>CM076577.1:552460394-552872702 GCA_034641835.2 Pinus albicaulis | reverse complement strand
GATTTCAAGAATCCTCCGTCGAGAAAGTCCCGTGATCCCTTTGTTTAAATCTCATTCATACCCTACTATATTTAAATTCATTGAAGATATTGAGTTTGACGATCGGTTCGAGTTGTCGTTGTTTGAAACCAAAACTACCTTTCCCTTTTCCAACAAAAAAACCCTTAAAAACTCGATCAAACTCCTTTATTTATATACCTAGCCTAGAATTAGCATTCATTTCAGTCATCTCAAGGCCTATTGATACATTTTTCCTGAGATTGACCCGGAGAGAGCCCTCTCCTGTCCTCGTAGGGCTAGCTATGAGGCTGAGCGTGGTTTGGTGTTTTCCTTCTTCTGCCTTATTTTAGCCTAAGGTGGATTTGGGAACTAACAGAAGTCGTTATCAAGCTTTGTATTTTGCTAGCCATAGTTTAGGCTTTGTTTTGTTTCAGTATTTGCATTTGTCATTTGCCATCCATAATTTAGGCTTTACTCTGTTTTTAACCAGTAGCTTCTTTTCACCAGCATTTAGTTCTTTCCCTTGTGAACATAAAACCGTAAAAAGAAAAAAAACCAAAAACATCATAAAACACTAGACACAACGTAGTGAGAAACAAATACCTAGGCACATATAGTGCACCACACTTCAGCAGTTTACCAACCCTGGTTGACAATTAATGAACTCAATTTAGGAGACTAGGTTGAGCACAAACAAGTATGAGGCTCTTCTCCCAGGACTACACTTGCTAAAAAACATAGGAGCCAAGAAGATTTATGTTCAAGGAGATTCCGAGCTAATAATTAGGCAAATAAAAGGAGAATATTTAGCCAAGAATCCTAGGCTAAGAAAATATAGGAATGTTGCCTTATACCTCCTAAAAACATTTGATAAATATGAAATTACCTCTATCCGAAGAGCTCAAAATAGCCTTGCCAATGAACTATCCTTTGCTTCCAACACTTGCCAATTACCTCATGCCAATGAACAATACACGGTAAAAGTCAAAAGCAGACCTACAATACCTGATAACATAGATTATTGAAAAGTGTTTGAAGGGGAAAAACATATTGAATACTTTCTGCAATCTAAGAATGAATTTGAAATACCAAAACCAAGCTTAGATCAAGAAAAATATTGCTCTAATGAAGAACAAACACACAAAACAGAGCCATTTCCTCCTGCTGATATAAATCTGCTAGAACACCTTCATGAGGCAGAATTTTGTACGGATCCGGATCAAAAGGAACTTGAGGTATTGCAATGCAAAGATAATCTATTTCCAAAAGTTCTTCTCCCCTTAGAAGAGCTGTTTGATTTCAATGATGTTGTTAGGAAGCCAAAAATGGAATCCACCGAAACTAATGTAGAAGAATGCAACATAGGTAGTGTAGAAGAACCCAAAATGATAAAGTTGTCCAAAACTCTGCCACCTCACATAAAATAGAAATACATTGAGTTTCTCAAATAATTTAAAGATGTGTTTGCATGGGGTTATGAGGACTTGAAGTCCTATGATACAAACATCATTTTGCATAAGATTCCTCTCAAGGAAAACCAGAAACTATTCAAGTAGACATTGAGAAGGATAAACCCTGTCCTAGTGCCTTTGGTTGAGAAGGAAATAAAGAAGATGTATGATGCTATAATCATAGTCCCACTCAGGTACTCAGAATGGGTTTCAAACATTGTGTCAGTAAGAAAGAAAACAGGGGAGATTAGGCTATGCATATACTTTAGAAACTTAAACAAAGCCTCCCTAAAAGACAACTACCCATTACCTAAGATGGATCATATACTGCAAAGGGTAGTAGGCTCTAAAACAATATCATTTCTTGATGGTTTTTTAGGGTATAACCAGGTGCCAGTACGCCTAGATGATCAGCAAAAAACCACTTTCACTACACCTTGGGGCACCTTCATGTATGTCAAAATTCATTTGGGTTAATGAACGCGGGGGATAATTTTCAAAGAGCCATGGACATTGCTTTTTCCAAAGACATAGGTTACTTCATTGTGATATACCTTGATGACATCACTGTCTATTCTAAAACTGATGAAGAACACCTAATTCACCTAAGAAAGGTATTTGAAAAGTGTAGGAAGTATGGTCTATCTTTAAATCCTAAGAAAACTCTGTTTGGTCTTCAAGAAGGAAAACTCTTAGGCCACATCATATCTGAAGAAGGGATTAAGATAGACCCAAAAAGGATTGAGGGTATATTGCAGATCAGCCACCCTAGGAACATTAAGAGTTGCAATCTTTCATTGGAAAGATCAACTTCCTAAGAAGGTTCATACCAAACCTTGCAGAACTCCTAAGAAACATTACAAACATGCTGAAAAGAGAAATAGGAGTCAGGTGCACCACAGAAGCCAAACAATCCTTTGAACTGGTAAAACAAGCACTTACCCAAACACCAGTTCTAATCAGCCCTGACTTTACCAAGGATTTCTTCATCTTCTCATTTGCATCGGAACACACAATTGCTGCAGTATTTCTACAAAGGAACATAATGGGACAAGAAAATCCCATAGATTTCTTCAACAAGGCACTAAGAGATGCACCTTTGAAATATATCATCATGGAAAAAAAATCCTTTGCCTTAATCAAATAATTAAAAGATTTCAGAGTTTGCATCCTGCATTCACATGTCATTGCTTTTTTTTCACACATAGTTGTTAAAGACATACTAAACCTTGATCCTGATGGTAAAAGGGGTAAGTGGATTGTTGTCATCTTAGAATATGATCTAGAAATCAGGCCCACTAAACTGATCAAAGAACAAGGACTTTCCAAACTAATGGATGAAGAAAAATTTCAAGCACTAGACATAAACATGATACATTCCTTAGATAAACAAGAGGAGCTGGAGACTCCACCCATTGAAGAAGAATTTCTGAACTCACTCTGGTATGCTGATATATTACATGTGCTTTTTAATCTAAATGCTCCTCCTGTTTTGTCCAAAACAAAAGCTAGATTCTTGAAACTAAAGGCTGTAAATTTCTGCATTCTAGATAAAGCTATTAGGTCCCTATATTACTAGTTTAGTCCCTTGTTGTTATTAGTGTATCCCCCTTATTGTCACTGTTGTACCCCTATAACCCCAATATTGTTATTATTGTGCCCTTACATTGTTATTGTTAGGTCGGCTAGGATTATATTGTGGGACCATGGACTCCTATATATAGAAGGAGGTTTTGGTCATTTGTAGCATCAAAGAATTGTTCATTTATGTAATGTATTGGAGGTTTCCCCCTCAAATTGGTTGATTTCTAAGGCGTTGATCTCTCTTTTCTTCTATTTTTGGAGCTGGTTTCATAACATTTGGTATCAGAGCTTTGGATTCTAGGGTTTCGCTGCTCCAAACAGGTCATCGTGGAATTTTCGCTATAACTTTGTTTCTAAGAATGTTTAGAATCTAAAATCTGTATAATGCGAAGCCGAAATCCTGAGGAACATCTTCACAAAATTTCAGAGCTTGGTTCGCAATATTTTTGGAAATATGATCTGTGGAAGTTAGGGCTTTTTGCAGGCTCCTTAATTTAACCTAAACAGGTCATCGCGTCATTTTCACTATAAATATTTTTCTACAAGGTTTCAGATGCTGAAATTTTCACAGTGTGAATCCAAAATCTTGAATAACCTCCTGTAAAAATTTCAGATCTTGGTTCACAATATTTTGGGAGATATGAGCTGTGGAAGTTAGGATTTTTTCAGGCTCCTGAATTTCATCTCAAAGAGGTGACCGTGGGAAAAAAGTCATAACTCTCTCTGAGCATCGGATTGAGATTCTGTAAAAAGTGGCTGCAAGTACACGGAATTTAGTTTATTGTCTATAAATTTCAAAGCTGAATGAGGAAACTGTGACACGTGGCAAGTCGTACAAGTTCACTCTACTGAGCTAGTCCATAATTAAGTCATTGTGGGAGATTGGACATAACTTTGTTTTGAAGAGTCCAAAGCAGGTCAGACCTGTGGCATTCGAAAGAGGATTCATAGGGCTACCTCAAGTCTGAATTTCAAATATTGAAGCTCCAAAATCATAGAGATAATTCAGTTTCAATATTGAGCTCCTCAAAAGAAAGAAAAAGGTAGGTATTTTGTTTCGAATTACATAAGTCTCATTTGAAAAAAATGATTTTGAAGGGCATATTAAAGAATAGATATCAGTATTGAGTTCTAAAATCCCCCCTAAAAATAATTCAACACCCATTAAGCCTTCATAAGGCTCTACTATGACTCATGAAGACAAAGAAATGCAACATGAGATGTCAAAATTACAAGAGCAAGTGCACCTATCGCAAAGAGCAACAAAAAATGAAATGGAAGTTTTGAAGAAAGGCATGGAAAATAAGATGGATGGTTTGAAGAAATGCACGGAAGCTAAGATGGAGGGCATGGAAGTTGGCATGGAAGTTAATATGGATGACATGGAAGCTAAGATTGATGAAAAAATGGAAAACATGAATAATGATCTAAAAGTAGACAACGAAGGTTTGGCAAAGTTGATACAAGAAATTTTTCCTAATGGAGAAAAGATAGTAGAGGAAACTCATGATGAGAAAAAAGTAAATGTTAATCGTGATTTCATAAAATCTAATGTTGGATGGAAGAACCACCATACTCCAAATATGGATATGAGGAAGTTTGATGGCAAGGATCCCGTAACATGGATACTACAGATGAAGCAATATTTTGATCTCAATAATGTGCAAAACACACAAAAGGTACGCATTGCAACTTTACATTTAGAAAAAAATAAATTTGTATGATATCGATGGCTTTGCTCTCGTAAAAAAATTGTCACTTGGTCAATTTTTATAGAGGAAATGATAGCGCATTATGAGGATACAAAAAGCAACACCTTCTTTACCCAATTGATAAATCTCAAACAAAAGGGTTTAGTGGCGGAGCACATTGAGGACTTCCAAAAATTGAATATAAGGGTAATTGATATTCCAGAGGAACACAAGATTGATGTCTTCATAGGGACTTTAAAGGGTAACATCCAACATGAAGTTCGCGTTTGGGAACCTGATTCATTGGAAAAGGCATTCAAGTTGGCAAGAAAAATTGAATGTAAAATTATGGCAACAAGAAAGCCTACCACTCACATATATAAATATGGAAGTGTTGCTACTCCTAGACTTCCACAACCTACAAGGTGTACACCACAACAATTGGAAGAAAAAAGAGCAAAAGGGATTTGCTATAGTTGTGATAGCAAATACACTAAAGGTCATAAGTGTGTTGATAAGAAATTATTTTACATATATTGTGAAGAGGAAGAAGAAAATGAACAAGAATCTTCAAAAGAAGAGGATATACACTAAGAACCAACCCAAGAAGAAGACGAAATGAGTCCGACCATATCGTGTAATGCATTGGCAGGAATTACCACTCCTCAAATTCTCAAGATAGAAGGACATATCAAGAAGAAAAAGGTAATAGTGTTGATTGATTCAGGTAGTACCCATAATTTTATTCATTGTAAGGTAGCCAAGGAATTGAATTGTTTCCTATACCCAACACCAGAATGTCAAGTGATGGTTACAAATGGTGGAACTATAAATTGCTCTGGAAAATGCCATAATATCAAGCTAACCATGGGGGAATATGTATTGAATATTCCAGTAACATTCTTATGGAGGTGTTGATGTTATGCTAAGAATAAAATAGGTTACCATCTTTGGGGATGGTGGCTTTTAATTTCAAGAACTTTTCTTGAATTTTTTTTCGGAAGGAAAGGAAGTTGAATTACGGGGTATAGCAGGGAAGCTGGGAAAGATAATAAGCTCTAATGTCATGAAAAAGCTTTTGGATAAAGAAAAACGAGGCATAATTGCACAATTATGCTCACTAGAAGTTCCAACATCAAAATCATCTATTTCTGTAGATCTCCAAAAAGACTTGGACAATCATTCCAAGGTTTTTGAAACTCCAAAAGGACTCCCACCTATTCGTGATCATGATCATGCTATTCATTTGATTCCAATAATTGTTCCTCCAAACATCAGGCCTTATAGATATCCTTATGTCCAAAAGAGCAAAATTGAACGTATGATTGCAGAAATGTTAGAGGTGGGTAAAATTCAACCTAGTCAAAGTTATTTCTCTACTCCAGTAGTGTTGGTGCACAAGAAGGATGGATCTTGGTGCATGTCTCTGGATTATAGGGAGCTCAATAAGCTCACCATTAAAGATAAATTTCCTGTTCCTGTGATTGATGAATTATTGGATGAATTACATGGAAAAAATTATTTTACCAAGTTGGATCTTCGTTCAGGATATCATCAAATTAGAATGAAGACTGAATATATTCCGAAAACAACATTTTGAACTCATGAGGGTCATTATGAATTTTTGGTCATACCTTTTGGCCTTACCAATGCACCTTCTACATTTCAAGGGTTGATGAATTCCATTTTCAAACCCTTCCTTAGAAAATTTGTGCTAGTATTTTTTGATGATATACTAATCTACAACAGGTCTTGAAGGATCATGTTCAACATGTTGACAGGGTGCTCAAACTGTTGGAGGAGAAACAATTATATGCAAAAACATCCAAATGTTTCTTTGGAGTACAAGAGGTGGAATATCTGGGTCATATTGTATCTCACAAGGGTGTTAAGGTAGACCCTAACAAAATTAAAGCCATTAAGGAATGGAAAGTCTCCACAACCATAAAGTAGTTGCGAGGATTTCTCGGGTTAACAGGGTATTATCGCAAGTTTGTTAAGAATTATGGGAGAATAGCAGCACCTCTAACAACATTATTGAAGAAAGATGCATTTTCATGGACTCCTGAAGCAACTAAGGCCTTTGAACATCTTAAATAGGCAATGTGCCTAGCACCGGTCTTAGCTACACTAGACTTCACAAAAACCTTTATTGTGGAATGTGATGCCTCAGGAAATGGAATTGGTGTTGTTTTAATGCAAGAAGGAAGACCCATTGCTTTTGAAATTCGTCCAATCAAAGGAAAGTATTTATAGAAAGCTATTTATGAGAAGGAAATGTTAGCAATACTACATGCACTAAAGAAATGGGGACCTTACCTAATGGGAAGACACTTCAAGGTAAAAACTGATCATGATAGTCTTAAACACTTTTTGGAACAAAGACTATCTTCAGAAGAGCAGCAAAAATGGGTCACAAAGATGTTGGGTTATGACTTTGAAATAATCTACAAAAAATGAAAGCTTAATGTTGTTGCAGATGCACTCTCAAGAAGGAATGAAGAGGTGGAAGCATTGCTTTGTGCCATTTCTATTATCCAACCAGATTGGATAACTGAAGCAAGAGATGAATGGAAGAAGGACAAAGATGTATGGACACTCATTCAAAAGTTGCAGCAAGATCCTAGTACATCTGATACATTTAGTTGGAAAAATGTTTCCTTATGGTACAAAGATCGCTTATATCTTTGTAAGAATTCCCAACTAAAACAAAAGATTCTTTTGGAATTGCACACTTCTCCTTTAGGAGGACACTCAAGATTTTTAAAAACTTACCACACGGTGAAGAAAGAATTTTTTTGGGATGGCCTTAAATCTGATATTCAAAAGTTTGTGGGAGAATGTTTGGTTTGCCAGCAAAATAAAATTGAGACAATTAAGACCCTGGGTCTTCTACAACCTTTATCCATTCCAAGTCAATGTTGGGAGGATATTTCAATGCATTTTATCACAGGTTTACCTAAATCTGAAGGAAAGAGTGTCATCATGTTGGTAGTTGATAGACTTACCAAGTATGCACACTTTTGTGCATTATCTCATCCATTTAAAGCAAGTACAGTTGCTACTACATTTATGGACACAATTCAAAAGCTACATGGAAACCCAAAGGTTATTGTGAGTGACAAAGATCCCATTTTTACTGGAAATTTTTGGACGGAGTTATTTTCTTGCTGGGGTACTCAATTAGCTCATAGCTCATCTTATCATCCTCAATCCGATGGTCAAACTGAGATAGTGAATACATGTTTGGAAGGATATCTTCATTGTTATGTATATGATAAACAAACATAATGGGTCAAGGGGTTACCTCTCGCTGAATGGTGGTATAACACTTCCTTCCATACTGCAGCAAAAATGACCCCATTTATGGCACTTTATGGATATCATCCACAGTCCATCAAATCATCTTTAAGATAAAATTCTAAGGTTCAAGCAGTGGAAGATCACATCGAGCATCAACAAGAAGTTCTCCAACTCTTAAAATATAACCTAAATTTGGCACAAAATTGAATGAAACAACAGGAAAATCAACATCGCAACGAGAGAAGTTTTAATATAGGAGACTGGGTATTTTTATAGCTACAACCATACAAACAAATTTCCCTCAAGCAAGCTAAGAAGGATAATAAATTATCGCCAAAGTACTATGGTCCTTACAAGGTGTTGCAAAAGATTGGTACTATGGCATACAAATTGGAGCTTCCTTCTTCTTCGCGAGTGCATCCAATTTTCCATGTTTCATGCTTAAATAAGGTTAAGGTGAAAATCTTCCAGTTCAAACAATATTTCCAGAACTTGATGAGGAAGGAAAATTCATATTGGAACCTGAAGCGGTCACAGAAACAAGAACTCGACAGCTACGAAATCGATCAATTTCAGAGTATCTCATCAAGTGGAATAACTTACCCACTGAAGATTCTACATGGGAGGATGAGAATTTTATACAGAAGCACCTAGAGCTACTCAAGCATTGAGGACAACACATTTTTTAAGGAGAGGGGCATGTTAGGTCCCTATATTACTAGTTTAGTCCCTTGTTGTTATTAGTGTAGCCCCCTTATTGTTACTTTTGTACCCCTGTAACCCCAATATTATTATTATTGTGCCCTTACATTGTTATTGTTAGGTCGGCTAGGATTATATTGTGGGCCCATGGACTCCTATATATAGAAGGAGGTTTTGGTCATTTGTAGCATCGAATAATTGTTCATTTATGTAATGTATTATAGGTTTCCCCCTCGAAGTGACTGATTTCTAAGGCGTTGATCTCTCTTTTCTTCTATTTTTGCAGCTGGTTTCATAAAAAAAGCTTTGTATTGGAAAAATTATGTTGGTATCTTTCTTAAATTTTTACTTGAAGATGATGCAGATAGAATCATGCATGAGTTTCATGAAGGAGAGTGTGGAGGTCATCTCTATTGGAAAACCGCTGCGAAAAAAATCCTTAGAGTTGGATTCTATTGGCCCACTCTTTTTCCTGATATCCACAAGCTAGTAATGGCCTGCCATAAATGCCAAATCTTTGATGGAAGGAGAAAAGTACTACCTTTGCCTTTGCACCCTATCAGTGTTGAAACTCCTTTTCAACAATGGGGTTTGGATTTCATTGGAGAAATCCACCCTGCCTCATCTTCCCAACACAAATGGATCCTCACTGCAACTGACTATTTCACCAAATGGATAGAAGCCATCCCTTCAAGGAATGCCACTGACTTAGTCATCATCAAATTCCTTGAAACCAAAATCTTGTCCAGATTTAAATGTCCAAGAAAAAACATCACTGATCATGCTACTGCATTTAAGTCCAAGAGAATGGTGGAATTTTGCTACAAGTATCACATCACACTAGGGCATTCTACAGCTTATTATCCTCAAGGTAATGGGTTGGATGATTCCTCTAACAAAATTTTGGTGAACATCATCAAGAAGTTGTTGGAAGAGAAAAAAATTCATGGCATAGCAAATTAGTGCATGCACTATAGGCTGATAGATTAACAAGAAAAAAATCAATTAACATGTCTCCCTATCAACTAGTGTATGGCATGGATGTAGTTTTTCCAACATCCTTGGGAGTTCCAATGATGAAGCTCCTCCAAGAGGTACAATCAGAGGAAATGATATGCAAAGGAGGTTGAACCAAACCATTCATTTGCAGCAATCAAGGGAAGAAGTATACAAGAGAACACAAGCAGTGTAGGAGAACATCAAGAAGATCTTTGATAGAAGGACTAAAGCTAATGATTTCCAGATTGGAGACAAAGTGCTGAAATGGGATTCAAGAAGAGAGGACAAAGGAAAACATGGAAAATTTGAAAATCTATGGAAAGGTCCATACATCATCCATTCAGTTAAAGGTAACAATGCATTCTTTCTACAAGAACTGGATGGAACAGAGTTATTTGGAGGTCCTGTCAATGGCAGGATGTTCAAGCATTATTTTTGTTAAAGTTCTTAGTTTTAAGCCTCATTCATTGTACATAACATTGTTTGAGTAAGAGATCAGAAAAAATGAAATACAAAAACAAATAAAAGAAGAAAAAGAGGGCAGGTTTAAAGAAAAGGTACAACCCCATACCAAAAAAGAATATGTTTGAAAGTGTGCAGGTCCAAATGCCACTGCTTTGAAGAAAAGAAAGTCTTGTTCAGTCATTTAGCCTAATCATGATTCAACATGTTTTAAATTTATGCTGATAGGTTAATTAAAGAAGATTAGGCAAACCATGTAAACTTGGTTTATCAGTAGATTAGATTAGGAAAAGATATTTGGTTTCAATGCTCAAATCTGAACCAAAAGAGAAAGAGATGGATTAGTAACAAATTCCAAATTATTAGCCCTCAAATTTCTTGTTTTACTTGTGAAAAAATAAACTCGTTGTGCGGCTTGTCCAAAATGCCACAACCCATGACAAATCAGATTTCTTAACCTTGGTTTGATCATGTTTTAAATTTCATGTTAGTATATTAGATAATGAAGATCTATCAAACTACTTAACCTTGACAGATAAGTAGACTAGGTAGAGAATAAAAGAGTTCATCGGCCTAATCTAAGCCTTTGGAAGTTATAAGGGTACAAGTAGATAGTTTTTATACTTTCAAAAGAAAATGATGTCAAGGGTGTTAGGTCCCCATAATTTGTTAGATTGGCAAGACCAAATGTACAGGGGTAACATCAAACCAGTATTTGGAGTCCTAGGACCTAGCCTTCTCGGACTCAGAGAGCGCTCTCTCTATATTTGTGTAAAGGATGTAAACTTGACTGATTTTAGGTTAGTTATTAGGTTTAGGGTTTGTTTGTTTGTTTGGTTGGGTAGGTTGTCAAGAAGAATAGATAGAATGAGAGAGGTTTAATCCATTGGGTTGTGGAGTCTACAAAGGTCTTGAAAAGCTTAACAATAGGTCAAGGGTGTATCACAGGGAAAATATAACAAAGTCAAATGGATTTAAAAGCTTATGTGAATGAAATGAACATAAAATTTGTGAACATAGTAGGTGTAAAAGGGATGTTAAGAATCCATCAACAATTACCTTAACAAGAATGGCCTGTAAGATTACTAAACATGAAGAAATAATCAAATACAGGGCATGCCAATAACTTCTTTGACTAAACCCTAGCAAGCAAGCATGAAGACAACAATCCAGTGAACCATAGAAGGCAAGAAACTTGTAAATCTTCTAGTGATTTCAGCTTCAAGCTAAGAAAACATTTAAGATAAACACATTGCAGAGATCAAAGAATAGGGAACGCCTAAATTCATTAATAAAGCTATAAAAAACTCCAAAGAAACCATTTAGGATAAACAAAAGGGCATGGAGAATCATAGACCTCTTTAGCTAAACCTAATCAACAATAATTCAAAGTAAAAGACCTTAAAAACAATGTTTAAGTAATAGAAAAGAGCAGGGCTAACCATAAAACTACTTTGACATTTGCCTTATGTTGGAAATGTTGTCATTGATGGAAAAGGAGATGACAAAGGAGGAACACCTGAAAAAGAAACAAGGCAAAGAGAGAAGCAAAGTAGCGGAGAACACATGCAGCAAAAAGAGAAGTAAGGAGCAGCATCAGTGAAGGAGCAGAGGAAGCAAAAGCAGTGAATTGAAGTAGAGAGCTATTCAAGATGCAGAGTAGTGAAGAAGAAGTTTTGCATTATATGAGACTCTGTAATTGGGGGTCTAAATGGGTCTATGATGCTGTGGAGTGCAATTATGAGGTGTGGTGTGTGTCGAATAAATAAACTCTGTGGCGAGGGTTTTGTGGAATTCTGTAGATAAATGAAGAAAATCCATATCCTTTTAGAGGCAGAGTTAGAGAAGGGTTGTAGATCTAGCCAGAATCAAGAACTCTGCATGAGGAGTGCCTTAAGTCCCAAAGAGAGAGCATATAAGAAGTGCATATTGAAGCTTTGTGTTAAAATTTGAAGCAGTAATTGTAAGTTTCTGTGAATCGATCACAGAATGACCGATTTCCCAAATTGCCTCTATTATTGATTTAACCTCTATGTGGTGGGCCCTGAGTTAAATAAGAAAATATATGAGAAACACAGGATAAAGCTCTGTCTTAAGGTTTAAATCCAATGGTTTGATTTATAAACAATTCTGATGCGCTGAGGATATATATCTGAAATAACTCTGAAATAAGGGTTCATTCGAGATTCTGCACATATATATCTGAAGGATCATATGGACTAAGGTCTTATCGATCACCGGAAGGATCGATGTCACAAAAGGAGAGGCGGAACTAGAGTTAAATGCGCAGTGTGAATGGAGCTATGCATCGTAACAGATGAAAGCAACCGGTGTAAAGAATTCGTGTTAAAAGACACGAATGAAATCTTGAACAAAGCATTAAACTTAGCAGTGAAACTATACGATGGAACCCTGAGCCAAAAGGGAGTGGAACCTTGTACTAAGCGGAACTCGGAAGACGGAACCCGGTAGTGGAACACGAAGTTAGGTGGAACCCTGAGCCAAAAGGGCGGAACCATGACCAGATGAACAGTGACGGTGGTTTACGGTTTTCATCGCACCACCTTTACACGGTGGGCGGTATTTGAGGAGTTGGGAGTGATTCCACAGGACGAACGATGCGTGTCCCAGAGAAAGTTGGCAAAACCACTCTCACTGCGCGCCATTGCGCATTAACTCTCGACTGAGGACCCCGTGCGATATTGATACAAGCCGTCGATCTAGAGGGAAGCCATCGGATGGTGATCATATTGGGAAGATGCGTGAAGGTTAACTTAAGGTACGGGCGTGTGTATTTGATTGATTTTGTCGATTGTATGGTGGGGCCGAGGCCTATAGTAATTTATTAAAAACGTCAGTTATTAATATAAGGGCGGCAACCTTATTATAAGACGGCGACTGAACATATTTAAGGGTTTCCATAGTCATAATATGGAAGAGGATAAATTATAAAATGCATACGTATGACTGTGTGTGTGAAATCAAAAGCAAGTTGAGGAAGACCACGTAGAGGAGAATGGGGTATAGTGAGAGCTAAACGGGACTGTGGATGTGAGCGTTATCAAGTGATATATTTAAGTGGGGAACGTAATATAGTTTGATGATATAAAGGTTATAAAACCCATGACCATGCTTACGTTGGGCGTTAAACAAAAGCCACGGTTTATTAATAGTTTTTAATGTTTGACTCAGAGATGGGCATACGTTAAAGTAAATACATGGGTCTTCACATTTGGTGGGAAAAATATAGATATACTGATATATATACTACGTTGATATTTAATATAGTGATCTATAATATTGCTTCGAAATTGTATTAAAACATTGTTTGGGTTTATGACAAGAGCATATTATGTATTTTATGGGCCTTATAATCGTGAGTATAAGAAGCCTCCACAGTTGATTAAGTGCCAGCCCAAGAGATTAGAACCTTGAGAGTTTTCCCAAATTTAAAATCACTTGTTATATTAAAAGACAATTATATGTGCATCAGTTACACAACTACAACGAAAGAGAGAGGGACAACTGCAGAAAAATGTACAGTGATCCAAAATATGAAGGGCATTGATTTGGAAATATATTATATGGACAGAGAGTGTGTAAGAAGGTAGCCCGAGCACAGAGATTGATAATGAATAGACATTTCCCAGATTTATATTTATTTGAGGATAAACTTGGAAAAGCAGTTATATATGCAGCAGGTGCACAAAAGTACAGTGAACAGGTGAATAAACACAGGGATGAAAATGTGGACCTAGCAGAGGTAAAAAAAGAATGTAGGAACTGAAAAAGTCACAGGGAATTTTGCAGGCATGATGAACAGAATTATGCAGATCAGTTACTTAACAGCAACAGAAAAGACAAATCCAGTAAAGCCAAAATCCAGAAAAGGAGCTGAGTGAAATTGAAGTGTGTAACTGAAAATGTGACTGTAAATGTTGTAATTAATTTTTTATTGTTTGTGATGCATTGGCAAGTCTCCGGCAGGAAAAAAAACTCCCACCGTAATATTGAAATTAATGCATATTGTTATATTTTTTCTGAATGAGCGGGTAAAAGAAATGAGAAGGCAGAAGGCAAAAAGTCAGGACTATTCACTTCAAATTCCCTGAGGAATATAAAGAGTCATGTGATGAATTCTATATATAATATCACATTGATATGCACAAAAAAAAGAGTTAGAAAACGTAAGGAAAGAGAATGCAGAGTATAGAAGATTGAGGCAGAAAAGATAAGAAGAAGGAGGAGCAAAACGAGATGCAGTGAAAAGTTAGATAATGCAGAAATGAAGCAGTGAGAAAAGAAGAAGGAGGAGCTGAGCAGAGATGATGCAGGGCTGATATGAGGACCGATGGACAGCTAAAGAGATTCTACAGAACATAGCTGACATCCAAGGTAAATCAGCAAGTGTTTTCTTTTGAAAGAGTAAGGAAGTTGGAGCTTCCCTATCAAGTTGTAGCTTGATAGATGTCAGTTGTAGCTGACTGAGGTAGGAGCCTCTTGTAGGTTGGTGCCTGCAGAAAATTGATGGGAGTTGGTGCTTCCACATCAAGTTGTAGCTTGATGAAATTTCAGTTGTAGCTGACTGAGGTAGGAGCCTCCTGTAGGTTGGTGCCTGCAGAAAATTGATGGGAGTTGGTGCTTCCACATCAAGTTGTAGCTTGATGAAATTTCAATTGTAGCTGACTGAGGTTGGAGCCTCCTGTAGGTTGGTGCCTGCAGAAAATTGATGGGAGTTGGAGCTTCCTTGCAAGTTGTAGCTTGCAGACTTGAGGATAGAGCCTCCTGTAGGTTGGTGCCTGCAGAAAACAGTGGTGAGAGGGAGTTGGAGCTTGCCTTTGCATCACAACAATAATAAGATGTGGTTTTCTCCCTTTATGGGTTTCCACTTATATCTGGTGTCTCTGTGCATGATGTTTATGTGTTGATCTGGTTTATATCATCTGCTTAATTCTTGCTGCTCTCATATTAAGTCTACTGCTACATTATATTAATGCTTGCTGCTCACATCCTAAGATTACTCACATGTTAAATTGAACATGAAATGAAGGTGTAAACAAGTGTTAATGAAAAGTTTTAAAAGTCCATGAATGTGTTAAACTGATTCACCCCCCCCCCCCTCCTCTCAGTTTAACTAAGGGTTCAACAGTTGGTATCAGAGTAGGTTCCTTTGGTGCAAGCCTAATAGCTTGAAGGAGATCTAGTTAAGTCATGGACTATCAAAATGTACCTGTGTTAAATACAACAAACTCTCCTGAATGGAGAGATAAGGTTAAAACAGGATTATTGGCTTATGAACCTAAGGTATGGAAGCTTGTGTGTGATGGTTACTGCACAGACTCCCCCACAATGAAAGAACAACAGAGGAATGCCAAGGCAAAATGTGTGATATATGATAATCTTCATAACAAGGACCTTGAGTTGATAATGGATTTAACCTCTGCAAAAGAAATCTGGGATAGATTGCACTTCATACATGGAGTAGACACTAAGGACTGCACTGACAAGAAGGATAAGAGAATTAAGAAGAAGAAAAATTCATGTCAACAGGAAAATATTCAATCAAATGAAGTACCTGCTAGTATGAATGGAGATAAGAACCATGAAGAAATTATAGCTAAAGAAAAAACCAAGCTTGACACTGCTTTGACTGAAATAGAAAAATTGAAAAATGAAAACAAAGACCTTCAGACAATGGTGCAAATATGTGATGAGAGAGAATATGAGGATAAGAAAGAAATTTTTGGCCTGAAGACACACCTTGAAGAAGCAAGGAAAATAGAAGACACTCTGCTGCAACAAATGAGAGAGAAAAATCAGGAATGTGAAAGATTGGAAGAAGAAGTAGTGAGCCTGAGAAAGAATTTAGAAAAAGCCCAAAGAGAAATATTAATGAATACACATCTAATGAAAAGCACTGAACAATTGGACAAAATACTAAATGCTCAAAGGTCACCTCTCATAAAGGCTGGTATAGGATATGAAGGAGAAACTAGTAAGTCCCAGATAGAAGATAATAGGAAAATCATTTTTGTAAAAGCTGTAAAGAACAGTGAAACAGCTCAGCAAATCCCTACAGAATCAGAAACCAACAGGAACATGAGTTGTAAAGAAACAAACATAATCAAGCAGCAACATGAAAGAATAGAGAATGAGAGGATGAAACAATCAGCTGCTAAAGGCTCACATGCTCCTAAAGATGGACTGAATAAATTTGGAAGATGCCAAAGAAGGTTTTTTCCTCCTATGAGAAGTATCACTTGTTTCTCTTGTCACAAACCAGGACATATTTCAGCATATTGCAAGACAAAACAAATCCAGTCCAATCAGCAAAGGATGCAGCAAAAGAGAAGAATCCCTCAAGCAAGAAAATGGAAAGAACAATCTTTCACCAGGTACACAAAGCATTTCCATGGCTATTGTTATGCATGCAATAATTTTGGACATAAATCTGTTGAATGTAAAATGTATTAAAAAAGGGGAACAAAGTATTGTACATCAGCTCAAACATACCTTGGTAGAATAAGATGTTATAATTGCCTCAAACTTGGTCACAAAGCAAAAGATTCTAAACTACCATATGCATTAAAAAGCTCTAGACAGAGGAAGGAATCAAATCAAATCAAACAAAGCTATGAATCAAAAAGGAGTGCAGACATTATGAAGAACCCCAATAAAGTATGGAAGGAAAAGAGAAAGTGGGAACATATTATCTCAATAACATAACGAATCTTCCATAGGCTCAGGGGGAGCTGCTCTAGGAAGCAAAGCAAAAATCCATCCAGTGACAATTATGAGGCAACATCCCAGGGGGAGAGAAGTTCATATATAGACCTCATGAAAGTAGTCTAACAAGAGCACCTTATAATGAGAATAGCTATAAGATCAGGAATGCACAGGACAACTTTCTCCAACAAAGAGCTATAGAGGAAGAAGTACACAATAGCCAACAGGTTGATGGTAGGAGAAAAAGTAGCAAAAAGCCTTGGGAGTAGAGAGAACATCAACCATGAACAGCTAAGAAGACATCAGCACATTAAGTGATAATCACACTGCGCATCACACTGCTGGAATTAACAATGAATCACATTAAGAAGAATGAGTAAGAAAAGAGTCTATTATCTTTATGTCAGTACATCATTGATCTATGAAAAGACCCCTTGGAGGAATGAAGTCAAATAAGTGACAAATCTCTGAGTAATCAGCCCATGAAGACTCATAGTATAGAAATTGAAGATGTCCTTCTGAAGATCATCATGACACAATAGTTATAGTATCTGAAGTTTAAAGGAATAGTTGTGATTACCAGTTGAAGCTCAAAAGTATGTTATTGATTCATCTCAAACATACTTCAGCAGAACATAATTGGTGGTATTTCACCATTGAAATGAGGTTGATCATTGACATACATACCCCTTAGGTCATAAATAAATTGCATGGTTGATAAGTGAGACTGAACAATAAACTGAATGTATCTAGCCTCAAGGGTTTGGTTTGAAAACACATTGTACAAGAAGGAAGGTCAGTTGGCCTCTAATATTGAAAAATATTGCCTATTCTTACAATAAGCTGTAAGCTCTGGTTTGATTCATTGTTCACAACAGCAACAAGGACCTTTCAGTCTTTAAGTGTATTATACCTGTCAGCAGTCTAGCACAGATTACCAACAATAGGTAGTACAAGTGAACCACAGCAACAAAAGATATATTGGCATCATAACAACTGAACAGATGTTGTCTACAGATGTGTATTGCAGAAGAAGACTTATCCCATCTACAATCTTTCTCAATAGAAATGTATTGGTGCACTACATCAGATATAAACTGAAGTATAGTTGAAGCAAGCCTGATACGTCACTTGGAGCATTCACAATCTTTAAGTCTTGATCCAATAATGCATCTCTTATTATACAAGTTTGATTATATATAGCTGTCATCACCTAATCTCTATACAAGTGCAAGGATTCTATGCTTTGGAATAATATCTACTTAATGTATATATATATAAGTTCAAATTTTCTCAAAAGTGTTCTCTCAACAACTCTTGTACACCAGTCTGGAGTAGAAGAGTACAAAGTCAGAAGAAGAAGGCCTAAACACATATCAGAGAGAGGAAATGCAAAGACAAAATCTACACTGAGAAATGTGCAACCCTTTGCCATTGATGTCAAAGGGGGAGGAAAAGAAGGTAATAGAAGAAAGGGTCTTCTAAAAGAAGCTAGGCAGAGGAAGACTTGGAGGAAGCATTGGATTATTGGTGGATGTGTTGCCATCAATGCCAAAGGGGGAGCCTGTTGGAAATGTTGTAATTGATGGCAAAGGAGATGACAAATAAGGAACACCTGAAACAGAAACAAGGCAAAGAGAGAAGCAAAGTAGCGGAGAACACAGGCAGCAAAAAGAGAAGTAAGGAGCAGCATCAGTGAAGGAGCAGAGGAAGCAAAAGCAGTGAATTGAAGTAGAGAGCTATTCAAGATGCAGAGTAGTGAAGAAGAAGTTTTGCATTACATGAGACTCTGTAATTGGGGGTCTAAATGGGTCTATGATGCTGTGGAGTGCAATTATGAGGTGTCGTGTGTGTCGAATAAATAAACTCTGTGGCGAGGTTTTTGTGGAATTCTGCAGATAAATGAAGAAAATCCATATCCTGTTTAGAGGCAGAGTTAGAGAAGGGTTGTAGATCTAGCCAGAATCAAGAAACTATGCGTGAGGAGTGCCTTAAGTCCTAGAGAGAGTGTGTATAAGAAGTGCATATTGAAGCTTTGTGTTAAAATTTGAAGCAGTAATTGTAAGTTTCTGTGAATCGATCACAGAATGACCAATTTCCCAAATTGCCTCTATTATTGATTTAACCTCTATGTGGTGGGCCCTGAGTTAAATAAGAAAATATATGAGAAACGTAGGATAAAGCTCTGTCTTAAGGTTTAAAGCCAATGGTTTGATTTATAAACAATTCTGATGCACTGAGGATATATATCTGAAATAACTCTGAAATAAGGGTTCATTCGAGATTCTGCGCATATATATCTGAAGGATCATATGGACTAAGGTCTTATTGATCGTTGGAAGGATCGATGTCACAAAAGGAGAGGCGGAACCAGAGTTAAATGCGCAGTGTGAATGGAGTTATGCGTCGTAATAGATGAAAGCAACCGGTGTAAAGAATTCATGTTAAAAGACACGAACGAAATCGTGAACAAAGCATTAAACTTAGCAGTGAAACTATAAGATGGAACCCTGAGCCAAAAGGGAGTGGAACCTTGTACTAAGCGGAACTCGGAAGACGGAACCCGGTAACGGAACGCGAAGTTAGGTGGAACCTTGAGCCAAAAGGGCAGAACCATGACCAGATGAACAGTGACGGCGGTTTACGGTTTTCATCGCACCACCTTTACACGGTGGGCGGTATTTGAGGAGTTGGGAGCGATTCCATAGGACGAACGATGCGTGTCCCAGAGAAAGTTGGCAAAACCACTCTCACTGCGCGCCATCGCACATTAACTCTCGACTGAGGACCCCGTGTGATATCGACACAAGCCGTCAATCTAGAGGGAATCCATCGGACGGTGATCATATTGGGAAGATGCGCGAAGGTTAACTTAAGGTACAGGCGTGTGTATTTGATTGATTTCGTCGATTGTATGGTGGGGCCGAGGCCTATAGTAATTTATTAAAAACTTCGGTTATTAATATAAGGGTGGAAACCTTATTATAAGACGACGACTGAACATATTTAAGGGTTTCCATAGTCATAATATGGAAGAGGATAAATTATAAAATGCATATGTATGACTGTGTGTGTGAAATCAAAAGGAAGTTGAGGAAGACCACGTAGAGGATAACGGGGTATAGTGAGAGCTAAACAGGACTGTGGATGTGAGCATTATCAAGTGATATATTTAAGTGGGGAACGTAATATAGTTTGATGATATAAAGGTTATAAAACCCGTGGCCATGCTTACGTTGGGCGCTAAACAAAATCCATGGTTTATTAATAGTTTTTAATGTTTGACTCGGAGATGGGCATACGTTAAAGTAAATACATGGGTCTTCACATTTGGTGGGAAACATATACATATGCTGATATATATACTACGATGATATTTAATATAGTGAGTTGTAATATTGCTTCGAAATTGTATTAAAACATTGATTAGGTTTATGACAAGAGCATATTATGTATTTTATGGGCCTTATAATCGTGAGTATAAGAAGCCTCCACAGTTGATTAAGTGTCAGCCCGAGAGATTAGAACGTTGAGAGTTTGCCCAAATTTAAAATCATTTGTTATATTAAAACACAGTTATATGTGCAGCAGTTACACAACTACAACGAAAGAGAGAGGGACAACTGCAGAAAAATGTACAGTGATCCAAAATCTGAAGGGGGTTGATTTGGAAATATATTATATAGACAGAGAGTGTGTAAGCAGGTAGCCCGAGCACAGAGATTGATAATGAACAGACACTGCCCATATTTATATTTATTTGAGGATAAACTTGGAAAATCAGTTATATATGCAGCAGGTGCACAAAAGTATAGTGAATAGGTGAATAAACACAGGGATGAAAATGTGGGCCTAAGAGAGGTAAACAAATAATGTAGGAACTGAAAAATTCACAGGGAATTTTGCAGGCATGATGAACAGAAGTATGTAGATCAGTTACTTAACAGCAGTAGAAAAGACAAATCAAGTAAAGCCAAAATCCAGGAAAGGAGCTGAGTGAAATTGAAGTGTGTAACTGAAAATGTGAATGTAAATGTTGTAATTAATTTTTTATTGTTTGTGATGCATTGGCAAGTCTCCGGTAGGAAAACAAAACTCCCACTGTAATATTGAAATTAATGCATATTGTTATATTTTTTCTGAATGAGCGGGTAAAAGAAATGAGAAGGCAGAAGGCAAAAAGTCAGGACTATTCACTTCAAATTCCCTAAGGAATATAAAGAGTCATGTGATGAACTCTATATATAATATCACATTGATATGCACAAAAAAAACTAGTTAGAAAACGTAAGGAAAGAGAATGCAGAGTACAGAATATTGAGGCAGAAAAGATAAGAAGAAGGAGGAGCAGAACGAGATGCAGTGAAAAGTTAGAGAATGCAAAAATGAATCAGTGAGAAAAGAAGAAGGAGGAGTTGAGCAGAGATGATGCAGGGCTGATATGAGGACTGATGGACAGCTAAAGAGATGTTACAGAACAGAGTTGATATCCAAGGTAAATCAACAAGTGTTTTCTTTTGAAAGAGTAAGGAATTTGGAGCTTCCCTATCAAGTTGTAGCTTGATAGATGTCAGTTGTAGCTAACTGAGGTAGGAGCCTCCTGTAGGTTGGTGCCTGCAGAAAATTGATGGGAGTTGGTGCTTCCACATCAAGTTGTAGCTTGATGAAATTTCAGTTGTAGCTGACTGAGGTAGGAGCCTCCTGTAGGTTAGTGCCTGCAGAAAATTTATGGGAGTTGGTGCTTCCACATCAAGTTGTAGCTTGATGAAATGTCAGTTGTAGCTGACTGAGGTTGGAGCCTCCTGTAGTTGGTTCCTACAGAAAATTGATGGGAGTTGGAGCTTCCTTGCAAGTTGTAGCTTGCAGAATTGAGGTAGGAGCCTCCTGTAGGTTGGTGCCTACAGAAAATCAGTGGTGAGAGGGAGTTGGAGCTTGCCTTTGCATCACAACAATAATAATATGTGGTTTTATCCCTGTATGGGTTTCCACTTATATTTGGTGTCTCTGTGCATGATGTTTATGTGTTGATCTGGTTTATATCATCTGCTTAATACTTGCTGCTCTCATATTAAGTCTACTATTACTTTATATTAATGCTTGCTGCTCACATTCTAAGATTACTCACATGTTAAGTTGAACATGAAATGAAGGTGTAAACAAGTGTTAATGAAAAATTTTTAAAATTCAATGAATGTGTTGAATTAATTCACCCCCCCTCTCATTTTAACTAAGGGTTCAACACCTTATCCAATCATATTTAAGATAAACAAGCATAAGTGGGTTTAGAGAGCAACTAAGAATTCTCTAAACTGACCTAGCAGAGGAAAACATAGAAGTAGTAGAGAACAAATAGAGCTAAGGTGCCTCTAAACAAAATTGCTTAGCCTAAAATTTTTTTCCTACTGCAATAGAAATATGAAAAAAAATGATAACATAATAAATAAATAAATAAATAAGGAACACATCACCATTAACTGTGCTCATGAATCCTGCAAGTGAGCCTTCTCCATAGTTAAGAAAGTCAAGCCATCCACAAAAACCAAAGACAATTTCTCTTCAATCTCAAAGTATATGTATTACTCTCAATAATCATCCAACATGTACAATGAGGCCTCAATGTTGTATTTAACAAGAAAGGATAACCAAAACCCTAACTAGGTTTCCCAAAATGTCATAAATACATCATAAATGCTAAATTTGTCCATTAAGACCATGCAAGGCCCAAGGCACAAAATATCTAATGTAATAAATGAAAAATAGCTTATAACACCTAACTTTGGGAGTGACTGCCCAAAAAACCACAAAATATCTATTTTCAATAAATTTGTGTCTTTTGTTGACTTTGCAGGCGAGGGCACAGTGCTTGCACTGGAAAAATAGGTCACCTTGCAGCTGAAGTTTGAAGGCCTTCCCGGTGTCAGAATGAGCTCCGTGATATCTCGTTGGAAAGCTTGTCAAATCTAATTTCCAAAATGGCCTTAATTTTTCCATTTGGTGTCCATTTTCCTATCCAAAAACCAAATCTCCCAAGACTGCTCAGAGCACAACGTCAGCCCTGAAAATAGGGCAAAATGGTGAATTGTTGCATGTTTTTGACCCTTTTGGGGGACCAAATTTGCTCCAAATGACCTGAAATTTGGTGTGTGTGATGTAATTGGCAAGATGAACCCAAAAATGTAAACCACTCCTCAAGAAAGTGCCCCAAAAAAGAGCACAGCGCCAGGGCCATTGTGCCCTTGGCACTTTAAGTCAGTTAAAAACCAAAATTTCCAAAAACTTGCCAAAATTTGAAATTGTCTTCCTCATGGTGTTTGGGATGCCTATAAGGAAGCATCAGCTAGGATCTCAATTTTTTCTTGTCTTTTTTCCTCCTTGTGGGCTTGAATTTTATCAAGGGCTCTTTTGAGCTTGGTCCTTGCAATTTTTTTCCTGAAGGCATAGTTCTTTGCCCTTTTCTTCTGAAGGCCAAGGTCTCTTTGTGTATTTTCCAGCTAATCTTCCAAGTGTGCATTAGCCCTCTCTAACCAAGGTTCCTGATCATACTCTATCTCCATGGGAAGCAGCTCACTTGGAGTGAGCTGCCCTACCAATGTTATTTCTTTCTTCTTCTCCTTGGCTAAGGCCTTCCTCAAACCCATTGTTCTTAGCCTTCTCCTAGACAACTGCCCTTCTTCATCTTCACTTTCATCAAAAGCACCAAAGACCTCATCTAGCCTAACCTTGGTCCTTTCAGCCTATTTTTGGTCTTTGATTTCCCTAACCTCATAAATGGCCTTTTGTGCCTCCAACTGCTTGTTTTCAGTTTCATAATAGTGGATGAAATTCCTAGTGTTAGCCACCCATGTTTTTATGTCATATCACCGGTGGCTAAATATTCTTGCGCCTTCAAGAAACAAATTCACTCCGAAATTTTTGGTGCTTGAAGTCTTTTGATGAAACTCATATTTCGGTTAATCTTCACAAACCCTGTTTCCCTCTTCATACACTCTGATATCCTACAAAAATCCAAGTCAAATACTGCTGCATTCCCCTTTTTTCCCCTCTCTTTCTTCCAACTTACATCATTCTCCATTTTCCTTTTACCATAAAAACCCCACAAAAACATATGTTTTCCCTTTATCCCTTCATAAAATCCATTCCCTAAGGTTAAAAACTCACTTTTTGACCTTGTCCGAACCTTGATTTCCCTTTGAAAACATTGAAAATCCTATAAAATGCATATTTTATATGATGTTAAGGATTTTTAGCCCCCTCGGGCTAAGCCCCTGACTTTTCCCCCCATATACCCGAGCATCGGGACCGACTGCTCAGTCATTAGGCGCTAAACCGAAAATACAACCTTTCTCCGTCCATTTTCCTTTGAAAAATCGAAAAAAACCCATTTTATAAAGTTTTAACGTGAAATATTAAAGTCACGTGGTTTACGACGCGATTCAACCTGGGCCGTCGATCTGCTCCACAGATCCGACGGAGCGGAACACAGCTTACCTGGTGGACCCCCCATTCCCGCGCTGATTCCAAAAAAACCGCCGGTATCATTCCGCACCACCCTCCGCCGGTTGGTGGTTTTTCCCGTCGGCCAGTGATTCCATACGCTGGCCGATGCGTGTCCCCGACACTATTCCAAAACCGCCGCGCCACCAAATCATTTCGCGCATTAATCTTCTTACCATAACCACGCAGCAGAATCCACCTCCACCATCCGATCTAGGCTCTCCCATCTGACGGCTGTCGATCTTCTGACCTGCTCAACCTTTAACCAACATGCGCGCACGTTAACACAGTCATCGCGCGGCCGAGAATCAATCTCCGCTGTCGATCTTTGTAGATTGAAGGTCCATATTCAAATGCTTGATTCCATTGCTCATCCTCCAGATTCTCTCTGTTTGACTTTCAACACCCTCTGATTCCATCTTGACCATCCAAACTGATCTAGATCAACGACGCAGTTTCACTACGGGGGTATGCCCCCAAGATTTTTCCTCCGTACATCCGGACCCCCTGTAATCATTCCCCACCGTCGATCTCGGTGCGAATCGACGGCTCTGATTTAATCCTCCTCCCCCCCATGCTTTTTCGACCATTCTGAGATTAAATCCCAGCCGTTGGATGATGCCATCCAACGGCCCACGCTCCTCCGCACAGTCCTCGATGCAGTAAACCAAATATGCAGGATTATATAACGTTTTTTTGTGTTTTTGTAGGTTTGAATGTATCTTCCGTCATTTCCAAAGAAGGTTTGGCGATAGAGGGTGACGACCCTCCTTTGCTCATTTTCCTCTGAGGCAGATCATCTGTAGGGGTAAATATCACGTTTCATTGATGTTTTATTAGGAATTGATGCCTTATATTCCCTACGCAAACCCTGCACAAGAAGAAAACCATGAAGATCAATGCAGAGAAAGAGTATCAGATGTTGAAGACCAAAAATGAACCAGAACTGCAGATTAGTGGACAGATTTGTGGGGATTAAGGCTAAGACAGTTATCAAACGCCTAATCCTCGGATCTAAAACACAGATTAAAGGAAAATATAAAGTGTTTTATCAGGAAAACCTTCACCGCCACAGATGGAGGCGAATTGATTCCTCCCAGCGACTACAGCGCCACCTGTGCCTCAAAGGATTCAATCAAGAACTGAATTTATTGATCGAAGTCAGATATTTTTCCTTAAAAGCAGCCAAAGAGTTATCTCTGCGAAGGATTTAATGAAAATAGGTCGGCAGAGTAACCCTATCATCACACAGAGCCACAAATGTCAATAAAAGCTCCCACCGAGCTTGAATCGTAAGTATAAAATAGTTAATGCAGTGAAACACCTGTATAGTCTCTTCATTTGAGCCCCCAAAGGCCAAGAAGACATTAATTCTGCATTAATTGTATTTGAAATCTTTTCATCAGATCTCACCTCCTCATCCTTCTATAAATACTTCAGTAGAAGATGAGTGAGGGGTTGGTTGTTAATGTAATTGCTGAAGCATTGTAATTGTAACTGAGCTGAAGACTCTTGATTGTAGATAGGATTTCACTAGCTCTTGGAGCTCTGCTTGTAATAGGTAGGTTAGGTTTTGAAAGAAAGATGAATTGACACACTGGATTTGAAGACTGTAACCGGTTTGGAACATCAATACAAGCTGATTTATGGGATCCTGGTCTATGCTGATGGTGATGTTATTCTCACTGTAACTTGTGTTTTATTTCCGTTTCCATTTTGTTTCATTTTCTGCTGTAAAGAACAGTTTAAACAGAGTTAGGACCTACTGTATATCAATAACCTTCTCTGGCTGAGAAACCTTTATTTAAATGTTTTCTTTCGACTGTGTTATTTGAAAATGATTTAATTCAGTTTAAGTACAGGGATGCTGGCTTTCCCTCGTCTTATTGTCTTAGCTGAATGTTATTTTTAAATGTTACTTTCAATATATGTTGTGTGAGGATGAACTGGAAGGAAGATATGGTTAGCCCTGGTCCCAGACTTGTCTGCATAACTGTCTGATTGTTTCCCTAGAATGTGTTAAAAGCTGACTAGTTTCAAAGTACTTATCAGATCTTAGACCATTCTGTGTTATCTTTGTGTTTCCCTTTTGTTTTTATATGTTTTCTATCAGAAGTGTATCAAAGGCTGGATAGTTTCAAAGTACTTACCAGATCCTAGTTTGCTTCTATGTTTTTCCTAAGTGCCTGGTCAAAGGCTGGCTAGTTTCAAAGTACTTACCAGATCCTGGGCTGCTCTTTGTTCTGCATCTGTTTATTTCCCCTTCTTGATGTATCACTCCATTCCATAAATCAAACCTTAAAGAGATCCTTAGGCATAGATGACTTGCCCCATAGACCACTCTTGAACCTGATTGTTTCAATTAAATCCTATTATGACTCCATAGCCCAATGGACTGAAAACCTGCCATCATCTTTCATCTTAGCTAAAGCTTACTCTTGTTGCTTGCAACTTCTCACTTTTGAACCTATTTGCATATAGATATTTCCGCCTCAGATAGCAATTATGTTCAACCATCCAAACATAAAACCAAACCCTTGAACTCCATAACTAGCCTAATATCATTACCTTAAGCTTTCAAAGACAAATCCATCTTTGTACACATTGGAGAGATCCCTCTCCGGATTCAGGAGGGCTAGATCCTAGAATCCCAAATTTGGTTGAAATGATGTTAACTATGTGATTAGACTTTTGCCAATCTTGCTTATTACAGAGACCTAACATTTCTGGCGACTCCACTGGGGACTAAAACCCAGAATCTTCATAAAACCTTGTGAGTAAAAAGCAGCCTTTTCAAGCACTACCGAGAAATGGTAATCATGATGAAACTTGTTTGAATCAGTGACAAACTAGGTGAACCCTAGGATTCTTATAAACTTTATCTAACCTTGGAAAATCAGCTAGATTTGCCATAAGAATAGACTGTTTTTGTCTCACAACCGTAGCTAAGTTTTGAAGCAAAGGTAGCTTATTCTTAGAAACCACAAATAAAAACAATTCAGAAAATACCAAAAATATTTTCAGATTGGTAGTAAAACACTTGCTCTTACATTTCACTTACCATTGGATGTGTTTTACTTCATACTCTTAGACAGAGTCTGGAAAGGGCCAGGTAGCCTCCGGATCTCATCCTCTTTTAGAGGTGACATATCTGGTGAATGCCCTCCCAGTCAATCTCTGGTTAGATTTTGTTGTGTTTCGGGATACCCTTGAAAAAGGATGTTTCACAAGCACTGTGGTGGACAGTGTATCTCTTTGAAAACACTCTGAACTTTCCACCTGGCGACTCCACAATCCTGAACAGACCTTAAGACTCCACTGGGAAGAACCCTTATCATTATAATATCCTTCAAACTCAGGTAGAGGGCTGTAGGATTAAAAGTGCGAAAACAGATTAGTTAACCTCTCAAAGATTGTCATACCTGGTTGAACTTTTCTGGTTTATTTGGGTCTAAAAACATAGCATAGTGGCTCCTAGAAAGATTCATACTAGAGCCCATCCTGACCCTGATCCACTTGAGATAGTTGATAACCCAGAAAGAATCCTTAGGAAGTATCCTAAGATAGAATCTTCAACTGTTTTCAGATCATCCCTAAGAGCTAATTCAGTCCCTGAAAATCTTTCAGCTCTGCAACAATCACAAGATGACCTATTAAATCCATTTAGAACTAGGTCCCTTGATGATTTAGATCAGCTAGATTCTGAGTCTTCACTTTCATCTCCCGAAACAAGTGAACACCTTGGGAATAGAGAATCAACACCTCCTGATTTACACTTTCTTCTTAACTTAGGTGTCTCTCATCCAAGATCAGCTCAGCAATCTACTACTGTTCCATCCACTTCTATTCATCCTTCATCCACTGTTCAAACCACTCCACTTCAGCCCACACCTCCTCTTGTCAACCCACCCCCACCACCTATCATGGCAGCATGGTATGCTCCCTTAGTCCTTCCTGTACCATTAGTCAATCTTCCACAGGACTATCAGTCCAAAATTCCGTTATATGATGCTAGTAATACTACAACAACATCACAACATGTGGACAAGATGAATGACTACTTTGACAGAAATGAAATTGATGATGATTCTGTCAAACTTAGACTATTTGCTCAAAGTCTAGGGGGAGAAGCAAGAAAATGGTTTAAAGGCTTAGCCCCCCATAGCATTAATGATCTCCAAGGCTTCCATCAAACATTCTTAAACAAATGGGAAGTGAGGAAGAATCCTCTCCAAGTTCTTGCTGACTATAACAATCTCCATAGGAACCCTGGGGAAAGTGTACAAGCCTATTGTACCAGATTTAACAGTGTGTATAATGCACTTTCTCCTGAACTAAAACCTCCATAGGGCTCATCTTTAAACAAATTTCCTGAAGGGTTTGATGCTGACATGACCTATTCACTCAGAGAAAGAGATTTTGCAACCCTTGAAGATATGCAAAGAGGTGCTCTCTCTGTGGAAGTAAACTTAATGGAGAAGAGAGCAAGGATGAAAGCTGAAAAGAGAGTATCTTTTAGAGAGGAATCCACCCCTACTACCTCAAGCTCAAAAATGGAAAGAATGATGGAAGAAATGATGAAGAAAATGAGCATTCTAGAGAGAGTGCAAGCAAATCTAAATCAAAACGCTCGTCAAAATAGAAACCAAAACCAGAATCAGAATGTTAGAAGAAACCAACCTCCAAACAGACCTAGGGAAGATGATCAGCAGATCACTCCTCCCTTTCATCAAAACTATGTAAGTTAGGTTGAGGAAACGGATGAAATAACAGAGGATAATGATATGAACCTATTTGGGGTAGATGATGATGACTTCGAGGTTCATTATGATAGGAGACAAGGTCTTTATACACCTTATGATGACAAAAGGGATGATAATGAAAGTTTTTGTCAAGACATGGAAAATGCCATGACAGAACCTTCAAAAGAATATGAACTCAGAAGTAGATCGAGTCAACAAACCCCCAACACTAAAACCTCTAACAAACCTTCTCAAAACAGCACTGCAACCAAGACTAAAACAGTCAAACAAAAGGATAAAACAATGGCTGATAATTCTGGTAGTGGTAAAGAGAAAGACACTCAAAATATTGAAAAACAGAGTGCAGACATTAGCAGTACTAACACCTCGGCTAGTACTCCTGGTAAAAAAACTGTATAAAATTTAAATAAAGCAAAGCAGCAAACTGATGTTGCTGATAAAATGAAAGCTAATAGGGCTGAAACCAGCACCTTAAAGAATCAAATTATTTTCAGCCTGGAACAGGAAATCTCAAAAATCAAAATCTATGTTCCCTTAACCGAGTTAGCTGCCCAACATGTATATAGAAATCAAATTTTGAAGGCCTTAAACATAGAAGAGAATGCAGACACGCTCAATCTTAATGATGACCAACCAGAGCTGATTTTTGGTCCAAATATTGAAGGTAAATTCGAAGAGGGGCCTGTCCCTCCCTTTTATGTAAGTTTGAACATTCATGACAAAATTCTACACAATGCTATGCACGACTCAGGCGCTTCCCATAATTTAATGCCAAAAGCTGTAATGAAAAGCTTGGGTCTTGAAATTACCAGACCTTACAAAGAAGTGTACTCCTTTGACTCAAGCAGAGTTAAATGTCTAGGATTGATCAAAGACCTTTGTGTTAACTTAGCTCAGATTCCAGCCAAATGCTTAGTTATGAATGTTGTTGTGGCTGATGTACCCCCAAAGTATGGAATGCTTTTATCAAGATCTTGGGGGGCTAAGTTACAAGGGACCATGCAAATGGACATGACCTATGCGACTATCCATGTTTTCAATCAGACCAGAAGACTTTACAGGGAGTCTCATATGCAATACACAGTGACAAGTCAAGACAGACCTCAAAAATCCCCTCTGTATTCCATGAGTACGGGCCTCGATTCTTTCATCATGCTTAATGATGAAACCCTCACAGAACAAATCACTTTAACAAGATCAATGGTTGAAACGAAGGAAGAAGAATGCAGCACTGAAGTGTCGAAGCAGTTTGATGTACTCGAAAACCTTAGCAAACCAAGCACAGGTCTTGAAATACAAATCATCAATCCATCAAACTTAAATCTTGACAGTCAAGAGAGCAATCCTCAACCCAATGAAAAACTTGAGGAGTAAAATCATACAAAGGACATGCAACAAACTGATAAAACTGAAAATGATCCTCTCTGGACTATGTATTTTGATGGGTCATGCACTAGAACAAATGCTGGTGCAGGTGTCTGGATTACTAACACTGATAGCAAGCACACAGAATGTATTTCTTGCAAATTAAACTTTCAGTGTTCCAACAACATAGTAGAATACGAATCCCTTCTCTTAGGCTTGCATCTCTTGAAGAAATTAGGAGCCGGAAGAATTAACGTGTATGGGGATTCTGAGTTAATAATTAGGCAAGTCAATGGGGAGTATAATGCAAATCATCCCAGACTTAGGGCCTACAGGAATGACGTCATGGATATTTTGAAAACGTTTGAGGAGTCCAAGCTAATTTTTGTCCCAAGGAAAAGAAATCTTATAGCCCAAAATTTAGCCTTTGCAGCTAGGACATGTTTAACGCCATATCAGATCAATGATTTTTCACCTCAAATAAAATTTAGACCAGCTGTGCCTGATAATAAAAAATACTGGCAGGTGTTTGACGGAGATAAACAAATAGAAGACTTCATGCAATTCAGAAATGAATTTGAACTTCATAGTTCAGATTCAGACTATGATACAGACTGCAGTGAAGAAAATTTTCTTGGTGAGGAAGAGCCTTCTCCTGAGCTTGTCAACATTAACCTTCAGACTAGCAAACGCAGAAACAAAACAAAATTGAGTGCAGAATCAGAAATAGAAGAAATAGAAACTCTGCATTCTAAAGATGAAGGTTTGCCAAGTGGTCTAGCACCTTTGGAAGAGTTGTTCGATTTTAACGATGTGGAAAATAAACCAAAACTGGAGCCTGTAGAGACTGAGGTAGAGGAATGCAATATAGGCAGTGAGGAAAAACTGAAAATGATCAAACTGTCCAAAACTTTGCCAGCTCACATTAAACTCAAATACATAGAGCTGTTTAAGGAATTTTCTGATGTTTTTGCATGGAGTTACGAAGATCTTAAGTCTTATGACACTGAAATAATACAGCACAAAACCCCTATTAAAGAAAACCAAAAACCATTCAAACAGAAACTGCGCAGAATAAACCCTGTACAGTTGCCTTTGGTTAAGAAGGAAATCATGAAGATGTATGAAGCTTGCATTATTGTCCCTATTAGATATTTTGAGTGGGTTTCTAATCTGGTGTCTGTTAGGAAGAAGAATGGAGAAATCAGGCTTTGCATAGATTTTAGAGATTTGAACAAAGCTTCATTAAAAGAAAACTACCCTTTACCAAAAATGGATCATATTTTACAAAGGGTGGTAGGGTCTAGAAGAATTTCTTTGCTGGATGGCTATTCAGGGTATAATCAGATCTTAGTCCACCCTGCTGATCAATTAAAGACAACCTTTACTACACCATGGGGCACCTTCATGTATGTGAAAATGCCTTTTGGTCTAATGAATGCTGGAGCGACCTTTCAGAGAGCCATGGACATAGCATTCTCGGAAGAATTGGGCTTCTTCATCATTATCTATCTTGATGATGTCACTGTGTTTTCAAAAACAGATGAAGAGCACTTAGAACATTTGAGGAAAGTTTTCGAGAAATGCAGAAAGTTTGGAATATCTTTAAACCCTAAGAAGACTTTATTTGGTCTCCAAGAAGGTAAAATTCTTGGGCACATTATTTCTGAGAAAGGTATTAAGATTGATCCCAAGAGGATTGAGGCCATATTGCAAATCTCTCATCCTCAAAACATCAAAGAGTTACAATCTTTCATTGGGAAGATCAACTTTTTGAGAAGGTTCATCCCCAACTTAGCTGAGCTCCTTAGGAATATCACAAACATGTTGAAGAAGGAGCAAGGGATAAAATGGACCTTGGAAGCAAAGACATCCTTTGAGCTGGTGAAACAAGCGTTAACCAAAACACTGGTTCTCATAAGCCCTGATTTTTCAAAAGATTTTTATATCTTCTCGTTTGCATCAAAACATACCATTGCTGCTGTCCTTTTACAGAAAAATCCACAAGGACAAGAGCAGCCTATTGCATTATTTAGCAAGGCATTGAGGGATGCCCCTTTGAAGTATAACATTATGGAAAAGCAAGTTTTTGCTTTGGTTAAAGCATTGAAAGACTTCAGAGTATACATCCTTCACTCACACATCATTGCCTTTGTCCCAAATTCAGTTATTAAAGACATTCTAACACAAGACCCAGACGGTAAGAGAGGTAAGTGGATTGCTGTAATTCTTGAATACGATTTAGAGATTAAACCCACTAAGCTCATCAAAGGCCAAGGTCTAGCTAGATTAATGGCCGAATCAAATTGTGAAGTTCTCGATATTAACATGATTAATGCTTTGGATAACCAAGAAGAATTCTCAACTCCTATTGTTGAAAACCATGTTATGAATTCTCCTTGGTATGCTGATATCATTTATGTTTTGCTTAATCTAAATACACCTCCTGGTTTATCAAAAACAAAGGCAAGATTCCTAAAGTTAAAAGCTGTAAACTATTGCATTATTGATAAATGTATTTATTGGAAAAATGCAAGTGGTGTATTGCTTAAATGTTTGCCTGAGTTTGATGCAGAAAATATTAAGCAGGAATTCCATGAAGGAGAGTGTGGAGGCCATTTGTACTGGAAGTCAACAGCCAACAAAATTTTGAGGGTTGGTTTCTATTGGCCCACTCTTTTTCTTGATGTACATAAGATGACCACTACTTGCCATAAATGCCAATTGTTTGAAGGCAAGAGAAAATTACTACCCCTGCCTCTGCATCCAATCACTGTTGAAGCCCCTTTTCAACAGTGGGGACTTGACTTCATAGGAGAAATCCATCCATCATCTTCTGCCCAACATAAATGGATTCTCACAGCCACAGACTACTTCACTAAGTGGATAGAAGCCATTCCTTGTAGGCAAGACAATGATTCAGTTATCATAACATTTATGGAAACTAACATCCTCTCCAGATTTGGCTGTCCTACCAAAATCATCACAGATAATGCAGCAGCATTTGGATCAAAGAAAATGGTTGAATTCTGTCACAAGTATCAGATAACATTGGGACACTCCACAGCCTATTACCCTCAAGGTAATGGACTTGCAGAATCTTCCAACAAAATCTTAGTGAACATAATCAAGAAACTGTTGGAGGACAACAAAAAGTCTTGGCACATAAAGCTGGTCCATGCACTTTGGGCTGACAGATTAACTTTGAAGAAATCTATTGGTATGTCACCTTTCCAGCTTGTGTATGGTACAGATGCAATTTTTCCTAACAGCCTTGGTGTACCAGTTATGAAGTTAATTCAAGAGTTGCAGACTGAAGAAAATGACATAATCAGAAGAATAAATCAAACCATTCATCTTCAGCAAACCAGAGAGGAAGTGTATAACAAAGCATTGCAGAAACAAGATAGTATCAAGAAGATATTTGATAGAAGAACAAAGGCTAGCAATTTCAAGATTGGGGATAAAGTTTTGAAGTGGGACTCAAGAAGGGAAGAAAAGGGCAAGCATGGAAAATTTGACAACCTATGGCTTGGCCCTTACTCTATTCATTCAGTTGCTGGTAATAATGCATTTTTCTTACAGGAACTAGATGGAACATAATTGTTTGGGGGTCCTGTCAATGGCAGGATGCTTAAGCATTACTTCTCTTGATCCATTTTATGTTTTGAAGCCTTTTTATCTTTTTCCATTATGAATAGTCCATCCACCATTGCATTCAAAGTTATGAAAAATCAAAAAATACAAAAACAAAGAAAAAATGAAAAGAGGGCAGGAATGAAAACAAGAAAGGCAAGGCCCCATGCCAAAAAGAGAAACAAATCTGAAAGTGTGCAAGCTCAAATGCCACTCCTCAAAAACACACTTCTAGTTAGTCAAACAGCCTAATCTTGACTAAATAGCTTTTGAATTTTTCTGCTGATAGGATAGTGAATTTGATTTTCCAAACTATTCAATCTTGGCTTATCAGTAGATAGATTAGGTTAGAAATTGAAGGTTCAAGCAAGCTCAAAATCTGAACCAAAGTTTCCAAAGGGAGATGACTCAAATCTATGTTAAATTCTGAGTCAAAGAAAGTAAAGATCTGGTTCTAATCAGTTTAAAATCTGAACCAGAAGAAAAGCAAAGACAGCTCAAAAGCAAAGCAAAAACAAAGCTGTGAAGAAAAGAGAAGGCCATGATAAGTGACTTTCAGATCTTAAGCCTTCCATTTTGTTTTTATTTTTTCCGCAAATAATAATCTATGTGCAGCTTGTTTTTATTCCATAGATCACAGCAAGTCAAACAGCTTAATATTGACTTGGCTGTTTTTAAATTTCTGTTGTAGAATTTAGAGAATGAAAGTTTGTTGGACAGTTCAATCCCAACAGACAGTAGATTAGGTAGATAAATATCTGAGCTCAACTGTTCAATCTGAGTTCAGGGAGAAATAAGGAGTAGCATTAGATTAGTTTTTATGCTTTCAAAAGAATAAAATGTTGTGAAAAGAGTTTGCCAATCCAAGTGCACTCCAATGAAGAAGAAAAAATGTTAGATCAGTAGGATTGGGTAGGGAGAAATTTGTATTGATGAAGTTCATGTTTCTTTCATGACTGATATTATTTTTCAGAGCAAAGCAGAGCAAATAATGGATCAGGCACCAGTCAGCATCCCAGAGAAATCAAGTCTGAATTCTTGGCACCATCCCCAAGTGGAGCCATTGTTAGCCACCCATGTTTTTATGTCATATCAGCTGGTGGCTAAATATTCTTTGCAGCCTTCAAGAAACAAATTCAGTCCTGAAATTGTTGGTGCTTGAAGTCTTTTGATGAAACTCATATTTCTGGTTAATCTTCACAGCTGTTTCCTTCTTCAAACCTCTGATATCCTACAAAAATCCAAGTCAAATACCACTGCATTCCCCTCTTTTCCCCTCCCTTTCTTCCAACTTACATCATTCTCCATTTTCCTTTTTCCATAAAAAACCCCACAGAAACATATGTTTTCCCTTTATCCCTTCATAAAAATCCATTCCCTAAGGTTAAAAACTCACTTTTTGACCTTATCCGAACCTTGATTTCACTTTGAAAACATTGAAAATCCTATAAAATGCACATTTTATATGATGTTAAGGCTTTTAGCCCCCTTGGGCTAAGCCCCTGGTTTTTTCCCCCATATACCCGAGCGCTGGGACCAAATACTCAGTCCTTAGGCGCTAAACCGAAAATACAACCTTTCTCCATCCATTTTCCTTTGAAAATTTGAAAAAAACACATTTTATAAAAGTTTTAACGTGAAATATTAAAGTCACGTGGTTTACTGCATGATTCAGCCTAGGCCGTCGATCTGCTCCACAGATCCGACGGAGCAGAACGCAGCTTGCCTGGTGGACGCCCTTTTCCCACGCTGATTCCAAAAAACCACCGGTATCATTCCGCACCATCCTCCGCAGGTTGGTGGTTTTTTTCCGTTGGCCAGCGATTCCATACGCTGGCCGACGCATGTCCCCGACACTGTTCCAAAACCGTCGCGCCACCAAATCATTTCGCGCGTTAATCTTCGTACCATAACCACGCAGCGGAATCCACCTCCACCGTCCAATCTGGGCCCTCCCATCCGACGGTTGTCGATCTTCCGACCTGCTCGACCTTTAACCAACATGCATGCACGTTAACACAGTCATCGCGCGGCCGAGAATCAATCTCGGCCGTCAATATTTGTAGATCGACGGTCCACATTCAAATGCTCGATTCCTTTGCTCATCCTCCAAATTCTCTCCGTTTGACTTTCAACGCCCCCTGATTCCATCTTGACCGTCCAAACTGATCCAGATCAATGGCGCAGTTTCACTACGGGGGTATGCCCCCAAAATTGTTCCTCCGTACATCCGAACCCCCCGTAGTCATCCCCGACCGTCGATCTCGGCGCGAATTGACGGCTCTGATTTAATCCTCATCCCCCCATGCTTTTTCTACTATTCTGAGATTAAATCCCAGCCGTTGGATGATGCCATCCAACGGCCCATGCTCCTCCGCACAGTCCCCAAAGCAGATTGACCTATAAAACCAGATTTTTAACGTGTTTTTGCATATTGCAGGGTTTAAACTATTTGTTCGTGTTTTTTAAGGAAGATTCAGAGAAGGAGGGTGACGACCCTCCCTTGTTCGATTCCTCTGAGGAAATCAATCACAGAGTCAGTTTTTCACGTCTCGTTGATGTTTTCACAGGCATCGATGCCTTACATGCCCTACGCAGCCCTGCACAAGAAGAAAACCATGAAGATCAATGCAGAGAAAGAGTATCAGATGTTGAAGACCAAGAATGAACCAGAACAGCAAATTAGTGAACAGATTTGTGGGGATTAAGGCTAAGATAGTTATCAAACGCCTAATCCCCAATCTAAAAACACAATCTGAAGGAAAACCTAAAGTGTTTCATCAGGAAACTCTCCACCATCACCAAAAAGACATATTCATTCCTCCAAGCAACTAAAGCGCCACCTGTGCCTCAAAGTATTCAATCAAGAACTGAATTTATTGATCAAAGTCAGATATTTTACCTCAAAGCAGCCGAAGGGTTATTTCTCCAAGGGATTTAATGACAGAAGGACGACAGAGTAGCCCTAACATCACACAGAGCCTCAAAGGTCAACAAAAGCTCCCTCCGAGCTTAATTCATGAGTGTAGATCAATTAATGCAGTGAAACACCTGTATGGTTTCTTCATTGAGCCCCCAAGGGCCAAGAAAGACATTAACTCTGCATTAATTGTATTTGAGATCTTTATTCAGATCTCACCTCCTCATTCTTCTATAAATACTTCAGTAGAAGATGAGTGAGGGGTTAGTTGCTAATGTAATTGTTGAAGCATTGTAATTGTAACTGAGCTGAAGATTCTCGATTGTAGATAGGATTTCACTAGCTCTTGGAGCTCTGCTTGTAATAGATAAGTTAGGTTTTGAAATAAAGATGAATTGACACACTGAATTTGAAGATTGTAACCGGTTTGGAACATCAATACAAGTTGATTTATGGGATCCTGGTCTATGTTGACGGTGATGTTGTTCTTACTGTAACTTGTGTTTTATTTCTGTTTCCATTTTGTTTCATTTTCTAATATAAAGAACAGTTTAAACAGAGTTGGGACCTATTTCATACCAGTAACATTCTCTGGATGAGAAATCTTTATTTAGATGTTTTCTTCTATCTGTGTTATTTGGAAATGATTAATTCAGTTTAGGCATATGCGTGTCGGCGTTCCCTCATATTATTGCCTTGACTGAATGTTATTTTTAAATGTTACTTTCAATATATTTTGTGTGAAGATGAACTGAGGAAATTAAGGATAGCCCTGATTCCCTTTCTTATTTGCTCAAATATTTGATTGTTTCCCTTAGGATGTGTTAAAATCTGACTAGTTTCAAAGTACTTATCAGATCTTAGGCCATTCTGTGTCATCTTTGTGATTGTCCTGAAAGCAACCAAGTAAAGAAGAGCTAGGAGAGGATTTGTGGTGAGCCCATCCCATTAGTATCTACTCCAAAGGTTGCCTTCAAGTTTCCCTTTGTTTTTCATATGTTTTCTATTGGAAGTGTATCAAAGGCTGGCTAGTTTCAAAGTACTTACTAGATCCTAGTTTGCTTTCATGTCTTTCTTAAGTGCCTGGTCAAAGGCTGGATAGTTTCAAAGTACTTACCAGATCCTAGGTTGCTCTTTGTTCTACATCTGTTATTTCCCTTTCTTATTGTATCATTCCATTCCATAAATCAAACCTTAAAGAGATCCTTAGGCATATATGATTTTCCCCATAGACTACTCTTGAACCTGATTTGCTTCAATTAAATGCTCTTATGACTCCATAGCCCAATGGACTGAAAACCTGCCATCATCTTTCATCTTAGCTAAAGCTTACTATTGTTGCTTGCAACTTTTCACTTTTGAACCTATTTTTCATATAGATCTTTTCGCCTCAGACATCAATTATGTTCAACCATACAAACACAAAACCAAACCCTTAAACTTCATAACTAGCCTAATATCATTACCTTAAGCTTTCAAAGACAAATCCATCTTTGTACATATTGGAGATATCCCTCTCCAAATTCAGGAGGGCTAGATCCTAGAATCCCAAAGTTGGTTGAAATGATGCTAACTCTGTGATCGGACTTTTTCCAATCTTGCTTATTACAGAGACCTAACAAAGGTTAAGGTCAAGGTTAAGGGTAAAGTTGTTACACAACATTTTGTCACCGTCCCTACAATCCCTCGTCCACTACATTGGAGGACCATTCCCATGACCTCTGCAAAGTAAAATGTCCTAAAACAACCTTCATGGCATCTTCTTGCATAAGGACAAACATTCTCCTGAAGAGCATTTCCTCTGAAAAACCCTAAAAATAGATGTTTTAGCCTTGGCGCAACTAGCCAGTTCATCCCTCGTGCCAATGGGGGAAATCCACACTAGAGGGTGTGCCAACTGGCGGTCTGTCCCTTTGTTTCACTTGTGCCAAGCTTATTAAGGGATGTTAAAAAAAAAAAAAATGGCGGAAGTTTGATTCCAACAAACTCCTGAATTAATCATCAAAAGGAGTTGGGTGGTTTGGCTCCGGATCTCCATGTATAGGAAGTGGTTTTCCACCTATCATGGAACCTTCCTAAGAGATACAACCTATCCCATGATTATAGGGATCCCAAATTCCTTTCCTCCATCTATAAAAGCTTGCTCTCTCCATTAGCAAGCTAGCTGAACTTGTAGGAAGGAAACTATAGCCGGATAACTATTGAGAGCCAAGCCAAGAGAATCTCTTAAGAGAGAGAGCTTCATCCAAATTCCCAACAGGCTTTGTTGAGACACGCTCCACTACAAACCCCGCGGAAGGAAGATCATAGCATCAGAGCATTTTTTTGTAATCTCCCTTTTTTCATTCATAATATAAGCAACTCTGCTTATGGTTCCATTCATGTGTTCATTTCTTTATGTAATGCAATGAATTATATCCTTTCTGACTGATATATGGTTACATGTTTTAGATTTTACTTTGTATGTCGTTGTTTCCTTGCATGTGTACAAGTGTTTGGATGTGTCGAATGGAAGGATTGTGATCTGTCAAGTGAGGGATGGGAAACATCAATTTTTCTTCAATGAAAACTGTGTGGGATTTGAGGTAGGCCACTTATCGTGATCTTTGTCTTTTTGTAACTAGGAACCAACATCATTACATGAATTTATTGTTGCTAGACCCAATCTGGGCTAGTGGGATTGCCTCTGTCTGTAGAGGGGATTTACCTCCTCAACAAACTGGCGACTCCACTAGGGAGTCAGCTGGAGTTAGTATTTCCTCTTTTGGTTGCTTTTGGCTTTTGATTGATTTATTTACTCTTTTGGTTCACCTCCTTTGGTGTCAAACCCCTGTTCAGCCCCTAGAAGACCTGATCCAGTCTCTATTTGTCCTTTTTCATTTTTTCCAATAGTAAACTTGATTGGCACGGTTTAGCTCTTGACAGTCACGCCAACTGGTGCTAGTTTCTAGTTAGGCCCCCACGCCAATGCTTTTTTGGCATAGATTATAGCCAAACAGGTGCACCAACTCTGTTTGGTGTTAAGGTTTTCTTGCTTTTGGGCTCTCTGAGCTTGATTTCTAGTCCTCGTGTCATTTTCCTGATTGATTGAGTGCCATGAAGTCTTTTCTGACTGTGTTTGGCCCTTGTCCTCCGGTTGTTTGCCCTCTTACTATAAGTTTTGCATTCTAGCCCTAGGGTTTCTAGGTGCTTTAGTGTGCTGAGCCTCCCATGGGAGTTTTGGGTCCTTGCTTTCCCGGTCGACTGCGTTTTCGCTTCTTTGAATTCATTTTACTGGATTCCATTGTATCATTACGTTAGTTTAGTGATTGTTCTCTCTTTCATTCAAGTTTCGCTTTGTCTCATTCCAAGCCTATATTACACGGTTTTTGTGAGTCTTTTTCGAGATTCATCTTCGATTTGAGGGATTTCATCATCAGTTTAGGTCTTGATTGTGTGCGTTTGTATTGAGTGAACTTGTTTGTTTCAGATCTCTCACTGTCATTTCTCGAATTGGTTTCTTCATTAGTTTTTTCATTCATTTAGTGCACTTTCTCTAAAATATTGAAAAATACAAAAACAAATTTCTTTGCATTTTGATTAACCTAGTGAAAATTGAAAGCTCTTTCACATTACTAGTGTTATATAACTCTAAGAGAGAAGTTTTCTAGTTTCATTAGCTTGCATTGGAAACAGTGTTGGGGTCCTGTGTTTTGATAGATTGGCTAACCAAAAGACAAGGCAACATCAGAACCAATATTTAGAGTTCCATGATCTATTCCTCCTGTTATCAAAGAGGGATCTCTCAAATTTACTTTTTTTGCAAAGATTTATCTTGTTGGCTTTTAAGTTTTTATTTTAGACTAGTTATTAAGTGCAAGTGTTTGTTTCATTTTTTTGTTTGTTTGGTTGAATTGGTACAACAGAACATGAAAGGTCTAGGTAGTATAGATAGAAAGAAGAAGTGCCAGGTTCATTGGGCAATGGAGTCAACAGGAGGTTTAGGACAAGCTCATCAATGCATATGGGATATCAGAGGGAAAATGTAACTTGGCCATAGGATCCTTTAGTTTTGTGAATGAGATGGACATTAATGGTTTGGAAAGAGAAATTGAATTCTCAACAAAGGGAACTTAAAAACATAGCTTGAACATAAAGAGGTATTTGATAGGTAGGGCTAACCATGAATTCTACAAACCACACTTTAAGAAAATGATGACTTCAAGACAAATTTTCAAATGAAATCTAAGATTCGGGAGCACATCCTATTTCCCCAAAGATTTTATTTCAAAGGACTTAGAAAACATAAAATATTCACTGATAATTGCATTCATAGAAGAGGGAACACCTAACAGATCTATGATCACAACTATAAAGACCTTTAAAATAATTTTTCAAGTAGGGACAAAGGGTATGATCAAAACAGACCTCCTTGGCTAACTATAAACAATGGTACTTCAAAGGGAGACTTCAAAAACAGTTTTCAAGTGGCAGCAAACAAGTAGGGAAAACCATAAATCATGCTGGAACCAACTATTTGAACTATTAGAGAAATACAAAAGCATGAGGACTAAATAGAAATATTAAAGACTCTAAAATACCTCAGCAGAAGAAAACATAAAACAGTGAAGGATAAACAAGTCTAAGATGCTTCCAGGAGTAATTTCCTAGCCTAAAATTTTCATCCTACTCTAGTAAGAATTTATGAAACATAATGAAAATAGGAAAAACAGTAGACAGTTCAGAATACATCACCAATAGCCAAGCTCAGGGATCCAATGATAGAGCCTCCTCAAGAACAAGCATGTCAAAACATTATCAAGCTTCCAAGACTTCAATTTCTTCTTCAACTTCAAACAGACTATGTATTATTTCAGAGAGTTTTAGTATTACAACTAGTGACCAACCAAAAACTTCTCATCTTCATCAGAATTATTTATAGAAGAAATGAGGAGGTGAAAGAGTTTCAAGACTTGAATATCATTAATGCTATGTTAAATGTAACTCCTAGCCTTGAAAACCATGCAAGGCCTAAGGCAAGAAAGCATCCAATTTAAAACTCTGTCTCATAACTCTGTTTTCTGCTTTTTAGGCTTAGTGGATGAAAAGATTGACTTTAAGGCTCTTTTTATCCTTTACAATAACTTTATTGACAGTTTAAAATATGTTCTTTTGTTTAAAATAACTGTTTAGCTATCTTTAGGAAAATATCTTCTGACTGGGCAATAACTATGCCTTCATTTGATTTATTGGTGATGCAGGTGGCATTTTAGTAGCTGAAGGGGATAAATATCCTCTGATATGGCAGTGGAGGCCTCTTTCACTGATATTTTTATCTATTTTACCTTAAAACACTTATAATTTTCTTTCGGTCTGTGTTTAGGCTTAATTAGCCTTGATCTTCGTATTCGGGTCTTTGTTCTTTGACACTGTCTTAATTTCTTTAACATGTGGAAAAAACCTGATCTTCAAGCTTTGGCTTTAATCCCTTTATCATTAATTTCTTCATTCTGATACCATTTACTGCTTTTTTTATACAGGTGGCTTTATTTAGTTGGAGGGTCTCTATTGAACCCTGGATCGTGATCCATTTGATTTAAACTTGGATTTCAAAACTTGTAGATCCTTTCTTCTTTGATTTTAAGCCACAGAATCGTCATTCTGGGCCGAAAATGTCACCTGAATATGAGTGTGGAAATACACAGAGCAACCACCATTAAATCCTGCAAAAAACACAACAAATTGTTAAGAAAACCTGCGAATGATGGTTTAACTGCATTCAGAGGTTTGGTGGAGGAGGTTTGGAGCTGTGCGAAATGGGAAAATGCAGTGATAGGAGGAAAAAATCCTAGCATAACAGCTAAACAGGTGCAGATGGATTTTGGGCACGACGACAAATAGGAGTCATTGGATTAGAACAATCAACAGTTGAGATTGTCCAATGACGTTGCTGGGGAGAATGGATGAAGGCAAATGAATTGGGGTCGCAATATAATGAGAGCCATTCAATCTCAGAGATCGATGGCTGAGATAAAAAACAAAAATATTTGGGAGTAAGTTAGGTGGAAAATAAAATGGGGGTGATAGTAAATCAGAACCATTCGATCTTCAGAGATTGACAGCTAGGATCGAGTCAGGAGCAACATTGCGGGGTGCGGTGGTTTGGAAGAAAACCGATAGCAGTTTTTGCAAAATAAAATGGGGGGTAAGTGGTATTTCCCAAAACAATGCGTTTCGATACAACATCTGACGCGTGTCGCTCCCAATAGCGTTAGGTGCAAAAATTTTGTGAAATGTAATATCAACCATCGAATCATCGAAGGTAGATCGGACGGTGTGGAATGGATGCGACGGGGAAAGTTCCGGGGTTAAGAGGTAAGCAGGGTCCACAGTGATGTGGGATATTTTTTCATGGAGAGGAAAAGTGTCGGGTGAGTTTGGACGGTCGGGAAAAGATCCTGGCTATTGCATCTTCGAGACGAATGATGGAGATTTAAAGATGAAGCAAGAAGTTTGAAGTGGGGAGAAGGGACGGGAAGGTGATCGGGCAGAAGGATAAGGCACGATGGTCATTGATCTATGTAGATCAATGATCCATATTCGTTTTAAAATTTATATGTCAGGAATGAGAAACAAAGGAAAGTTGGGTTCCAAAAGGTTTTTTAAACCCTTTAGCGCCCGTTTGCAGGGCTTTAGGACACATGGAGGAAGGGGCTAAAGGAGATACTAAGCCCTCAAGGGCTTAATGCCTTTGTATTTCAGAAGAGTGCTTTTAGGCCCAAAAATAGTGATTTTTAAGGCGAAATGGGGGTTTCGGTAAATGAAAGAAGGGATTTTTAACCCAAATGAGAGGGAGATACATGGTTTAGAAGAGGGTTAAGGTGATTTATAGGTTAAATGAAGGTAAATGGAGAGATTTTGTGAAGGGAAAGAAGGATAAAAATGGGACTACTTATGATTAAAAGGAGGAGTGAAATGATGAAAAATGAAGCCTTAAAAGCAGTTTTTTATTTGGTAAACAACGGGTACTTTAGGAATTATAGTCAAACAGCAGTGAAGATTAACCCAAAGGGTAATAATTATCATAAAAACTTCAGAAGATGATAGGTTTTTAAAGGGAACTATCTCTTGAAGGTTTAAAAGACAAGCTTAGCCACCATTGGGTATGACAGATTTTATAGGTGGCTAACAGTGGCTCCACTTGGGGAGGAAAACTGGTTCTTTAGGTGTCCAGAACCTCACCTACTGATCTCTAGCTTTCAACAGTCTAGTGCCTTATCCATTGGACAACAAATTTATTTTCCTTTAGCTGACCTTTCGTTGATTTGACAATCTTTGTAGTAATCTAAAAAAATGGAATTCTAACAAAAAAACATCTCTACCTACCCATTCCTAATGATCCTAACATTTTTTCTTCTTTCAGAGTGCATTTGGACTAGCAAACTCTCGTCATCAACATTTTATTCTTTTTTGAAAAAACATAAACCTAGTCTAAGTTTACTCTTATTTCTCCATGAATTCAAATTAAGCAGTTGAACTCGTAAGTTTCTCTACCTAACTACTATCTGTCATGATTAGACTGTCTGATAGACCCTTATTCTCTAAATTCTAAAACAGGAAATTTAAAAGTAGCCAAGCCAAGATTAAGTAATTTGAATTGTTGCAGATCTATGGCATAAAAACAAGTTGCACATAGATTTTATTTGCAGAAAAGTAAAACAAAATGTGAAGGCTTAAGATCTGAAAATTAAAATCTCCTGCACTATCTCTTCAGCTCTGATTTTGGGTTTGTTTGAGCTGTTTTTCTTTCTTATCTGGCTCAAGTTTTGAGCTTTTATAACCATTTCTTTTCCTCTCTTTTGGCTCAAGATTTAATCTAATTAGAGCCATTCTTCTTTTGAGATTCATAGGTTCAGATTTTGAATTTGTTTGAACCTTTGTTTCCTCTATCCTAATCTACCTTACTGATAAGCCAAGATTGTGCTGTTTGGTTGATCACTAACCTATCAGCAATAAATTGAAAAAATAATTAGTCATAATTAGGCTGTATGACTAACTAGAAGTGTGTTTTTAGGAGTGACATTTGAGCTTGCACACTTTCAAACTTTGTCTCTCTTTTTTGGTATGGGGCTATACCTTTCTTGTTTTCATTCTGCCCTCTCTTTTTTTTCTATTGTTTTTTTATTTTTATTTTTCTAACTTTGAATGCAACGTTCAAACAATGATATTTACAATGGAAATTAGAAAGCTTTGAAACTCATGACTCTTGATAGAATTAATGCTTGAGCATCCTGCCATTGACAGGACCTCCATATAGATCTTCTCCACTCAACTCCTTCAAGAAAAATGCATTATGACCCCTCTCAGCATGAATAATATAGGGTCCTTTCCATAGGTTCTCAAACTTGCCATGTTTTCCCTTCTCTTCTCCTCTTGAATCCCACTTGAGAACCACATTTCCAACTTGGAAATTGTTTGCCTTAGCCCTTTTATCAAATAGTTTCTTGATATTGTCTTGGACTAGTTGTGTTCTTTCATAGACTTCTTCTCTGAACTGTTGTAAATGAATTGTTTGGTTGATTCTTCTCTGCATATAATTCTCTTCAGTTTGCACTTCTTGGAGGAGTTTCATGACTGGAACTCTCAACGAGGTTCGGAAGACTGCATCCATGCCATAAACCAGATGATAGGGGGACATGTTTATTGACTTCCTAGTAGTTAATCTATTAGCCCATAAGGCATGAACCAACCTACTGTGCCATGACTTCTGATTCTGCTCCAACAGTTTTTTGATGATATTGATGAGGCTCTTGTTGGAGGATTCAACTAATCCATTTCCTTGGGGTATTTCAACTAATTCAGTAGAGTGGCCCAAGGTGATGTGGTATTTGTAACAGAAATAAACCATTCTTTTAGAATTGAAGGCAGCAACATTATCTGTTATGATTTTTCTAGGACAACCAAACCTGGATAGGATGTTGGTTTTAAGGAACTTGATAATGACAGAGTCAGTAGCATTCCTAGATGGTATGGCTTCTATCCACTTACTAAAATAGTCAGTGGCAGTGAGGATCCACTTATGTTGGGCTGATGAAGATGGGTGAATTTCCCTAATGAAGTCCAAGCCCCATTGTTGAAAGGGTGCCTCAACACTGATGGGATGTAAGGGTAAGGGAAGGAGCTTTCTTTTGCCATCAAAAATTTGACACTTATGGAAAGACATGACTAAATTTTGAGTTTCTGGGAAAAGGGTGGGCCAATAGTAACCATATTTGAGGATTTTTTTTGTTGTGGTCTTCCAGTAGAGGTGTCCTACACATTCTCCTTCATGCAGCTCATGCATGATTTTTCTTGCATCATCCTCAATTAAACATTTAACAAAAATTCCAACGACATTTTTCCAATATAATACCTCATATAATATGAAATAATTCAAATTTTTTTGTTTCAAAAATATATCTTTAGTTTTAGACAAAGAAGGAGGGGCATTTAGATATAAAAGCACATAAATGATGTCAACATACCAAGGAGAATTCAAAAACGTTTCTTCAATGAAAGGAGCAGTGAATTCTTCCATTTCTTCCAACACATTTACCATATTCATATCTAGTGCTTGGAAGTTTGACTCAGCCATGAGTTTAGCTCATCCCTACCCTTTGATTAGTTTGGTGGGCCTGATTTCTAAGTCATATTCAAGAATAGTAGCAATCCATTTTCCCCTTCTACCATCAGGGTCTTGACTTAGAATATCCTTGACAACAGTATGTGGAACGAAAGAAATTATGTGAGAGTGTAAAATATAGACTCTAAAGTCTTTTAGTGCTTTCACTAATGCTAAGGCTTGCTTCTCCATGATGTTATATTTGAGAGGAGCATCTCTTAAGGCCCTACTAAAAAAGGATATTGGTTGTTCTTGCCCCAAATCATTCTTTTGAAGTAATACTGTAGCTATTGTATGTTTTTATGCAAAATAAAAGATATAAAAATCTTTGGTGAAATCTGGACTAATCAAGACTGGTGTTCGAGTAAGAGCTTGTTTAACCAGTTCAAATGATTGTTTAGCTTGTGTAGTTCATTTCACACCTACCTCTTTCTTAAGCATGTTTTTTATGTTTCTTAATAGCTTAGCAAGGTTGGGGATAAACCTTCTCAAAAAATTAATCTTTCCAATGAAAGATTGTAATTCTTTGAGGCTTCTTGGATGGTTGATTTTCAATATGCCATCAATCCTTTTAGGGTCTACTTTGATTCCCTCCTTTGAAATTATGTGACCAAGAAGTTTACATTCTTGGAGACCAAAGAGTGTCTTCTTTGTGTTCAAAGATAAGCCAAATTTCCTACATTTCTCAAAAAATGTTCTTAAATGAATCAAGTGTTCTTCATCAGTTTTAGAGAAAACAGTTATGTCATCAAGGTAAATGATTATAAAATAGCCAATATATTTTGAGAAGACTATTTCCATGGCCCTTTGGAAGGTGGCCCCTTCATTCATCAAACCAAATGGCATTTTGACATACATAAAGGTGCCCCAAGGTGTAGTAAAAACAGTTTTTTGTTGATCACTTGGGAGCACTAACACCTGATTGTACCCTGAGAACCCATCCAACAGTGATATTATTTTTGACCCAACCACCCTTTGAATTATATGGTCCATCTTGGGCAAGGGGTAGTTGTCTTTCAAGGAGGATCTATTTAGATTTCTAAAGTCAATGCAAAGCTTGATTTCTCCTATCTTCTTCCTAACAGAAACTAAGTTTGACACCCACTCTGAATATCTAATGGGTACTATAATCCCAACATCATACATTTTTTCAATTTATTTCTTGACTAAAGGTAATAAAACAGGTTTTATTCTCCTTATTTGTTGTTTGAAAGGTTTCTGATTTTCCTTAAGAGAAATTTTATGTTGAATGATGCTAGTGTCATAAGATTTCAGATCTTTGTATCCCCAAGCAAACACATCTCTAAATTCTTTGAAAAACTCTGTGTATTGCAGTTTTATATGAGCTGGGAGTGTGCTAGATAATTTGATCATCTTGGGTTCTGCTAGGCTGCCTATGTTATGTTCTTCTATATCTGTTTCCATAGGCTCCATTCTTGGTTCTTTGGCTACATCATTAAAGTTAAAAAGGTGTTCTAAAGGTGTGAGTCCTCTTGGAATTGTATCATTCTTGCATTGTAAAACTTCCAAGTCTTTCTAGTCTATGTTGTCAATTAATTCTTCTTCAAAAAGATTCTCACAGTGATTTATATCAGTAGAATATGTCATTTTTGTTTCTAGGATTTGTTCATTATCCAAACAGTTTTCTTCATGGTTGGTTTCCAATGCTGGTATGGAAAAATCATTTTTTGATTTTAGGAAATCATCTATGTGTTTGTCAGTGTCAAACACTTGCTAGTGGTCCTCATTTTCAAGCATTGTAGGCCTATTCTTGACCTTTATGTTAAGATGTTCATTTATCTAAGGTACTTGGCAATTGCTGACATTGAAGGCAAGTTCATTTGCCAGATGATTTTTTGCTCTTGGTATGAAAATGAGTTCATATTTTTCAAAGGTATTTAGGAGATCAAGGGCAACATTTCGATATTCTCTAAGTCTTGGGTTTTTAGCTGAGTATTCTCCTTTGATTTTTCTTATGATAAGTTCAGAATATCCTAGGATTGATATTTTCTGGGCTTTTAATTGTTTAAGCAATTGTAAGCCAAGGAGAAAGGCGTCATATTCAACAATATTGTTGGTGCATGGAAAATCTAGTTTATATGAATAACCCTGATTTGTATTTTGAATCCATACACCTGCCCCTACACTTGTTTTATTACAAGCCCCATTAAAGTTTATTGTCCAAAGTATTTTTTCCCCATTTTCATTTTCTTGTTGCTGTTGATTTCTAATTTTTTGTATATGAGTTGAAGGCAGTTTTGACTTATCTGGTAAATTGATTTCTTCTTTGTTTTCCTTTTCTTGTTGAATGATTTCATCTTCATTGTACAAGATAAATGAATCTAAACTTGATTGAATGGAATATATTGGAGAGTTGTTGGCTTATCTATATTTCTCACCGTATATTTCATGTGGGATTCCCTGTATAATATTCTGTTTTGGTTAAAAATTGGGATGGTGGCATAAGACATGTCCATTTGAAGGCTCCCCTAAAGTTTGGCTCCCCAAGATCTTGATAAAAGCATGCCATACTTTGGGGGGATTTTAGCTACTACTATGTCCATAACTAGACTCTTAGCAGGGATTTGAGATAAGTTTACACATAAATCTTTGATTAAACCCAAGCATTTGACTCTGCTTGAATCAAAGGAATACAGATATTTGTATGGTTTAGTAACTTCTAGGCCTAAGCTTTCCATTACTACTTTGGGCATAAGATTATGTGAAGCTCCAGAGTATAACATGGCATTGTGTAATATTCTATCATGTATATTCAAACTGACATAGAAGGGAGAGATAACTCCTTCTTGGTATTTTCCTTCAACTTCTGGACCAAACAAAAATTATAGTTTGTCATCTATCAAGTTTAATGTATCAGTGTCACTTCCTAAATTTAAGGTTTTCAAAACCTAGTTTTTGTACACTTCTTGGGTTACTAGTTCAGTTAGAGGTATAGTAATTTTTATCTTTGCAATCTCTCCTTCAAGGCTGAAGGGAACTATTGATTTTGTCATATTTACATCTGTTTTTTCAATTGAATTCCTTTCAGCAATTCTGATTTGCTGAACTTTGTTTGGACTGCTATTTGGGACAATTTTGTTAGGGCCACTAGTTGAAGTGCTAGGGCTGCTTTGTTCAACATTTGGCTAGCTGCTTTTCTCTTTGTTTAAATCTGTTTTCTTAGCCAAAATGTTGGTTTTCTCTACTGATTTCTTAGGCTGATTCTCTGTATATTTCCTAATAGCAGTGGTAGTGTTTTTATATTTTGAATTATCTAGGTTCCCTTTGCTTCTAAGATCATACTGTTTCTGTACCTCCATGATTGCATTCTCAAAACCCAACTTATAATCTTCAAAATCCTCATAAGTGTTCTCATTTTGTTCTGAGGAGAATAAACCTTCTTCTTTAGTAAGGAAGACATCATCCTCACTGTCTGATCCAATCAAGTTTACATGATTTTCCTCTAATATTCCAATCTCCCTTTTTTCCTCGTCTTGATCTACGTAGTTTTGTTGGAAGGGAGGTCTAATCTGTTGGTTATTGTCCCTTTGTTTATCTTGATTTTTTTCTCTTCTATAATTCTGGTTCCTAATTCTATTTTGGGGTTTGTTCTGATTGTCTCTTGGTTGTTCTTTCTCAAGTATGCTCATATTTTTCATCATCTCTTCCATCATCCTTTCCATTTTTGAGCTAGATGTGGAGGGTGCAAATTCCTCCCTAAATGATACTTTCTTTTCATTCCTCATCCTAGTTATTTTCTCAATCAGATTTACCTCCACAGCCATAGCTCCCTTCTGCATGTCTTCTAGAGTCAAGGGGTCTCTTTCTCTTAGCTGATAGGCCATTTTAGGATCAAATCCTCCAGGAAATTTGGCCAATGATGAACCTTGTGGAGGTTTAAAGTCTGGGGGCAGTGCATTATAAACACTATTGAATCTAGTGCAATAATCTTGAACACTTTCCCCGGTGTTTCTTTTGAGGTTGTTGTAGTCTGAAAGTATTTAGAGAGGGTTTTTTCTAACTTCCCACTTGTTTAGGAATAACTGATGGAAGGCTTGGAGGTAATTAACACTATTAGGGGTTAAGCTTTTGAACCATTTTCTTGCTTCTCCCCCTAAAATTTGAGCAAACAATTTGAGTTTAACAGTTTCGTCATCTATCTCATTTCTATCAAAATAGTCATTCATCTTTTCCACATGTTGTGAAGCAGAAGTAGTACCATTGGCATCATATAATGGTATTTTGGACTGATAGTCTTGTAGCAGATTGACTAGAGGTAAAGGAAGGACTAGGGGAGCATACCATTTTTTCATGATAGGAGGTTGTGGAAAAAGTGGGGGGTTTACAGGTGGGGGATGTAAAATAGGAGGGGGTTGATGAAATTGTGTAGTTTGAACAATGGGTGTATGGATAACAGAAGTGGATGGACCAACAAGAGTTTGTTGAGTAGATCTAGGATGAGAGAAACCAAAATTATGAAGGAAATGCAAATCAGGTGGGGTAGTTTCTCTCTTGCTAGGATGTTCACTTCTATCTTGGGATGAAGTTGGAGACTCAAAATCTATCTGATCTATATCATCAAGTGACCTAGTTTTGAATGGGTTTCTTAAGTCAACTTGTGAAATTTGTAGAGATGCAAGGTTTTCAGGAACAGAATTAGCTCTATGGAGTGACCTAACAATAGTTGAAGTTTTGGCCTTAGGAGATTTCCTAAGTATACTTTCAGGATTATCAAATATCTCAAGAGGATTTGGATCGGGATGGATCCTAGTATGAATTCTTATAGAAGCCACTATGCTATGTTTTCATACCGAACAACAAGAAATATTTATGAAGCCAATCTGAAATATTTTTGGATTTTGTATATTTCTATGGTTATAAGAGTGTCTTATGTCTGATCTTAACACTTTGATAAGGTGCTCAAACAAACAGAGTCTACTCTATGGCCTAATAACTCATTTTTTAGGAAACTGTAGGACTAAAGAGTTTATAATAGTTTGCTAGGCTATCATAGATTCAATAGGTCCCACCGTGATTACCATTATGTTGGGGTCCTGTTTTTTGATAGATTGGCTAACCAAAAGACAATACAACATCAGAACCAATCTTTAGAGTTCCAGGATCTATTCCTCTTGTTCTCAGAGAGGGATGTCTCAAATTTACTTGTTTTCAAAGATTTATCTTGTTTTCTTTTAAGTATTGATTTTAGACTAGTTATTAAGTGCAAGTGTTTGTTTGGTTTGTTTGTTTGTTTGGTTGAATTGCTACAAAAGAACATGAAAGGTCTATGTACTATAGATATAAATAATAAGTTTTAGGTTCATTGGGCAATGGAGTCGAGAGGAGGTTCATGACAAGCTCATCAATAGATATGGGATATAAGAGGGAAAATCTAACTTGGCCACAGGATCCTTTAGTTTTGTGAATGAGATGGACATTAATGGTTTGGAAAGAGAAATTGAATTCTCAACAAAGGGATCTTAAAAACATAACTTGAACATAAAGAGGTATTTGATAGATAGGGCTAACCATGAATTCTACAAACCACACTTTAAGCAAATGATGACTTCAAGACAACTTTTAAAATGAAATCTAAGATTCAGGAGCACATCCTATTTCCTCAAAGATTTTATTTCAAAGGAATTGGAAAACATAAAAGATTCACTAATAATTGCAGTCATAGAAGAGGGAACACCTAACACATCTATGATCACATCTATAAAGACCTTTAAAACAAATGTTCAATCAAGGACAAAGGGTATGATCAAAACAGACCTCCTTGGCTAACTATAAACAATTGTACTTCAAAGGGAGACTTGAAAAACAGTTTTCAAGCAGCAGCAGACAAGCATGGAAAACCATAAATCATGCTGGAACCAACTATTTGAAATATTAGAGAAATAAACAAGCATGAGGACTAAAGAGAAATATTAAAGACTCTAAAATACCTCAGCAGAAGAAAACATAAAACAACGAAGGATAAATAGGTCTAAGGCGCTTCCAGGAGTCATTTCTTAGCCTAAAATTTTCATCCTACTGTAGTAAGAATTTATGAAACATAAAGAAAACAGGAAAAACAACAGACAGTTCAGAATATATCACCAACATCCAAGCTCAGGGATCCAATGATAGAGTCTTCTCAAGAACAAGCATGTCAAAACATCATCAAGCTTCCAAGACTTGAATTTCTTCTTCAACTTCAAACAAAATATGTATTATTTCAGAGAGTTTCAGTATTACAACTAGTGACCAACCAACAACTTCTCATCTTCTTCAGAAGTATTTATAGAATAAATGAGGAGGTGGAAGATTTCTGGGACTTCAATATCATTAATGCTATGCTAAATGCAACTCCTAGCCTTGAAAACAATGCAAGGCCTAAGGCAGGAAAGCATCCAATTTAAAACTCTGTCTCATAACTTTGTTTTGTACTTTTTAGGCTTAGTGGATGAAAAGATTGACTTTAAGGCTCTTTTTGTCTTTTACAATAACTTTACTGATAGTTTAAAATATGTTCTTTTGTTTAAAATAACTGTTCAACTATCTTTAGGAAAATATCTTCTGACTGGGCAATAACTATGACTTCATTTGATTTATTGGTGATGCAGGTGGCACTTTAGTAGCTGAAGGGGATAAATAGCCTCTGATATGGCAGTGGAGGCCTCTTTCAATGATATTTTTCTCTTTTTTACCTTCAAACACTTCTAATTTGCTTTTGGTCTATGTTTAGGCTTAATTAGCCTTGATCTTCGTCTTTAGGTCTTTGTTCTTTGACACTGTCTTAATTTCTTTAACCTATGGAAAAAACTTGATATTCAAGCTTTTTCTTTAATCCCTTTATCATTAATTTCTTCATTCTGATACCCTTTACTGCTTTGTTTATACAGGTGGCTTTATACAGTTGGAGGGTCTCTGTTAAAACCTGGATCGTGATCCATTTGAATTAAACTTGGATTTCAAACCTTGTAGATCCATTCTTCTTTGATTTTAAGCCACAGAATCATCATTCTGGGTCGAAAATGTCACTTGACTATGACTGTGGAAATACACAGAGCAACCACCATTAAATCCTGCAAAAAACACAACAATTTGTTAAGAAAACCTGTGGATGATGGTTTAACTGCATTCAGAGGTTTGGAGCTGTGTGAAATTGGAAAATGCAGTGATAGGAGGAAAAAACCTTGGCACAATAGCTAACCAGGTGCAGATGGAGTTTGGGCGTGACGGCGAACATGAGCCATTGGATTAGAACAATCAACGGTTGAGATCGTCCAATGAAGTTGCTGGGGAGAATGGATGAAGGCAAATGAATTGGGGTCGCGATATAATGAGAGTCATTCGATCTCAGAGATCGATGGCTGAGATAAAAAATGAAAATATTCAGGAGTAAGTTAGGTGGAAAATAAAATGGGGGTGAGATTAATTCAGAACTGTCCAATCTTCGGAGATCGACGGCTAGGATCAAGTCGGGAGCAATATTGCTAGGGGCGGTGTTTTGGCGGAAAACCGACAGTGGTTTTCGCAAAATAAAATGGGGGGTAAGTGGTATTGCCCAAAACAATGCGATTCGATACATCATCTAATGTGTGTCCTTCCCAATACCGCCCATTTCGAAAAAAAATTAGGCATGAATGTTTAGGCACAAAAATTTTGTGAAATGCAATATCAGTTGTTGGATCATCGAAGGTAGATCGGATGGTGCGGAAAGGATGCGACGGGGAAAGTTGTAAGGTTAAGAGGTAAGCGAGGTCCACGATGACGTGAGATATTTTGTCGTGGAACAGATGAGCATCGGGTGAGTTTGGATGGTTGGGAAAAGATCCTGGGCATTGGATCTTCGAGACAAACAACAGAGATTTAAAGATGAAGCGAGAAGTTTGAAGTGGGGAGAAGGGACGGGAAGGTGATCGGGCAGAAGGATAAGGCATGATGGCCATTGGTCTGTGTAGATCAATGGTCCATATTCATTTTAAAATTTATATTACGAGAATGAAAAAAAAAAGGAAAGTTGGGTTCTGAAAGGTTTTTTTAGCTGTAGTCCGTACAGTCAGTTCCATGGACACTTGCTTCAGTCTGGTGAGCTGAACAACTCTGGATAACTTACTGATACTTCCTTATCTATCGGGTATGGATTGAACATCACGTGTATGCTGGAACTCCTATCCTGTGGTGACCATCTCTCTGGTCTGTGGGCACCTGGTCATCATGGATGTATCGGTGGTTCGTTTCATCGGTGCACCACCTCAGACTGAGGACTCCATCATCCGTCTCCTTTGGCCGCTCCGATACGGCCAACAGCATCAGCATAAGATTCCAATCTCTATTGGTGACCCTTTAGCGCCCATTTGCGAGGCTTTAGGACACATGGAGGAAGGGGCTAAAGGAGATAATAAGCCCTCAAGGGCTTAATTCCTTTGTATTTTGGAAGAGTGCTTTTAGGCCCAAAAGTAGTGATTTTTAAGGCCAAATGGGGGTTTTGGTAAATGAAAGAAGGGATTTTTAACCCAAATGAGAGGGAGATAGGAGGTTTAGAAGAGGGTTAAGGTGATTTAGAGGTTAAATGAACGTAAATGGAGAGATTTTATGAAGGGAAAGAAGGATAAAAATGGGACTGTTTATGAGTAAAAGGAGGAGTGAAATGATGAAAAATGGAGCCTTAAAAGCAGTTTTTTATTTGGTAAACAGCAGTTATTTTAGGACTAATAGTGAAACAATAGTGAAGATTAACCCAAAGGGTAATAATTATCATAAAAAATTCGAAAGATGATAGGTTTTCAAAGGGAAATATCTCTTGAAGGTTTAAAAGACAAGCTTAGCCACCATTGGGTATGACAGAATTTACAGGTGGCTAACAAACAGTAGTGGATGTTTATGTGCCTTTTGTTTTGTTATCATTTGAAAAGCTCTCAACTCTCCCATAGATAGCTCTTCATTGAACAGAATGATGTTTTGTGGCATGTAGTTTGAATTTAGAGTTTTTATTGAGATCCAACATTCGATAGGGCCTGGAAATTGAAACGTAAATTGAACATTAACTCTAAAATTTACTGAATTAACCTAAGGCAACATTGAAACATTAACAGAATATCTAGAGGTCTAGGCTAGTGACGTGTTCTGGCATCATTAAACCTAGTAGCTGTCATTCGCCATCTGGCTTTAGACAGTGCTAGTACGGACTTGTGCTCCCTGTACCATCACATATATAAAGGGAGACCCCATTAGGTTTCAATCCTTTATCTGTAGGAAGCCAATTCTACTGCCTTTTACCCATGATACACCAAACAAAGCATTCAGGGAGATTACCTGCACGTACATCAAGTCCTTGATTGATTTCTCTTTCATTTTTACCAAGGTGTATATGGCAGTTCACGGATATCTAGTACACCCATTTGCCTAGATTACCAGAGCAGTCATTTTGATCTTTACTGACTCACTAAATTTGAAAAGATCATCAAGTGATTTTTATTTCACGCTTGTTTCCAAATTGAAAGTGATAGAGTCACCTTTTACTCATTTCTAGACTCTTAAAACATGAAACAGTAAAATTTCCAGTTTCAATGTGGTAAAATTAATCATCTATGATCACACGCCCATTTAGAGATTGATTTTTCAGCCTGTTGTTATTTGCCTTGGTTTTTCTCGTGTGTATTTGTTTTGATCTCTTCCTCTTTTCATTACAGTCACGGTGGCGAAACCCTCAGTTTCATCTACTGGTAGCCCTTACACAGACGATTCATCAGAGGTATCCTAGTCCTCTACCGAGTATCAGCAACCTATTGTATCTGAGTTTCTCGACGGGGGACCGGTTATATCTGAACTTCCATTTGGAGGACCAGTTGACTTCAATTGGCCCTTCTCCAATGCTTGGTTTGGATTTGGAGTAGGGGAACACTTCCCTCCTCTTACATTGGGATCACCTTTCTTGGCTGCTATTATACCTCCTAGTCCTTTTTTGTCTTTTAGAAGATCTTACGATAGGATCAGATATGGACTCACCCAGTCCTTCTCCCAGCGAGGGAATTCCTACTTCTGGTGAAGATTACCAGCTTTTTCCCAAAGACATCCCCGAACCCTTTATTATGTCTTCACCTTGTCCTTCGTTCCCAGCTAGATATAGGTCTTTAAGTCAGGTCATGGCCGCTATTGCCTCTATGGGAATATCGACTCCATCCATGAGGCCAACTATTCCCTCGTTAGGGATTTTTCCATCGACACCTCTCATGGCATCTCCTTTCGTCACATCGGTACCTGTTAGACCTACTGTCTGCATGGCTGCATCTACACCTGCTGTCACTACTCAATCAGCTAGGACCTTGTCAGTTCCTGAAGATGTTTATATAGCTTCTGTTATTCCTGAGAATATTTCTCCTGTGGAGTATCGGTTGTCTTTACAGCCGTCGAACTCCAAGGTTGGTTAGTCCTCTCAAGATCTCATCTGTCCTTACTTTTCCCATTATGGACTAGATGGTGCCCTGATTTACATATTTCCATATCAATATGATGAGCAAGGAAACCCCCTTCGTTTTCCTTCTCCTGAGGCTTATCAATATATTAACGGTTTCCTATCTGCCTAGGCTGGGCAACCTTCTAATCAACAAGGACAAGCCTTCCAAGGACAACCTTCAGCCCAGCCTAGTTATCTATATGACCCACAAGGACAACCCTTACAAGGAAAACCTTCGGGCTAGCAGGGACTGTTGTACATTCCGCAAGGGCAGTCTTACAACCCTCAAGGTCAACCTCTGTAGCCTCACCCTGTGGTCCAGCCAGGGCAACCTCAAGGACCCACAAGGCAACCGGGGTATCAACCTGGACCGTTGTACGGTCCTTAGGGGCAAACCCATCCTTCTCAACCATTGGTGCAACCTCGCAACCTCATTTTCCAATTGGTCAAAATGTTGCATAACCAAGGCCATCTTATGGTCCTGTCATAGGTCAATCTGGTTATCAGGCACAACCTGGCCCTCTCCCGCCATGAGGCCGACCCGCTCAGCCGGGGCAGCCTGGTGTCCTTCATCAACCGGGTCAACCTGTTCAACCAGGACAACCTGTTCAGCCAGGCCAACCTATTCAACCAGGGCAACCTGCACAGCCAGGTCAACCTATTCAACTAGGACAACCTGTTCAGTCAGGCCAACCTGTTCAACCAGGGAAACTTGCACAGCCAGGTCAACCTGTTCAACCAGGAGAACCTGCACAACCTGTTAACCCTAATCAGCAGTCGATCTATTCTATGCCACAGCCAAACCCACCTATGCACCTAACTTATCAGACTCAGCAGGGTCCCACTTACCAGTAGCCAGTTCGACCCCAAGGCGGCTATTACCTTCAAGGTCAGTCTCGACCCATTTACAATCCGCCCCAAGGTTCTGGTTATTACCTTCAACATCTAGGCTATACTTATACTCTATAGTAAAATTCGTACACTCCTCAAACAGGACCCACATATAATCAGGGTTAGTACCTTGGTTATCAACCCCCGTATCTTGGTTTTCAGCAACCGTATCAACCCAATTATATGGCTTATACCCCCTATGTTAAGAATCCTCCAAGACAAAACCAATGGGGGTGGAATTATGCTCAACCAAGTTGGAGGACAGGTACATGTCCTTATTGGGGACCTGTCATGCCTTTTAATCCTCAGTTACCTTTTCTTGCCACGTTGGAATTACCGGATGTATCCAAGTTGACCAATGATCCCATTCTTCATAATGAATTACCATATGTATCCATGTTGACCAATGATCCCATTCTTCATAATCCATATTGGCCTCCGGTTCCGATGAAGGTACCTAGTGATTGTCCCAAATTTGAAGGTAAATCTGGAAAATACCCCCAAGCACATGTCATGACCTACCATTTGTGGTGTTCTTCGAACTCTTAGATAGATGACTCAATCCATCTACATCTTTTCCAGTGCACTCTCACCAGTGATGCTGCTAAATGGTACATAGAACTACCCCGTGGTATTTTTCAATACTTTAATACTCTAACTATGGCATTCCTGACACATTTCTAGTTACCGGTTCATTATGAAGCCAGGACACATCTCCTGACATCTATGAAACAGGACAAAGCCACTCATATTTTAGATCATATTCATGAGTGGATTCGACGTCATCGTCTGATCAAGTTTGACATTCCTGATCAGCTTCTAACTCACTGGTTCACTACCTCCTTTGTCAACAAGATTGCACAGGACATTGCTATGGGGGCATGTGTAACCGAGGAACAAGCCATTTCTCGTTCCTAGTACCTCGATTTAGTGTACTCTCAGTCCGGCACGTTATATGATATCTTGACTGATGCCCCGCAGCCAGGGACCTCTAAAGCACCAGCTACCCCATCGGTTGACGGTGTTATTGATTCTGTTTCTCAGACTTCTCGTAAGTCTTCTAATGGGAAGCAGAAATCGAATTCTTCCAACAATTCTGCTCTTCTCGCTACTCCAGATTCTGGTAATATCACGGAGGTCAATGTCGTTCAGGCCAATCCTATAGACAAGGGTTTCAAAGGGAAGAATAAGGGAAAAGGAAAAGCCAAATCTGATGCCCCGAAACTAGAATCCTCCAAACCACGTGTTGATGATAGTTCGCAATGCAAAACTAAGTACCCTTGCCTGATATATGATGAATACCACTACACCAAAGATTGTCCCCAACGATCCGAGGTTAGTTAACTTCTTAAAGGCTCTAAGGGAACTCCGGAAGTTCTTAAGGAACCTTTTCCATCTCAGGTGACCCATATGGTCGAGCAACCTTCACCATCTGCACCATTTGGGTCTCAGGTTTTCATGATGAATGGTGTTGAACTTGTTTCTATTGCTACTCGATTGAAGTATTATGCCAGATCACGCCAGGCAGCTGGGAAGGAAGTCATTGATGGCCCACCTCCCCCACCTACCTCTGGTCCTTTAGAAATTTAGAAGCCTAGCGTTGAACCCGTTATATGGCCACCTTCCAAAGGTGTTCTCCGAAATTCTTCCTATAATCCAAACACCCTTACTGCTCATAATTACAGCATTGTTGAGGATTTGGCACAGGTGCCCTCCGCAATGCCTGCATTGGAAGTGCTTCAAAATTTCTCATCTCAACGGAAATCTTTGTTATCTGCAATCGATGGAATCAATCCTGCCGATTCTAGCCTTCTCACCTTCGATCTAGAGAATTTCATCCCTCGACTTCCACACCAGATTGCCCTTGTATACAAGTCGGCATCAACAGCCTCAATATTCACAGAGCCGTTGTAGATTAATGTGCCTCTACCTGCAGTATGTCATCTTCTTGTTGGAAAGCCATCAGCTCTCCAGCCCTCACTTCATCTCCCAATGCCCTCGAGGCATTCGATGGAAGGGAATAAAAACCCTTGGGTGTTCTTGCGAGTCTACCAATCACATTGCAAGGTAAAACAGTGAACGCTGAAGTGGAATTTGTTGATGCCAAACTCAACTAAAATCTTCTACTCGTTCACAGTTGGACCCATGCCATGTTGTGCATTCCATCCACCCTCTTTCGACTTTTGAAGTTTCCACATGAGGGCAAGATTATTACTATTGATTAGTTGTCTTTCTTTACCTCCTCCTCTGAGAACAACGTGCCATACGTGGATCAAATTCCTAATCCCCCTGATAGCATAGGACCTAGTATTTTCAAGGACCCCATTCTCATGGGTATTTTTCCCATCCCACCACTGAACACCGTTCAAGTCAACATGATCTCTAGGTCGGATGACCCGTGGATCATCCCTTCTCCTGAACAGGTTGCCTCTTTTGGATAATTGATGCCTATGACCCCAGTTGAAATCAATTATTGTGAGATTTTTTCTGCATCAGATCCTCCTCTTGTTGAAAATTCTCCTTTGAGCATGGCTCTTAATGTTTATTCTTAATCCCCTTGGCTCGACGATGCAAATTCATCCGATCCTTTGAGAGAAATTTTTCCATATGACGAAGCTATCCTAGAGACTATGTCTCTCAAAGATCTATCGTGGAGAGATGGACATCATAATTCCTCGTTCATGCCCAGCCTGGGGGCAATGTCTGATTGTATCGCGCATTTTGTATCCGGTTATCCCCCTCCTGAACCTGTTCCTTTGAGCTCATCGGAGCATATTTTCTCTTCTTGTGTCAAGCTCCCTAAACAAAGAAATAAGTTGTTATGAGGAAAATTCTTTGAAGTGTGTCAACCTCGTTAAAATAATGAAACGTGATCCCGTTCAATTCAAATTTTGTTAGATTTAGATCGAATCTCTTGTGTTTTGAACCTTCAGTCCATTTCCTATGGACTAAAGCTTGGGGGGCATGTACACCACGAATTGAGTCATCATGCTGGGGGGAATGCCTGTTTCCCTTCAAGCATAGTTTGCATTTGTGCTTTTAAGCTTGTGAAAAAATAATATGTGTGGTGTGGTGTGCTTTGTAACCATTTTCTACTGATTGGGTCTTCCTAATTATGCAGATGTCTATTACTCCTTATGTCGTTTTCGTGGATGGTGCCTCCCACAGTACTAGGAATCTGTCTTCGGCAGCTTGGATAATATACAATCCTGCTGGTGAGTTAGTTAATTTACAAGGTGTTTGTCTAGGGCCTGCAACAAATAATGTTGTGGAATATAGTGTAATTTTTGAATTATTGAATGAGGTCGTTAACCTCGGTATTCATGCATTAATTTTATATCTAGACTCACAACTTGTAGTGTTATAGCTCAATGGTCATTATTCAGTTAGGAACCCATCCATTTTAAGATTGTATCTACGTATTCGTTTACTGGAAAGAATTTTTTATCACATCACATATCAGCATATACCTAGATGAATGAATGCATTAACAGATGCAGTAGCCAACATGGTATTAGATAGACATTTATGCAACTTGTAAAAACATCATCATATGTGAAAAATATCCATGCAGAAATAAGATATATATATATATATATATATATATATGTCGAATGTTTGCAGTGTGTGCATCATATAAAATCCAAAAATATACATATTTGTTTTAATTTCATCCAGAGACAACATGTCTCTCAAAAATATGCATATGAAAAACTGGGCAACTATTGACATGGTGCTCATGGTAGCATGTTACGCACCAATCACCTCGGTAAGTGATGAAGGCGACTAGGCACCCCTACGATGTGCCTGCGAGAAGCCATAGGGACATTAGCTAGGCGAGCATAATCAGGAAATCCCACAGGGAATTACCTCTAAGTTTTGTAAGTTCTGAACCGGCTCGTTCCCCTCGCCCCTCTCACCCTCCCCTTGAGGATCATAGGCGAGAGGGGTCCTCACTGCGTGATCGGGTGACATCACGGCGGGCCTCTGCAGGCGGGACATTTGCATGCATATAGATTATTTAGAACATGCATGTAAAAAATCATAAAATTCATAAAAATAAAAAGATTCTTGCAGCTCCTCATCCCAGTTCCTCTTATTACCGGGAGAAGAAGATGAATTCATCGTCGATGCCGACGCTAGGGCCAGTCCTCTACGATGATTAACTATCACCGGAGCCATCTGAAGAACTTAGGCCGCCATGACATTTGCTGGCTGCCTCCTACTCTGGGAATCAATTTTGGCCATCGAGCCATCCGTGGCTCTCTCAAAGGTGGATCTGGGAATACTGCCCCCTGGCCCTGGAAGATAGGCAGTCGTTCTAGGATTAACGATACCAAGATTGACCCGTACCCAAACTGCTTCAGTTTGGACTTTTTACATTTATTCAATTTCCGTTTGATATTCATGGTTACGGATGTGGCCCAATCAAATACTATCAGGTTCATACATTCTGACGCCAGGAGGAGCTATGTTTTAGTAGCCTCATGTGGGGCCTTCGACCCTGCATCTCGCGTAATAGTATGTAGCACCACTCTGAGTGCTAGATCGGCAACAGTGTGAATGTCAACTTTGCCACTACCTGATCCTGTTTGTGCCCCTGGGCACACTCTTTCCATAACCATCGACATATTCTCACTAGAAGGCCTGGTACCTGTCATAATTGGAACTGGACCTCTATGGGACAATCCAGTGATGAAGTAGACATCAGAAAAATTGAGTTCAAGCATTTGATCTCGGAGCTTAAACTTCTCTTCGTCCTCATCCCAGATACTTATCAAATATTGTAACAATTTAGGTTGAGCCCTGAGACATGGTGTTAAGAATAATTTCTTTAATCCACAATTCCAAAGAGCATTCATGCATTGCTCATCCCCCATTGCCAATTCGTCTTCTTCATTGTGCTCCCTTTCTTTCCATTCAATCACCATTGTGGCTTTATACCTGCATCAAATTGGTCATAAGAACATCATAAGATCCCTTGGGCATTCAAAAATTCAATTGATTGGTTCAATTTTTGTGAAATTTTAACGAAATATGAGGTCGCATGGTTGGCGTGACTCTTTTGATGACAGTCGCGGCGGCTGGCACGACCACTTTGCAAAAAGAACTCGATTGGTGTGAGTCCATGCCTCATACCCGCACCAACCTCGAAAGCACTAAATTTTCATATCCTCCCCTCAGGGATGTCAAATCGCAATGGAAAGCTATGAAATATTTCTTAAAACATATCTAATGGAAGCGGCTCTTACCTAGAAAAGACGAGATTCAGAATGATGCACTGGATTGTCGACAATCGTCACCGCAAGATCGCAAGGAAATAACTCACTATCACTCTACATAAGAGGTAAAAAGTAAAAAGTAAATATGTTTTTACTATTTGGTCATATTTATAACTTTTTGAAATCAAATTTAGGTTTTGAGACTTGTTTTTCCAATATTTCGCTATGTTTTGTCGAAAGTGGGTTTTACACTTTCTTTTTGTGCAGCGACAGGTTTTCGTGTGACTAGGACGACAAGACGAGTTGCATTTTATACTTTTTCGGACTCGGTAAAAACACAAAAAAGTCACTACTGGAGTCATCTTTCAGCTCTTTTCTGAATCTCTAAAATTTAAAAGATTGTCGAGTCGCTTGTTGTTTTGAGCTCATTAAATTGGTTGCAAAATGACATCTACCCAGTATATGTTTACCCCTTTTTCGGGTTGGGATAGATTATTTACAAAAAAGGAATACCCTAGCCTATCGCCACTAGGAGGTTCTCTCAAACATAGTTTTCTACCTTTTTGGATCTATGAGACTATCTACGAAAAGGGACTGCTAGAGTTTTCTTTTCTGCTATCTTTTCAAAATCTCTAAACATGAAAAGACGTCGAGTTCTTCCTTTTTCAGACTCATTAAAAACTGATGACATCAGACTCCATCGTAATGACGATGCTCGAGTTCCTCCTTCCTAGGGCTCGTTAAATGTAATAGGTTAGATTTGTCTGAAGGAAAAACTTATATCGAAAGCATATGCTATCCCCTTCAAGCTTGTTTCCAAAAATAATTGGGTTACTCGCTAGAAATGGTGGGGGAAAATGGAACTAGTATCACCATTGTGTCGGCAGTATGTCACTCTTGAACATGGCACTTATGCACATTTGTGTCGGGTTGGGGACATCTCATCTCGTTTTCTGCTTGCCTCCATGGGTTTGGGTAATCTCTTTTGACCACTCATCTGCTCTTTGCCACGTCATCATTACCTCATATCCTTTGATGTCAAATACTTCCAAATCCAATGTCGTGTCACCGATATGTTCAAGAGAAGTTGGCCTCTGTAGTTTTCAACCTCCCTCTGATTCTCTACTGATCTTGATTCACAAACATCATGTTCCTCTGTCTCGCGTCAAGGTCACTTCTTGTCAACTTCAACTCATTATCCAGAAAGCTGATCTAGAGACTCCCTTCAAGTACCTTGGAGCCTGCATGCCTCAATGGCAGGTTCTTCGCATTCAACACAAGGTTTTCATTATTGGAATTCGATTGGATGATTCTACGGGTGTTCGACGCCAGCTCACTTTTCACATTCCATGGATTGTACCTATAGTACGTTGAGGGCCATACTCATTATTGGTGGTTCCTCTCACATTTGCTAATGGCTTTCATTATTGGCTAGTAATCAGAAGATGTTTTGGCATGTTCTACTTCAGCTCACCTATTCACATGCTCAGACTTGTACTATGTTCAGGTTGAAATGGAGCACAAGACCCTGGATTTTTTCTGATGAAATCCAGGCTGTGGAATTTTGTGGATTATCATGATTAGTTACATGAATAATTTGATTGGATGAATGTAACCATACTTGAGCCTAATTTTTTATCCTTCTTTAATGGATGGCTGAATCCATACCTTGGATCCCGGTTATTGTACACTCTATTATGGATGGTTTCACCCATACCGCATATCATATACCAGAGATTTTAGTTATACTTTTATTTATAGGTCTTCCGACGATAGTGTTTTCAATTGGACGCGTTCTCATAAAGAATTTCACCCCTCCCTCTCTCTCCGACCTTATGCTTTAGGGGGCATATGTTACACAACATTTTGTCACCGTCCCTGCAATCCCTCGTCCCGTACATTGGAGGACTATTCTCATGACCTGTGAGCAGTAAAATGTCCCGAGACCACCTTCATGGCATCCTCTTGCATAGGGAAAAACATTCTCCTGAAGAATATTTCCTCTAAAAAACCCTAAAAACAGATGTTTTAGCCAGTTCATCCCTCATGCCAATGGGGGAAATCCACACTAGAGGGCACGCCAACTAGCGCTCTTCCCCTATGTTTCACTCACGCCAAGCTTATTAAGGGATGTTTTAAAAAAAATAAATGGCGGAAGTTTGATTCTAACAAACTCTTGAATGAATCATCAAAAGGAGTTGGGTAGTTTGGCTCCGGATCTCCATGTATAGGAAAAGGTTTTCCACCTATCATGGAACCTTCCTAAGAGATATAACCTATCCCATGATTATAGGGATCCCAACTTCCTTTCCTCCATCTATAAAATCTTGCCCTCTCCATTACCAAGCTAGCTGAACTTGTAGGAAGGAAACTATAGCCGAGTAACTATTAAGAGCCAAGCCAAGAGAATCTCGTAAGAGAGAGAGCTTCATCTAAATTCATGACAGGCTTTGTTGAGACACGCTCCGTTGCAATTCCCACCGAAGGAAGAGCATAGCATCAGAGCATTTGGTTGTAATCTCCCTTTTGTCATTCATAACATAAGCGACTCTAATTATGGTTCCATTCATGTGTTCATTTCTTTATGTAATGCAATGAATCATATCCTCTCTGACTGATATATGGTTACATGCTTTAGATTTTACATTGTATTTCATTGTTTCCTTGCATATGTACAGGTGTTTGGACGTGTCGAATGGAAGGATTGTGATCTGTCAAGAGAGGGATGGGAAAAATCATCTTTTCTTCAATGAGAACTGCGTGGGATTTGAGGTAGGCCACTTATCGCGATCTTTGTCTTTTTGTAACTAGGAACCAACGTCATTGCGTGACATGATTGGTACTAGACCCAATCTAGGCTAGTGGGATCGCCTATGTCTGTAGAGGGGATTTAACTCCTCAACAAAAGTTAAGGTCAAGGTTAAGGTTAGGTTATAGTTAAGGTTAAGGTTAGGTTAGGGGTAAAGTCAATATTAAGGTTAGGTTAAGGTTAAGGGTTTGGTTAAGGTTAGGTTAAGGTTAGGGTTAAGGGTTTGGGTAAGGTTAGGTTAGGGTTCAAGTTAAGGTTACAGTTAGGGTAATTTTAGGGTAAGGTTAAGGTTATGGTTAGGTTAAAGTTAAGGTTATGGTTAGGGTAAGGTTAGGGTTAAGGTTAATGTTAAGATTAAGTTTAAGGGTTTAGTTAATGTTAAGGTTAAGGTTAATGTTAAGGGTTTGGTCAAGGTAAGGGTTAGATTATCGTTAAGGTCGAGGTTAAGGTTATGGTTAAGGTAAGGTTAATATAAGGTTAATGGGAAGGTTAAGGTTAAAGTTAGGTTAAGGTTATGGTTAAGGTAAGGTTAAGGGTAAAGTTAAGGTTAAGGTTAGGTTAGGTTAAGCTTAAGCTTAAGGTTAAGATAAGGTTAAGTTTAAGGTTAGGTTAAGGTTAAGGTTTAAGGTTACAGGTCTTAACCTTAACCTTCACTATAACCTACCCTTAACATTAACCTTTACCTAAACTTAACCTTGACCTTAACCATAACCTTAACCTTAACCTTGACCCTAAAGATAACCTTAACCTTAACCAAACCTTTAACATTAACCTTAACTTAACTTTAACCTTAACCTTAACCTTACCCGTAACCTAACCTTAACCTTGAACTTAACTATAACCTAATGCTAACCTTGATCAAACCCTTAACCTTAACCTTAACCTAACCTTAAACTTGACTTTACCCTTAACCCTAACCTTAACGATAACCTACCTTAACATAACCTTAACCTTACTAAACCCATAACTTGATCCTTAACCTAACAATAACCTTGACTTTACCCTTAACCCTAACCTTAACTATAACCTTTACCTTAACGTAACCTTAACCTTACCCTTGCCTTAACCTTAACCTTAACCATAACCCTAACCTTGACCACATTCCTAACCTTAACCTTAACTTTAACTATAATCGAACCTAACCTTAACCTTAACTCTAACCTAACCCTAACCATTACCAAACCCTTAACCTTAACCTTAACCTTAACATTCCCATAACCATTACCATAGCCTTAACTTTAACCTTAACTTAACCTTAAAATTAACTATAACCTAACCCTAACCTTACCCTAACCATAACCTTAACTATAACCTAACCCTAACCTTAACCTTACCCTTAACCTTAACCTTAACCTTAACTTAACCTTAACGTTGACCTTAACCTTAACTTTAACTATAACCTAACCTAACCTTGACATTAACTATAACCTAACCCTAACCTTGACCAAACCCTTAACCTTAACCTTAACGCTAACCTCAACCTTCCCATAAACATAACCTTAACCTTAACCTTAACCTTCACCTTAACCTTTACCTTGACTTTACCCTTAACCTAAACTTAACCGCTTAACCTTAAACTTAACATTCCCATAACCATAACCTTAACTTGAATTCACCCTTATCCTAACCTTAACATTAACCATAACCTAACCCTAACCTTGATCAAACATTAACCTTAACCTTAACCTTCCCCTAGCCTAAACCCTAACCTTAACCTTAAGCTTAACCTTAACCTTCCCCTAACCGTAACCTTAACCTTGACCTTACCCTTCACCTTAACCTTAACTTTAACTCTAACCTTGACCCTAACATTACCCTTAGACTTATCTTAATCTTAACCTTAACTTTACACTTAGCCTTAACCTAACCTTAACCTTAACCTTACCCTTAACCTTATCTTAACGTCATATTAACCATAACCTTAAGCTTAAGCTTATCCTAACGTTAACCTTGACTTTACCCTTAACGTAACCTTAACCATAACCTTATCTTTAACCTTAACCTTAACCTTAACCACAAAATTAACCTTAACCTTAACCTTAACCTTAACCTTAACTTAACTATAACCTTAACCTTCACGTTAACCTTAACCTTAACCTTGACTTTAACCTTAACTTAACCTTAACCTAACCTTAACCTTAACTTAACCTTAACCTTAACCTTAACCTTCACTTTAACCTTACCCCCTTAACCTTAACCTTAACCTTAACCTTAACTTTACCTTAACCTTACCTTAACCCCTTAACCTTACCCTTAACCTTAACCAAATATTTAACATTAACCTTAACCTTAACCTTAACCTAACCTTAACCTAACCTTAACCTTAACTATAACCTAACCGTAACCTTGACCAAACCTTACCCTTAAGGTAAAGGTTAAGGTTAAGGTTAGGTAAAGGTTAAGGTTAATGTTAAGGTTAGGTTAAGGGTTTGGTCAAGGCTAGGGTTAGGTTATGGTGAAGGTTAAGGTTAAGTTAAGGGTAAAGTCAAGGGATAACCCTTAACCTTAACCTTACCCTTAACCTTCACCTAAACTTAACCTTGAATTTACCCTCAACCTAACCTTAACCTTAACTATGACCTAACCCTAACCTTGACCTTAATTTTACCCTTAACCTTGACCTTAACCTTAACCTTGACCTTGACCTTAACCTCACCTTAACCTTAACCTTAACCTTAAGCTTATCTTACCCTTAAGCTTAACCTTCCAAAACCCTTAACCTTAACCTTAAAATTAACCTTAACCTAACTAAACCCATAACTTTAACCTTAACCTTAACCTAACCTTAACGTTATCTTAACCTTTACCTTAACCTTAAATTTGGCTAGGTAAAGTCAAGGTTAAGGTTAGGGTTAGGTTATAGTTAAGGTCAAGGTTAAGGTTAAGGTTAAGGTTATGGGTTTAGTCAGGTTGAGGATAACGTTAAGGGTAAAGCCAAGGTTAAGGTTAGGTTAAGGTTAAGGTTCACGTTAAGGTTAAGATTAAGGTTAAGGGTAAGGTTAAGGTTAAGGTTATGGTTAAGGTAAGGTTAAGATAAGGTTAATGTTAAGGTTAGGTTAAGCTTATGGTTGAGGTTAGGTTAAGGTTAAGGTTAGGTTAAGGGTAAAGTTAAGGTTATGGTTAGGGTTAAGGTTAGGGTAAGGTTAGGGTTAGGTTAAGGTTAAGGTTTGGTAAAGGTTAAGGTTATGATTAAGGTTAAGGTTAAGGGTTTGGTCAAGGTTAGGGCTAGGTTATAGTTAAGGTCAAGGTTAAGGTTAGGTTATGGTTAAGGTTAAGGTTACGGGAAGGTTAAGGTTAATGTTAAGTTAAGGTTAAGGTTAAGGTTTGGTCAAGGTTAGGGTTAGGTTATAGTTAAGGTCAAGTTTAAGGTTAGGTTAAGGTTATGGTTATGGTTTTAGTCAGGTTAACGTTAAGGTTAAGGTTAAGGTTAGGTTAAGGGTAAAGTCAAGGTCAAGGTTAGGGTTAGGTTAAGGGTAACATAAGGTTAAGGTTAAGGTTAAGGCTAGGTTAAGGTCAAGGTCAAGGTCGACATAAAGGTTAAGGTCAACGTTAAGGGTAAAATTAAGGTCAAGGTTAGGTTTAGGTTATAGTTAAGGTTAAGGTTAGGTTAAGGGTAAATTCAAGGTTAAGGTTATGGTTAAGGTTAAGGTTAAGGTTAATGGTTTGGTTAAGGTTAGGTTAAGGTTAAGGTTAGGGTTAAGGGTTTGGTTAAGATTAGGTTAAGGTTAAATTTAAGGATATGGTTAGGGTAAGGTTAGGGTAAGGTTAAGGTTATGGCTAGGGTAAGGTTATATTTAAGGTTAATGTTAAGGTTAAGGTTAAGGTTAAGGGTTTAGTTAAGGTTAAGGTTGTAGAAATTTGCATAACTAATATATTATTCACCGAGATTCTCTTGATCACACACTATTTTAACTTCATGCACAATACAGAATCTCATCTACCATTGATCATTAATTGTGGAAATAAAAACAATCGCATACGCACATTAAAACAATAAATAATCACACATATGAACACAATATTTTATGGGAAAGCTTAAAGCTGAAAACCCCCAAATATCTATATATTATATGTCATAGAGATCATCTAGCAATCATTATACAAAGCTCCTCACAAAGCTCTCAGTACAATCTCCAATTTCTACACACTAATCAAGCCCGATCTAGCAAATCACATGCTCCAATCTCTGCCACCTAATAGCCTGCCTCTACTGTGCAATCACTGCTGAAGAATGTCTCTAAATGAACTCGAATTGGTCCATTATTGACTGCTCAATCCTCATTGGCATATCCAATCACTGTTTGTTGCGAATCATGCAACAGTATATTCACAACTGATAGTCACACTACTCTTTCACCTACCTCTTCATTAGTCTCCACTGAAACTGTCCATGCACTGTAGTTAACTAATTTATTCTTTATTTGATTAATGAGTTAATAATTAGAGAATTAATTAATAATTAATTCACACCACTCTCACTATTGTATCAATTAGTTAGACTGGATACAACTAGATCAACTATGTTTAACTCAGTTAAACTGAACACAACTCCATCAACTACCTCAATAACTCCACCAAATTCTGTCACATGAGTTCTAACTGAAGTATCCATGAAATAGTTCCACTTAACCCTCAAGAATAGCGTAATTCCTTCTTTCATCTCCTGTGCTACATCTGTGTACTTAACTGAAGTGCTCCAAGAGAATAAGATAATGTTTATAGTACAAATATTATTAAGGGCTAACAATATTTGACATATCTATTTTTAGACAGGCAATATAAAAATAGATTCTGCCCAATATGTCTAAAAATAGAAGTCCATCTATTTTTCCAACTTGACCAACCATCCACAAATAGCATCTTGCAACTCATAGAATATGATCAACATGTCTAAAAATAGACTTGCACCAAAAATATCCTGCGGGCCCACTTAGTGAAGGCGACTTCTTTCCACTAAGCTCATCATCTTGTTGCAATCTCAACAAAGGTTACGTTAATGTTAAGGGTTGGTCAAGTTTAGGGTTAGGTTATAGTTAAGGTCAAGGTTAAGGTTATGGTTAAGGTAAGGCTAAGATAAGGTTAAGGGTAAGGCTAAGGTTAAGGTTAGGTTAAGGTAAGGCTAAGGGTAAAGTTAAGGTTAGGGTTAGGTTAGGTTAAGCTTAAGGTTAAGGTTAAGATAAGGTTAAGTTTAAGGTTAGGTTAAGGTTACGGGTATTAACATTAACCTTCACTATAACCTACCCTTAACATTAACCTTTACCTAACATTAACCTTAACCTTAACCATAACCTTAACCTTAACCTTAATCTTGACCTTAACTATAACCTTAACCTTAACCAAACCCTTAACGTTAAACTTAACTTAACCTTAACCTTAACCTAACCTTAATCTTGACCTTAACTATAACCTAACCCTAAACTTGACCATAAACTTAACCTAACCTTAACCTTGACTTTACCCTTAACCCTAACCCTTACCATAACCTTTACCTTAATGTAACCTTAACCTTTACCTTAACATAACCTTACCCTGAATAAACCCATAACTTGAACCTTAAACTAACCTTAACCTTGATTTTACCCTTAACCCTAACCTTAAACATAACCTTTACATTAACGTAACCTTAACCTTACCCTTAACCTTTACTTTACCCTTAACCTAACCTTAACCTTAACCTTAACCTTATCTTAACCTTAACCTTAACCTTAACCTAACCATAACCTTACCTTAACCTAACATAACCTTGACCTTGACCTTAACCTCAACTTTAACTTTAACCTAACCTTAAGGGTTTAGTGAAGTTAAGGTTAGTCAAGTTAAGGTCAAGGTTAAGGTTAGGTTAAGGGTAAAGTCAAGGTTAAGGTAAAGTTAAGGTTAAGGTTAGGTTATGGTTAAACTTAAGGTTAGGTTAAGGTTAGATTAAGGGTAAGATAAGGTTAAGGTTAAGGTTAAGGTTAGGTTAAGGTCAAGGTAAAGGTTAATGTTAAGGTTAAGGAAAATGTTAAGGGTAAAGTTAAGGTTAAGGTTAGGGTTAGTTTATAGTTAAGGTTAAGGTTAGGTTAAGGGTAAAGTAAAGGTTAAGGTTAAGGTGAAGGTTAAGGGTAAGGTTAAGGTTTAGGGTTAAAAGTTTAGTCAGGTTAAGGTGAAGGTTAAGGTTAACTTTAAATTTAGGTTAAGGTATGGTTAACGTTACGGGTTTAGTCAGGTTAAGGTTAAGGTTAAGGTTAGGTTATAATGAAGGTTAAGGTTAAAATAAAGTTAAGGGTAAGGTTAAGGTTAGGGTTAGGTTATGGTGAGGGTAAGGTTAGCGTTATGTTATAATTAAGGTTAAGGTTAAGGTCAAGGTCAAGGTTAAGGTTACTTTATTTTAAGGTTAAGTTTAGGTTAAGGTTAAGTTTAAGGTTAGGTTAAGGGTAAAGTCAAGGTTAAGGTTAGGTAAAGTTTAATATTAGGGTAAGGTTAAGGTTACAGGTTTAGTTAGGTTAAGGTTAAGGGTAAGGTTAAGGTTAAGGTTAAGGGTTTTGTCAAGGTTAGGATTAGGTTAATTGTAAAGTTAAGGTTAAGGTTAGGTTAATGTTACGGTTATGGTTAAGGTTAGGTTAAGGTTAAGGTTAAGGTTAAGTTTAGGTTAAGGTCAAGGTCAAGGTTAAGGTTGAGGTTAAGGTAAAGGTTAAGGGTAAAGTTAAGGTCAAGGCTAGGGTTAGGTTATATTTAAGGTTAAGGTTAGTTTAAGGGTAATGTCAAGGTTAACCTTAAACCTCTCATAACATTAACCTTAACCTAACCCTTAATCTTAAGTAAAGGTTAAGGTTAAGATAAAGTTAAGGGTACGGGTTTAGTAAGGTTAAAGTTAAGGTTAAGGTTAAGGATATGGGAAGGTTAAGATTAACATAATGTTAAGATAATTTTAAGGGTAAGGTTAAGGTTAAGGTTATGGATAAGGTAAGGTTAGGTTAGGGGTTAAGGTTAATATTTGGTTAGGTTAAGGTTAAGATAAGGTTAAGGGGAAGGTTAACTTAACTTTACACTTAAGGTTAAGGTTACACTAAGGGTAAAGTCAAGGTTAAGGTTAGGTTAAGGCTAAGATAAGGTTAAGGTTAAGGTTAGGTTAAGGGTAAAGTTAAGGTTAAGGTTATGGTTATGTGAAGGTTAAGGTTAAGTTTAAGGTTAAGGTTACATTAATGGTAAAGTCAAGGTTAAGGTTAGGTTATGGTTAAGGTTATGGGAAGGTTAAGGTTAAGATAAGGTTAAGGTTTAGGTTAAGGTTAGGTTAGGCTAAGGATTTGGTCAATGTCAAGGTTAATGTTAGGTTAAGGGTAAGGTTAAGGTTATGGGTAAAGTTAAGGTTAAGGTTAAGGTAAGGTTAAGGTTAAGGTTAGGTTAAGGTTAAGGTTAAGGTTAGGAGAAGGTTAAAGTTAAAGCTGGGTTAAGGTAAATGCTATGGGAAGGTTAGGTTAAGGTTAAGGTAAAGGAAAGGTTAAGGTTAACGTCAAGGTTATGTTATAGTTAAGGTCAAGGTTAAGGTTAGATTATAGTGAAGGTCAAGGTTAAGGTTAGGTTATAGTGAAGGTTAAGGTTAAGGTTAAGGTTAAGGGTGAATATTAAGGGGTAAGGTTAAAGTTAAGACTCGTAACCTTAACCTTCACCCTTAACCTTAACATAAACTTAAAATTAACCTTCACCTTGCTAAACCCATAACCTTAACCTTAACCTTAACCTTCACATTACCCTTAACCTAACCTTAACCTTAACTATAACATAACCCTAACCTTGACCTTAAGCTTACCCTAACCATAACTATAACCTTAACCTTACCTTAACCTAACTTAACCTTAATCTTGACCTTTACCTTAACCTTAACCTTACCTATAACCTAAACCTTAAGTTTACCCTTAACCTAACCTTAACCTTAACCTTACCCTTAACCTCAACATTACTCTTAAACTTCACCTTAACCTTAAATTTACCCATAACCTTTACTTTACCCTTAACCTTAACGTTAACCTTGACTTTACCCTTAACCTAACCTTAACCTTAACCTTCACCTTAACCTGACTAAACCCGTAACTTTAACCTTAACCTAGCCTTAACCTTAACCTTAACATTAACCTTCCCATAACCTTAACTTTAACCTTAACTATAACCTAACCTTAACCTTGAACTTAACTATAACCTAACCCTGACCTTGACCAAACGCTTAACATTAACCTTAACATTCACCTTAACCTTAACCTTAAACTTAAACTTAACCTTGACCTTAACTATAACCTAACCCTAACCTTAACCTAACCTTAACCTTGACCAAACCCTTAACGTAACCTTAACCTTGACTTTACCCTTAACGTAACCTTACCCTTAACCTTACCGTTAACATTAACCTTAACCTTAACCTTAACCTGACTAAACCTGTAACCTTAACATTAACCTTAACCCTGCCCTTAACCTTAAACTTAACCTTGATCTTAACTATCACTTAACCCTAACCTTAACCAAACATTAACCTTAACCTTACACTTAACGTAACCTTAACCTTGACTTTACCTTTAACCTTAACCTTACCCTTAACTTTACCCTTAACCTAATCTTATCCTTACTCTAACCTTAACCATAACCTAACCGTTACCGTTATCCTTAACCTAAACCTAACCTTGACCTTAACCTTATCCTTATATTAACCTTAACCAAACCTTAACCTTAACCTTAACCTTAGCCCTAAACTTAGGATTAAATTTATTGGTAAGTTTAGGTTAAGGTTAGGGTTAGGTTATAATTAAGGTCAAGGTTAATATTAGGTTAAGCTAAAGGTTAAGGTTAAGGTTAAGTTAATGTTAATGTTAAGGGTTTGGTTAAGGTTAAGGTTAAGGTTAAGGTTAAGGTTAATGTTAAGGTTAAGGTTAAGGTTCAAGTTAAAGTTAGGGTTAAGGTTAAGGTTAAGGTTAAGATTAGGTTAGATTAAGGTTAAGATAAGGTTAAGGGTAAGGTTAAGGTTAAGGTTAAGGTTATGTTAAGGGTAAATTCAAGGTTAAGGTTAGGTTAAGGTTAAGATAAGGCTACGATTAAGGTTAAGGTTAGGTTAAGGTTATGGTTAGGTTAAGGTTAAGTTTAGGTTAAGCTTAAGGTTAAGGGTTTGGTCAAGGTTAGTGCTAGGTTATAGTTAAGGTTATGGGATGTTTAAGGTTAAGGTTAAGGTTAAGGGTTAGGTTAAGGTTACGGTTAAGGGTTTTGCTAAGGTTAGGGTTAGTTTAAGTTTAAGGTTAAGGTTAGGTTAAGGTTAAGTTAAGGTTAGGGTTAGGTTAAGGTTAAGGTTATGGTTAAGGGTAAAGATAAGGTTATGGTTAAGGTTAAGGTTAAGGTTAGGTTAATGTTAAGCTCAAGGTTAATGTTAAGGGTAAGTTTATAGTTAGGTTAATGTTAAGGTTAAGGTTAGTTTAGGTTAAGATAAGGTTTAGGTTAAGGTTAGGTTAAGGGTAAAGTCAAGGTTAAGGTAAAGCTAAGGTTAAGGTTAGGTTAAGGTTAAGGTTAGGGTAAAGGTTCAGGTTAAGGTTAAGGTTAAGTGTTTGGTCAAGGTTAGGGTTAGGTCACTAAGCATAACCTTAACCTTAACCATATCCTTAACAGTAACCTTAACCTAACCTTAACCTTATCTTAACCTTAAGTATAACCTTACCCTGACGTAACCTTAACCTTAATCTTGACCTTGACCTTGACCTTAACCTAACCTTAATCTTAACCTTAACCTTATCTTACCCTTACCCTTAACCTTAACCTAATCTTAACCTTAACCTAACCTTAACCTTAACCTAACTATAACCTTACCCATGAACTTCACCTTAACCTAACCTTAACCTAAACCCTAATATTAACCATGACTTTACCCTTAACCTAATCTTAACCTTAACCTTAACCTTAACCTTAACCTCATATTAACCTTAACCTAACCTTAACCTTGACTTTACCCTTAGCGTAACCTTAACCTTAAACTAAACCTTATTTTAACCTTAACTTAACCTTAACCTTAACTATAACCTTAACCTTAACCTTCCCATAACCATAACATTAACCTTGACTTTACCCTTAACCTAACCTTAACCTTAACCTTAACCTTAACCTCACTAAACCCGTAACCTCAACCTTAACCTTGACCTTAATTATAAGCTAACCCTAACCTTAACCCTTACCTTACCCATAACTTTAACCTTAAGGTTAAGGTTAAGGTTAAGGTTACGCTAAGGTTAAGATAGGGGTAAGGTTAGGGTTAAGGTTAGGTTAAGGTTAAGGTTATGGGTAAGGGTTTGGTCAAGTTTAAGGTTAGGTTATAGTTAAGGTCAAGGTTAAGGTTATGGGAAGGTTAAGGTTAAGGTTTTTTCAAGGTTAGGGTTAGGTCATGGGTAAGGTTACGGTTAGGTTAAGGTTAATATTAGTTTAAGGTTAAGGTTAATGTTAAGGGTTTGGTCAAGGTTAGGGTTAGGTTATAGTTAAGGTCAAGGTTAAGGTTAAGAGTAAGGTTATATTTAGGTTAAGGTTAAGGTTAGGTTAATGTTAAGATAAGGTAAAGGTTAAGGGTTTTGTCAAGGTTAGGGTTAGGTTATAGTTAAGTTTAGGTTAAGTTAAGGTTAAGGTCAAGGTTAAGTGTAAGGTTAAGGTTAGGTTAAGGTTAATATTAGGTTAAGTTTAAAGTTGAGGTTAAGGCTTGGTTAAGCGTAAAATTAAGGTTAAGGTTAGAGTTAAGGTTAGGGGAAGGCTAAGGTTAAGGTTAAGGGTTTGGTCAAGGTTAGGGTTATGTTATAGTTAAGGGTAAGGTTAAGGTTAAAGTTAAGGTTAGGGTAAAGTTAAAGTTAAGGTTAAGGTTAGGTTAAGGTTAAGGTTAAGATTAAGGGTGTGGTCAAGATTAGGGTTAGGTTAAGGGGGTAAGGTTAAGGTTAATATTAAGGTTAAGGGTTTGGTCAAGGTTATGGTTAGGTTAACCTTAACCTTAATCCTTACCCTTAACCTTAACCTTAATCTTAACCTGACCAAACCTTAACCTTAACCTTAACTATCCCAAACCCTTAACCTTAACCTTAACCTTACCCTTATCCTTACCCTTAACCTTCACCTTAACCTTAACCTTAACCTTAATTTTAACCTGACCAAACCTTAACCTTAACCTTAAATTTACCCTTAACCTAACCTTAACCTTAATATTAACCTTAACTATAACCTAACCCTAAATATAACCTTAAGCATAACCTTATCTTTACCCCTAACCTTAACCTTAAACTAAGCTTAACCTTAACCTAACCTTAACCTTAACCTTAACCTGACCTTAACTATAACCTAACCTTAACCTTGACCAAACCCTTACCCTTAAACTTAACTTAACCTTAAGCTTAACCTTCCCATAACCATAACCTTAACCTTAACTTAACTTAACCTTAACCTTTACCTTTACCTTAACCTTAACCTTACCCTTAACCTTCACCTTAACCTAACCTTAAATTTAACCTTAACATTAACCTTAACCTTCCCCTAACCTTAACCCTAACCTTAACCTTAACTTTACCCTTAACCTAACCTTAACCTTAAGTTTAACCTTAACTTAACCTAACCTTAACCTTAACCTAACCGTAAACTTAACCTTACCTTCACATAACTTAACATTAACCTTGACCTTTAACCATAACCATAACCTTATATTTACCCTTAACCTTACCTTAACCATAACCTTAACTTTACCCTTTACATAATATTAACCTAACCCTAACCTTAACCTTAACTATAACCTAACCATAACCTTAACTTTACCCTTAACTTAATATTAACCTTAAACTAACCTTAACCTTGAACATAACTATAACCTAACCCTAACCTTCACCTTAACCTTAACCTTAAGATTAAGGTTATGGTAAGGGTAAGGTTGAGGTTACGAGTTTAGTCAAGTTAAGGTTAAGGTTATAGTTAAGGCCAAGTTTAAGGTTAAGGTTAGGTTAAGGTTAACCTTACCCTTACCTTAACCTTACCCTTAACCTTAACCTTGACCTTACCCTTAGGTTAAGGTTAGGTTAACCTAAGGGTAATGTTAAGGTTAAGGTTAAGGTTAGGTTAAGGTTAAGGTTAAGGTCAAAGTTAATGTTAAGATTAGGTTAAGGGTAAGGTTAAGGTTAGGTTAAGGTTAAGGTTATGGTTAGGCTATGGGTTGCAAGTAACATTAAGGGTAAAGTTAAGGATAAGGTCAAGCTTAAGGTTACGTTAAGGGTAAAGTCAAGGTTAAGGTTAAGATTAGGTTAATGGTAAAGTAAAGGTTAAGGTTAAGGTGAAAGTTAAGGGTAAGGTTAAGACTGAAGTTAAGGTTAAGGTTAAGGTTAGGGTAAAGTTAAGGTTAGGTTATAGTTAAGGTCAAGGTTAAGGTTAGGTTATGGTGAAGGTTAAGGTTAAGGTTAAGGGTGAAGGTTAAGGGTAAGGTTAAGGTTTAAACCCGTATCCTTAACCTTCACCCTTGACCTTAACCTAACCTTAACCTTAACCTTACTAAAACCATAACCTTAACCTTAACCTTGACTTTACCCTTAACTTTACCTTAACCTTAACTATAACCTAACCCTAACCTTGACCTTCACTTTACCCTTAACCTTAACCTTAAACTTAACCTTGACCTTAACTATAACCGAACCCTAATCTTAACCTTAACTTTAACTTTACCCTTAACCTTCACCTTAACCTTAACTTTTCCCATAACCTTAACCTTAACTATAATCTTAATCTTAACCTTAAATTAACCTAACCATAACCTTAACCTTCCCCTTGACCTTAACCTTAACCTTAACCTTGACTTTACCCTAACCTAACCTTAACATTACCCATAACCTAACCCTAACCTTGAGGTTAGGTTAACCTTGACCAAACCATTAACCTTACCTTAACTTAACCCGATGCAACCAAAGTCTGCCACACCCACAATATGCATATAAAATTTAAAAATGCATACTCACATGCATATAATCCAATAATTTGGCCTGTAAGCTTCTTATTTAATCTTCAAAACAAGATTTCTTCACTTTTTAACCCATGGTTATAAAACCCAATAATAACTTCATATGCGGAAGCTGCCCCTTTTCATGATACTGTGGCTATAAACCATAATTAAAAACCCGTTCATTTAAATTTCAAATATACGAAATAGAATTTGGTTAAACCCCATTTTCCAAACATCATACATTCAACTCCACGCTTAACATTTCATTTGGTTCAAAAGTTGGACTTTGGTTAAAACCCAAAGCACAAACATAATATTAGATCCGGGTCCCATAGTATTTACTAACTCACGTTTTTTTTTTTAATTGATCTATCCGCTTCCTTCATCCATTGGCATTCACAAACACTTCAATATGATCATGCATAATCCAACAGATTTCGAATCCAAGTAAGTCCAATATTTAATGATTTTATTTCACGCAAAATGGGTGGTATTAAGGCACCACATGTCAGCCCACAGCCAGTATCATGTGATTTCAAATATTACTACCTTTCCTCTCAAAGCTGTGTGATAACACCTCTTACCATTTTGTAAAACCACTTCAAGGTTTCACTGTGCTAACAGTAATGTGATTGTCGACGCAAAGTGGCGATGGCGATATCGCATTGCCAAATTGTACTTCCCACATATTATTACAAATCAGCTCCCAAAGAACATCGTAAATCACATAATTAACATGTATCACAGATCTCAAACCAAGGCTTTATCCATCTGAATGCGATATGCGATGCCGATATGACATCGTAATATCGCAAGCCCCCCGATTTATATCACAAATCCATGTAGCATGCAATTCTGCATCGCATCGCACTATCGCTATTGCATTAACAAGTGACTCCTCATTGCAAACCTGAACTTCTTCCGCCAAATGTGATATGCAATTTAATCTGGACTTTCCATCTCTCGCTTTAGATCTATGATAAGATATCGACCGTTCGCTTGTCCTTCCTGAGATTTCTCCTATCTTTAAACACGTTGATCGATCCTGAGCTTCAAACTTATCCTTCTCACCTGCATACGCATCTGAAACATATGATTCCAAGTCCAGTTTCTCTCTACTGTGTCATCGATCCATTCTGTGATCAATGATTGAGCTTTTACATACTCAATTTCATGCAGGATTTCAAGATTCATAAAACCTAAAACTTAAAATCACCATGATAGAAACAATCTTCAGTTATTTCCAAATTATTCAACTCCAATGAACACGCAGAGAATCAATCATTCAATGTATACAATATAAATTCAGAAATTTAGTTCTATGTATTAAACCCAATATTTACATAGGAATTCTCTTCCTCTGGCCTGATCTTCTGTGTCAGTGGTCTTTTCTTCCTATTTCCCATAGGCTTCCAATCCAACTCTACCTATCTCTACCTATCTCTACCCCCCCTATTGCCTTTTGTTGTTGCTTCCAATTTCTACTGCAAATATTACTCCAAATACTATTGCTTTGGACATTGCTGTAGATGTTGCTGCATATGTTGCCGCCTCCCAAGCTTCCTGAATATCTTTGAAGATATCTCCCTCTACAACATTATTCTTATGTTCACTACCTTCTTTTTCCTTTCCCTTGACAACCTTCAGTGATTGTCTTTCATCTTCTTGATTGATTCTAGCAATCAAATCAAATTCCTCAAACACTATATCTTCATCCTTTATCAGAATAGAATTCTGGTTCTCCATCACTGTGGCAGATCTAAAAGTCTATCCTACAGTCTTCTCTTGGCCAATCGGACAAGCCAACTCCTCCTTGTCATCAATAATAACAAATTCCTTCTTCTACAATAGTTCATCTTCATTCAAGACAACTCCAAGAGATGGATTTTCTTCTACCACACCTATAAACACAGTCAAATTATCAATTTCAAAATTGCAATACCCAATGCTCTCATTTGATGACCCAGTCACCAAATCTTCTTCTCGCAGTTCCAAGTCTCTTTCAGGACTCATAAAATCTTCACTATGTTTCTTTCTAGCTTCCAAGGTTATCTCCATTGTTCCAATCACCATGATAAAATGATGATCCTCCACTATATTTTCCTCTAACATAGTTTCCCTTTCATTAGATTCTCTAACATTTTCCATTTGTTTTCCTTCTTTGCCTGCATAATTAACACATAAATTATCAGTATTAAAAATACGAGGTTTTAATGTCTCTTCCTCCTCTAACAACATTTGAATATGTTACTTTGATTTTTCATTTAACTCCTTAACCGTAACCCTAACCTTCACCTAGACCTTAACCTAACCTTAACCTTAACTTAACCTAACCCTAACCTTGACCTTAACCTTTGTAATGTTCCTTTTCAGAAACATTGTCAATCGATAAAGAAAATCTATTCCAGAGATAGACTAAAGGGGAATTTACTGGATTTTTCATATTCATAAAGAAAAATGAGCTCCAGAGGCTACCTGGCCCACTATCAGACTCTGTCTATAGATTGTTGTCAAGGGACAATATCCCCAAGAGGGAAATACAACAAGATTGGGAATCTCTTAAGATAACCCCATCATTGCAGCTACAACAATATAAAAACATAAAATGGAAATAGCAGTGAATAAATATTATGAAAAAATGTATGAAAACCCTTGAGCCATTTTATTATGAGATAAAATCAGCAAAATGATACAATTAACATCAAAGGAACAAGGCAAGAATACTTCCATGAAAACATATGCCAAAATACAAAATGTTGCATCATAGCAGGATACCCATGAATAGAGAAACACAATCATAGAAGGGAGACTACTACAATGAGTAAAAAACATCATGGATCTGCATATATGTGGCTCATACATCATTGAGAGATAATATCTAAGCTCCCAATCACTACCTCAAGCCAATCCTAAAAGGATTAATTGAAATATGCAAAACTGCAAAAATGTCGGAGTTGCTGGGTAGCAGCAGCAACTCAATACATGGAATGGAATGGAGAAGGTTGAATGTCTGAAGCTGATGAAGAGCCATTCTCCATTGGAAATCTCAAGTGCAAGGTTTATCCTTACACCAAAGATCTCACCCTCTGAAATGTCTGCAACACCCTCACTGCAAATGTGCTCCAACTAGAACGCAGTCTATGAGAGGGTCTACGCTATAACTGGTGGTAGTGGTTGGCCTCCTACCAATGATGGTGGAATAAGCTTTGGAACCATCCTCACTAACCTCCCTGAAGTAGAGAACCTCCCTCCTCTGAAAGATCAACTCGAAATGGTGTTGTAGGAAACCTCCCCAGCAACGCCCTCCAACACTGCACAATAATCTGCTACAGATACTACGCTGATGGAGTAGGATGATGCTATGGCCTGAATGTCAAAATATGGGGAATGATTGAAATCCTTCATGAGCTCCTCAAGAAGGAGAGGAAATCCTAAACAGGACTCCCTCGTGCCTGAAAGCACTGCAGATCTGTTGAACAGCAAGAGGCAACAACAAGTCTCTAAGAATTGAATGTAAAATGATCAAAAGATAATATCAATGGCTGCCTTGCCCCTCTTTTAAACACAACGAAGTCTCCACCCTTTGCCTTCCTTCCTCTAGAATTTTCCTCCCCCATGGAATATTCCTCCACTAAAATTGCACTATCCCACTTGGTGGCTCCCCCTCTTATCTCAGCGTTGTTGAATTTGGTCAACTAGACCTTGTCCATTTGCAATTTAACGTCTTTCACACATGAGGGTGTGAAATTCCACTCCATGATAATCCATTTTCAAATTTTAAGGGATTTTATTCCTGTTTATTACATTAATGGGTCACTTTACCCGATTTTATTCAACAAAATAAAAATATGCAACTACAATGTTCCTTTTTAGCTTGAGGCTAAAATTAGGAACATTGCAATCCTCCCCTCCCACATGTTGCTTGTCCTCAAGAAACTGCATATATAGAAAAAAATTCCTCCCCTTTTCTTCTCTCTAGCCTCTTCATCAACAATCTCCACCACTACTCAAGATGTGTTGCAATAAATCTGTCCTCCAATGCTCCCTCTCAAGTATGCAAACCGGAATGGTGTACACCCTAAAAGATAGAAGGTGTAGGTGGAAATCCTCCTACTGAACTATGGCCTTCTCAAGGTAGGAGTGATGACATTCATGGTAAAATATAATCCCATTAATGATCCCCTCACCCATGCTATCATCCAAATGAAAACCTTGCCCCCGGTTCTATGTAATGTAATGGGGCTGAATGGAGAGTTTTGCTGATTTATCCCAAGGAGTTATTCTCTCCATTTGAAGCATACATGGGGCTGCCTCCATCCTTGGGCTAAAATGGTATGGCATCTAAGAATGGCCCAAGCTACCCCATCAAGAAAATCAGCCATGAATGCCTCTTCAATTTCTCCAAGTGGCTTTCCCCCACATGAAGAGGAATGTAGCAATGTGGCAATCATGGTTTGCCCATGGTATCTCCTGCAACATAAAACATGCATAGTAGGGAGAATCATGTTCCCAATGGGCTATCCCAACATATAGAACACTCTCTCAATAGTGCTCCCTGTTAATATACAACATCAGCAATTCAAGGAAACATAATACAATGTAAACAAGCTATCACAAGACAACTAGAGAGTTGGTCACTGCTCCACCTTATGAGACCAACGCAGTGTACCTCTTGTATGCATCAAAACAGAAATTTACAAGTGGATTCCCAACCAATTTCTTGCTGCCACAACATATCATAAGAATGGATCATGAAAGTACAAATAGGTGCCAATGGTGCACACCAAGAAGTATGTGGCCTCCTCCACAACCCACCATAAGATTGGTCAATTTTTCTGCTACAAATTGCTGCAAGTACATCCTCATATAATATGTAAGAAGGTACAAGCCCTCTTGATACATCATGCTACTCAAAAAATGAAAATAAGTACAATAAAAAATATGAAATTATACCTTATCTCTCATGAACTTGAGCTCTTGAGCTGAAATTACTCAACTAAAAATTCTCCCTCACCTCCAATGAGTAGGGAAGTGGTTGTGATGTCCTCTCCATCATCAATCGAGCTATGCATCTCTCCATATGCTGATATATGTGATGATGAATGCCCTCCCAAGTGAACTCCTCTAGCAAGGCAAAGTATGCATGATCCATTCTCCTCATAGACAGCGCTGGTGTTCTGCAGTATGATGCTCCCCTTACGTTGTTGTCTTCTACTTTGACATCCCCCATTCCAAAGTCATCCCCCAAAATGCTAAAAATCCCACCATGCATCTTCTCATGCTCCAATAGAAATAGGGCTCTCTAAAAATGAGCCTCCCATGAGAGACTGTCACCTCCACAGAATCTCCCAGTTTTTGGCCAATGAAAGCATGAGTGGCCTCCATCTGCTCCTATGCATGAAAGAGTCCTCCTCCAAAAAGGTAGTGTCCTCTGTCTCTCCAAGCCTCTGGAGTAGTAAACCTGCATCATGAAGATGCTATCCTCTAACCCTGTAGCAACTATATCAGTGCAGTATAACTGATGAAAGTGGGTCATGCTGAAAATGAGAGAGTGTCTCCCTCCTCATTGAGTCTATCCCAAACTCTCTACATTGTGCTGAACTCTCCCAGTGTTTCCACCCTCCTAAAATCAAGGTGTTAGGCCCCCAAATGTGAAGCATCCAACCCCCTCTGTTGATCTAGTGGTCTCCTTGGTGCAATGTCTCCATGCAGTGAGACACCATCATCAAGAGATGACTAAATGTTTGAATGGAGAAAACCCTCCATGCTTCTACTACATAATCCAATCATCTTCTTAGGTGCATAAAACTCATAAAATAGATAGGGGTGTGTGCTCCACATCACATGATGTTGATCATCCTCCCTATCTCTTCTTATATCTCCATAGCTCTGCACCCTACCAACAATGGCACATGTGTATCATGAGTTGTGCCTTGATCTCTACATGGGAGATCCTGGGGAATTTCTTGCAAAGACACAAGAATCCCTCTGTGTGGAGCAAGAGCTCCTACTTCCTCTGCATGAGGCACTGGATCAACTCTAGCTATACCAGGGCATTTTCCCTCCTTCTCATCAACATGTAGGGGAAAATTCTCCCAAAATTTGATCTCCTTTTGAAAAAAATACCTCCATGCTCTCTTGTGCAAGAATATGAGATGGATACCTTGCCTCTAACAAGGTTTGATGCAAGATGTCAGCCTTCTCAACAATGTTCTGAAGTGGATCTAAGATTATTTTTTCTCCCTTTACATGCAAGGTCTTGGTGTGTCTCTCAGCATGTGTTTCAGAATTTCTCCCATCAAATCTTTCCATCATTGTTTCAATGAATCTGAAATAGGAAGAATTATTTTCCTTCTTTAAAGGACATGACTCAAATATCCACCATGCATAGGTCTTACCTCTAAAGTGCAGCGCTGCAAATCTGATAGCAACTCCTTGCAAACTTTGTGCTGCTGCAATAGGGTCTTCAGCTCCTCTACCCATGCTTTGGCTGCACATATAGGTGAACTTCTAAAAGTAGATAGAACAGATCTATCTTGCTGTTGTATCCCCTTCATATTGGTCTTTAAAAAATTCATGAAAGTGAGATGATCTCTAAATGCCTGAGTTTGAGACTCATATGCTCTTAGAAAATCTCCAAGAGTTTTATTCTTGGTCACCTCTCCTTCTTTTCCCATCTCTTTCATGACAAAAATGCACTAGTTACTGCACTGTGCATCAAGGGATGTGACTGCATGCTCACATTCCTCATAAAAAACCCTAGATTTTTTTTTTGTTCCAAACCCTTTTGGAGATTCTTCAAATCTCTCCCTTCTCTTTTGCTTATGGCTCCCATGAAAACCCTAGGTGGATTTAGGGAGAAGCTTGGCTAGCTCATCTCCTTTTTCTTCTCCACAAAGTGGAGTCTTCCTCTTCTTCTTAAATGGCATCTTGGATAAATATCCACAGGCTGAGCCAAGATTATGCTCTGATACCACTGTAATTTTCTTTTCAGAAACATTGTCAATCAACAAAGAAAATATATTCCAGAGATAGACTAAAGGGGAATTTAATGGATTTTTCACCTTCATAAAGAAGGATGAGCTCTAGAGGCTACCTGGCCCACTATCAGACTCTGTATATAGAGTGTTTTCAAGGGAAAATATCCCCAAGAGGGAAATACAACAAGATTGGGAATCTCTCAAGATAACCCCATCATTGCAGCTACAACAATATAAAAACATAAAATGGAAATAGCAGTGAATAAATATTATGGAAAAATGTATTAAAACCTTTGATTATGAGATAAAATTAGCAAAATGATATAATGAACATCAAAGGAACAAGGCAAGAAGCCTTGCATGAAAACATATGCCAAAATACAAAATGCTGCATCATAGCAGGATACCCATGAATAGAGAAACGCAGTCATAGAAGGGAGACTACTACACTGAGTAAAAAACATCATGGATCTACATATATGTGGCTCATACATCATTGGGATAGAATATCTAAGCTCCCAATCACTACCTCAAGACAATCCTAAAAGGATTGATTGAAATATGCAAAACTATAAAAATGCTGGAGTTGCTGGGTAGCAGCAGCAACTCAATACATGGAATGGAATGGAAAAGGATGAATGGTTGAAGCTTATGAAGAGCCCTTCTCCATTGGAAATCTCAAGTGCAAGGCTGATCCTTACACCAAATATCTCACCCTCTGAAATGTCTGCAACACCCTCACTGCAAATGTGCTATAACTAGAACGCAGTCTATGAGAGGCTCTGCGCTATAACAGATGGTAGTGGTTGGCCTCCTGCCAATGATGGTGTAATAAGCTCAGGAACCATCCTGAATAACCTCATAGAAGTATAGAACCTCCCTCCTTTGAAATATCAGCTCGAAATGGTGTTGTGGGAAACCTCCCCAACAACACCCTGCAACACTGCACAATAATCTGCTAAAGATACTGCGTTGATGGGGTAGGTTGATATTATGGCCTAAATGCCAGAATATGGGGAATGATTGCAATCCTTCATGAGCTCCTCAGGAAGGAGAGGAAATCCTAAACAAGACTCCCTCATGCCCGAAGGGACTGCAGCTCTGTTGAACAGTAAGAGGCAACAACAAGTCTCTAAGACTTGAATGTAAATTTATCAAAAGATAATCTCAATGGCTGCCTTGCCCCTCTTTTAAACACAATTAAGTCTCCACCCTTGGCCTTCCTTCCTCTAGAAGTTTCCTCCCCCATGGAATATTCCTCCACTAAAACTGCGCTGTCCCACTTGGTGGCTCCCACCTCTTATCTCAACACTGTTGACTTTGGTCAACTAGACCTTGTCCATTTGCAATTTAACCTCTTTCACACATGAGGGTATGAAATCCTACTCCATGATGATATCTTTTTATATTGTAAGGGATTTTATTCTTGTTTATTACATGAATGGGTCACTTTACCCGCTTTTATTCAACAAAATGAAAATATGCAACTATAATGTTCCCTTTTAGCTTGAGGCTAAAATTGGGAACATTACAACCTTAACCTTAACCTTAACCTAACCTTGACTTAAACATAACTTTAGATTTACCCTAACCTTAACCTTCACCTTACCATTAACCTTAACCTTATCTTAACCTTAACCTTGAATTTACCTTAACCTAACCCTAACCTTGACCTTGACTTTACCTTAACCCCTTAACCTTAACCTTAACCTTAACCTTAACCTTAAATTTACCCTTAACTTAACCTTAACCTAACCTTAACTATAACCTAACCCCAACCTTGACCAAACCTTGAACCTTAACCTTAACTATAACCAAACCCTAACCTTTACCAAACCCTTAACCTTAACCTAAACTATAACCTAACCCTAAATATTCCCTTAACCTTACCTTAACCATAACCTTAACCTAACCTTAACCTTAACCTTACCCTTAACCTTATCTTAACCATACCTTAACCATACCCTTAAACTTTTCCTTAACTATAACCTAACCCTAACCTTAACCTTAACCTTAACCTAACCCTAACCTTAGGTTAACCATAACCTTAACCTTGTCCTAACCATAACCTTAACCCTAACCTTAACCTTAAGGTTAAGGGTTTGGTCAAGGTTAGGGTTAGGTTAGGTTAAGGGTAAATTCAAGGTTAAGGTTAAGATTTTGGTCAAGGTTAGGGTCAAGTTAAGGTTAAGATTAACCTAAAGTCAAGGTTAGGTTTAGGTTAAGTTTAAGGTTAAGGTTAAGAATTTGGTCAAGGTTAGGGTAAAGGTTTACGTTAAGGTTAAGGTTAAGAATTTGGTTAAGGTTATGGTTATGGTTAAGGTTAAGGTTAAGGTTAACATTAAGGTTAAGGTTAAGGGGGTAAGGTTAAGGTTAAGGGTTAAGTTTAAGGTTAGGGTTAATGTTAGGGGAAGGTTAAGGTTAAGGTTAATGTTAAGGTTAAGGTTTTCATCAAGGTTAGGGTTAGGTTATAGTTAAGGCTAAGGTTAAGGTTAAGGTTATTGGTTTAGTGAGGTTAAGGTTAAGGTTAAGGGTTTGGTCAACGTTAAGGTTAAGGGTTTGGTCAAAGTTAGGGTTAGGTTATAGTTAAGGTTAAGATTAAGTTCAAGGTTACGAGTTTAGTAAGGTTAACGTTAAGGTTAAGGCTAAGGGTTTGAACCTTTACCCTAACCTTAACCTTAACCTTAGATAAAACCTTAAACTTGACCAAACCCTTAACCTTAACCTTAACTTTAACCTTAACCTTAACCTAACATTAACCTAACCTTAACCTTAACCTTAAACTAACCCTAACCTTAACAATAACCTAACCCTAACCTTGCCCTAACCATAACCTTAACTATAAACTAACCCTAACCTTAACCTTACACTTAACCTGACATTAACCTTGACCTTGACCTTGACCTTAACCTTAACCTTAACCTTGACCTTGACCTTAAATTTAACTATAACCTAACCTAACCTTGACCTTAATTATACCAAACCCTTACCTTCACCAAACCCTTAACCTTAACCGCAACCTTAATCTTAACCTTTAGCTTAACTTTAACATTCCCATAACCATAACCTTAACCTTAACCTTCACCTTCACCTTCACCTTTACCTTGACTTTACCCTTAACCTAACCTTAACCCCTTAACATTAACTTTAACCTTAACTTAACCTTAACCTTAACCTTCCCCTAACCTTAACCCTAACCTTAACCTTAACCTTCCCCTAACCATAACCTTAACCTTAACCTTCCCATAACCATAACCTCAACCTTGACCTTGACCTTACCCTTGACCTTAACCTTAACCTTGACCTTGACCTTAACCTTATCCTTAAACTTATCTTAGCCTTAACCTAACCTTAACCTTAACTTTACACTTAACATTACCTTAACCTAACCTTAACCTTACCCTTAACATTATCTTTACCTTACTTTAACAATAACCTTAACCTTAACCTTAACTTTACCCTTAACGTAACCTTAACCATACCCTTATCTTTACCCTTAACCTTAACGTTAACCTTACCTAACCTTAACCATAACCTTAACCTTAAACTTAACCTTAACCTTAACCTTAACTTAAATATAACCTTAACCTTCACCTTACCCTTAACCTCGACTTTACCCTTAACTTAACCTTAACCTAACCTTAACCTTAACCTTAACTTTCACCTTACCCTTTTAACCTTAACCTTGAATTTACCTTATCCTAACCTTAACCCCTTAACCTTAACTTTACCCTTAACCTTAACCTTAACCTTACCCAAACCCTTAACATTAACCTTAACCTAACCTTAACTATAACCTTAACCTAACCTTAACCTTAACCTTAACTATAACCTAACCTTAACATTGACCAAACCTTACCCTTAAGGTCAAGGTTAAGGTTAGGTTAACGTTAAGGTTAAGGTTATGGTAATGGGAAGGTTAAGGCCAATGTTAGGGTTAGGTTAAGGGTTTAGTCAAGGTTAGGGTTAGGTTATAGTGTAGGTTAAGGTTAAGTGAAAATTCAAGGTGTAACCCTTAACCTTAACCTTACCCTTAACCTTCACCTTAACCTTAACCTTGACTTTACCCTTAACCTAACCTTAACCTTAACTATAACCTAACCCTAACCTTGACCTTAACTTTACCCTTAACCTTGACCTTAACCTTAACCTTGACCTTGACCTTAACCTAACTTTAACCTTAACCTTAAACTTATCTTACCCTTAACCTTAACTTTCCCAAACCCTTAACCTTAACCTAACCTTAACATTAACCTTAAACTTAAATTTAGGGTAAGGTTATAGTTAAGGTCAAGGTTAAGTAGGTTAAGCTTAAGCTTAAGGTTATGGGTTTAGTCAGGTTAAGGTTAAGGTTAAGGGTAAAGTCAAGTTTAAGTTTAGGTTAACGTTAATTTTAGGGTTAAGGTTGAGCTTAAGTTTAAGGTTAAGGTTTAGGTTAAGGTTGAGGGTTTGGTCAAGGTTAAGGTTATGTGTTTGATCAAGGTTAGGGTTAGGTTATAGTTAAGGTTAAGGTTAAGGTTACAGCTTTAGCAAGGTTAAGGTTAAGGGTAAGGTTAAGGTTCAGGTTAAGGGTTTGGTCAAGGTTAGGGTTAGGTTATAGTGAAGGTTAAGGTTAACTTAAGGGTAAAGTCAAGGTTAGGGTTAAAGTTAAGGTTACGGGTCTTAACCATAACCTTCACTATAACCTAACCTTAACGTTAATGTTAACTTGAACCTTAACATTAACCTTAACTTTAACTATAACCCAACCTATTCTTAACCTTAACTATAACCTAACCCTAACCTTGAACAAACCCTTAACCTTAACTTTAACCTTAATCTTAACCTTTAACCTTAACCTTGCCATAACCATAACCATAACCATAACCTTAACCTTATCCTAACCTTAATATTAACCTTAACCTTAACCTAATCTTAACCTTAACCATAACCTAACCCTAACCTTACCCTAACCATAACCTTAACTATAACCTAACTCTAACCTTAACATTACCCTTAACCTAACCTTAACCTTAACCTTAACCTTGACCTTGACCTTGACCTTGACCTTAACCTTAACCTTAACTTAACCTTATCCTTGACCTTAACCTTAACTTTAACTATAACCTAACCCAACCTTGACATTAACTATAACCTAACCATAACCTTGACCAAACCCTTAACCTTAATTTTAAGCTTAACCTTAACCTTAACATTAACCTTAACCTTCCCATAAACATAACCTTAACCTTAACCTTCACCTTAACCTTCAGCTTGACTTTACCCTTAACCTAACCTTATCCTTAACCTTCCCATGACCATAACTTTAACCTTGAATTTACCCTTAACCTAACCTTAACATTAACCATAACCTAACCCTAACCTTGAACAAACCTTAACCTTAACCTTAACTTAACCTTAACCTTAACATTAACCTTCCCCTAAACTTAACCCTAACCTTAACCTTCCCCTAACCATAACCTTAACCTTAACCTTCCCATAACCATAACCTTAACCTTGACCTTACCCTTGACATTAACCTCAACCTTAACCTTAACCTTGACCATGACCTTAACCTTACCCTTAAACTTGTCTTAACCTTAACCTAACCTTAACCTTAACTTAACACTTAACCTTACCTTAACCATAACCTTAACCTAACCTTACCCTTAACCTTATCTTAACCTTAGCTTAAGCTTATTCTAACCTTAACCTTGACTTTACCCTTAATGGAACCTTAACCATAACCTTATCTTTACCCTTAACCTTAACCTTAACCATAACCTTAACCTTAACCTTAACCTTAACCTTAAGCTTAACCTTAACTCTACCCTTAACTTAACCTTAACCTTAACTTAACCTTAACCTTCACCTTAACCTTACTCTCTTAACCTTAACCTTAACCTTAACCTTGACTTTACCTTAACCTTACCTTAACCCTTTAACCTTAACCTTAACTTTACCATTAACCTTAACCTTAACCTTAACCAAACCCTTAACATTAACCTTAACTTAACCTCAACCTTAACCTCAACCTTAACATAACCTTAACCTTAACCTTAACTATAACCTAACCCTAACCTTGACCAAACCTTACCCTTAAGGTCAAGTTTAAGGTTAAGTTAAGGTTAGGTAAAGGTTAAGGTTAGGTTAAGGTTATGGTTAAGGGTTTGGTCATGGTTAGGGATAGGTTACAGTAAAGTTTAAGGTTAAGTTAAGGGTAAAGTCAAGGCGTAACCCTTAACCTTCACCTTAACCTTAACCTTGAATTTACCCTTAACCTAACCTTAACCTTAACTATAACCTAACCCTAACCTTGACCTTAACTTTACTCTTAACTTTGACCATAACCTTAACATTAACCTTGACCTTGACCTTAGCCTAACCTTAACCTTAACCTTAACCTTAACCTTATCTTACCTTTAACCTTAACCTTCCCAAACCATTAACCTTAACCTTAAACTTAACCTTAACCTGACTAAACCCATAACCTTAACCTAACCTTAACCTTATCTTAATCTTTAAGTTAACTTTAACCTTAACCTTAAATTTGGTTAGGTAAATTCAAGGTAAAGGTTACGTTAATGATAAATTCTAGGTTAAGGTTAGGGTTAGGTTATATTTAAGGTCAAGGTTAAGGTTAAGGTTAAGGTTAAGGGTTTAGTCAGGTTAAGGTTAAAGTTAAGGGTAAAGTCAAGTTTAAGTTTATGTTAAGGTTAAGGTTAGGGTTAAGGTTCATGTTAAGGTTAAGGTTAAGGGTTTGGTTAAATTTAAGGGTAAGGTTAAGGTTAAGGTTAGGTTAAGGGTAAAGTTAAGGTTAAGGTTAAGGTTAAGGGTTTGGTCAAGCTTAGGGTTAGGTTATAGTTAAGGTCAAGGTTAATGTTATGGCTAAGGTAAGGTTATGATAAGGTTAAGGATAAAGTTAACATTAATGTTAGGTTAAGGTTATGGTTGTAGTTAGGTTAAGGTTAAGTTTAGGTCAAGGTTAAAGTTAGGGTTATCGTTAGGATTAAGGTTAGGGTTAGGTTAAGGTTAAGGTTAGGTAAAGGTTAAGGTTAAGGTTAAGATTAAGGTTAAGGTTAAGGATTTTGTCGAGGTTAGGGTTAGGTTATAGTTAAGGTCAAGGTTATGGGAAGGTTAAGGTTAAGGTTAACGTTATGGGAAGGTTAAGGTTAAGGTTAAGGTAAAGGTTTGGTCAAGGTTAGGGTTAGGTTATAGTTAAGGTCAAGGTTAAGGTTAGGTTAAGGTTAAGGTTATTGTTTTAGTCAGGTTAAGGTTAAAGTTAGGTTAAGGGTAAAATCAAGGTCAAGGTTAGGGTTAGGTTAAGGTTAGGTTAAGGGTAAATTCAAGTTTAAGGTTAGGTTAAGGTTAAGGTTAAGTTAAGGTTAAGGTTAGGGTTAAGGGTTTGGTTAAGGTTAAAGTTAAGTTTATGGTTAGGGTAAGGTTAAGGTTATGGCTAGGGTAATGTTATGGTTAATGTTAATGTTAAGGTTAAGGTTGAGGTTAAGGTTAAGGGTTTAGTTAAGGTTAAGGTTACGTTAAGTTTAAGTTTAATGTTAAGGGTTTGGTCAAGGTTAGGGTTAGGTTATAGTTAAGGTCAAGATTGAGATTATGGTTAAGGTAAGGTTAAGGGTAAGGTTAAGGTTAAGGTTAGGTTAAGGTTATGGTTAATGTAAGGATAAGGGTAAAGTTAAGGTTAAGGTTAGGTTAGGTTAAGCTTAAGCTTAAGATTAAGATAAGGTTATGTTTAAGGTTAGGTTAAGGTTTAAGGTTACAGGTCTTAACATTAACCTTCACTACAACCTATCCTTAACATTAACCTTTACCTAACCTTAACCTTAACCTTAACTATAACCTTAACCTTAACCTAACCTTAACCTTGACCTTAACTATAACCTAACCCTAACCTTGACAATAATGTTAACCTAACCTTAACCTTGACTTTAACCTTAACCCTAACCCTAACCATAACCTTTGCCTTAACGTAACCTTAACCTTAACCTTTACCTTGACATAACCTTAACCTGACTAAACCCGTAACTTGAACCTTAAACTAACCTTAACTTTGATTTTACCCTTGACCCTAACCTTAACCATAACCTTTACCTTAACATAACCTTAACTTTACCTTTAACCTTCACCTTTACCATAAACTTTACTTTACCCTTAACCTTAACCTTAACCTAACCATAACGTTACCTTAACCTAACTTAACCTTAACCTTGACCTCGAACTTATCCTTAACTTTAAAATTACCCTAACCTTAAGGGTTTAGTCAGGTTAAGGTTAAGGTTAAGGTTAGGTTAAGGGTAAAATAAAGGTTAAGGTAAAGTTAACGTTAAGGTTAGGTTAGGGTTAAACTTAAGGTTAGGTTAAGGTTAAGGTTAAGGTTATATTAAGGGTAAGATAAGGTTAATGTTAAGGTTAAGGTTAGGTTAAGGTCAAGGTAAAGGTTAAGGGTAAAGTTAAGGTCAAGGTTAAGGTTAGCTTATAGTCAAGGTTAAGGCTAGGTTAAGGGTAAAGTCAAGGTTAAGGTTAAGGTTAAGGTTAAGGGTAAGGTTAAGGTTTAGGGTTACAAGTTTAGTCAGTTTAAGGTTAAGGGTAAGCGTAAGGGTAAGGGTAAGGTTAAGATCAAGGTCAAGGTTAAGGTTAAGTTAGGTTAAGGGTAAGGTTATAGTTAGGTTAAGGTTAAGCTTAAGCTTAAGGTTAAGGTTAAGGTTATAGGTTTAGTTAGGTTAAGGTTTAGGTTAAGGTTATGGGTTTACCCAGGTTAAGGTTAAGGTTAAGGGCTTGGTCAAGGTTAGGGTTATGGTTAAGGTTAAAGTTAAAGTTAGGTTAAGGTAAGGTTAACATTACGAGTTTAGTCAGGTTAAGGTTAAGGTTAAGGTTAGGTTATAATGAAGGTTAAGGTTAAGATAAGGTTAAGAGTAAGGTTAAGGTTAGGGTTAAGTTATGGCTAGGGTAAGGTTAGGGTTAGGTTATCGTTAATGTTAAGGTTAAGGTTAAGGTCAAGGTCAAGGTTATGGTTAAGGTTACGTTAGGTTAAGGTTAATTTTAGGTTAAGGTTAAGGTTAAGGTTAAGGTTAGGTTAAGTGTAAAGTCAAGGTTAAGGTTACATTAAATTTAAGATTAGGGTAAGGTTAAGGTTATGGGTTTAATCAGGTTAAGGTTAAGGGTAAGGTTGAGGTTAAGGTTAAGGGTTTTGTCAAGGTTAGGGTTAGGTTAATTATAAAGTTAAGGTTAAGGTTAGGTTAAGGTTACGGTTATTGTTAAAGTTAGGTTAAGGTTAAGGTTAAGTTTAGGTTAAGGTCAAGGTCAAGGTTAAGGCTAAGGTTAAGGTCAAGGTTAAGGGTAAAGTTAAGGTCAAGGTTAGGGTTAGGTTATAGTTAAGGTTAAGGTTAGGTTAAGGGTAAAGTCAAGGTTAACCTTAACCTTCCCATAACCTTCACCTTAACCTAACCCTTAAGGTTAAGTAAAGGTTAAGGTTAAGATAATGTTAAGGGTACGAGTTTAGTAAGGTTAAAGTTAAGGTTAAGGTTACGTTAAGGGTAAAGTCAAGGTTAAGGGTTTGGGAAGGTTAAGGTTAAGGTAATGTTAAGATAAGGTTAAGGGTAAGGCTAAGGTTAAGGTTAGGTTAAGGTTATGGTTAAGGTAAGGTCAGGCTAAGGTTAGGGAAGGTTAAGGTTAGGTTAAAGTTAAGATAAGGTTAGGTTAAGGTTAAGGGTAAGTTTAACTTAAATTTACCCTAAAGGTTAAGGTTACGTTAAGGGTAAATTCAAGTTTAAGGTTAGGTTAAGGTTAAGGTTAGGTTAAGAGTAAAGTTAAGGTTAAGGTTACGGTTATGGTTATGGGAAGGTTAAGGTTAAGGTTAAGGTTAAGGTTAAGGTTAAGGTTAGATTAAGGGTAATGTCAAGGTCAAGGTTAGGTTATGGTTAAGGTTATGGTTATGGGAAGGTTAAGGTTAAGGTTAAGGTTAAGTTTAAGGTTAAGGTTAGATTAAGGGTAATGTCAAGGTCAAGGTTAGGTTATGGTTAAGGTTAAGGTTAAGGTTATGGGAAGGTTAAGGTTAAGATAATGTTAGGGTTAAGGTTAATGTTAGTTTAGGCTAAGGTTAAGGTTAGGTTAAGGGTTTGGTCAAGGTAAAAGTTAATTTTAGGTTAAGGGTATGGTCAACGTTATGGGTAAAGTTAAGGTTAAGGTTAGGGTAAGGTGAAGGTTAAGTTTAAGTTAAGTTTAAGGTTAAGGTTAAGGTTAGGGGAAGGTTAAATTTAAAGCTAGGTTAAGGTAAAGGTAAGGTTAAGGTTAAGGTCAAGGTTAAGTTATCGTTAAGGTCAAGGTCAAGGTTAGGTTATAGTGAAGGTTAAGGTTAAGGTTAAGGGTGAAGGTTGAGGGTGAAGGTTAATGGGAAGGTTAAGGCTAAGGCCCGTAACCTTAACCTTCACCCTTAGCCTTAACCTAACCTTAACATCAACCTTCACCTTGCTAAACCCATAACCTTAACCTTAAATTTAACCTTGAATTTACCTAACACTAACCTTGAACTTAACTTTACCCTTAACCTTAACCTTAAACTTATCTATAACCTAACCCTAACCTTACCCTAACCATAACCGTAAACTTAACCTTATCTTAACCTAACTTAACCTTAACATTGACCTTGACCTTAACGTTAACCTTAACCTTAACCTTACCTGTAACTTTAACCTTAACTTTACCCTTAACCTAACCTTAACCTTAACCTTATATTAACCTTAACCTTAACATTACCCTTAACCTTCACCTTAACCTTAACTTTACCCTTAACCTTGACTTTACCCTTAATCTTAACTTTAACCTTGACTTTACCGTTAACCTAACCTTAACGTTAACCTTCACCTTAACCTGAATAAACCAGTAACCTTAAATTTAACCTAACCTTAAATTTAACCTTAACATTAACATTCCCATAACCTTAACCCTAACCTTAACTATAAGCTAACCTTAACCTTGAACTTAACTATAACCTAACATTCACCTTGACCAAACCCTTAACATTAACCTTAACATTGACCTTAACCTTAACCTCAACCTTAACCTTACCCTTAACCTTAAACTTAACCTTAACCTTAACTATAACCTAACCCTAGCCTTAACCTAACCTTCGCCTTGACAAAACCCTTAACCTAACCTTAACCTTGACATTACCCTTAATGTAACCTTAACCTTGACCTTGAGCTTACCCTTAAAATTAACCTTAACCTTAACCTTAACCTGACTAAGCCCGTAACCTTAACCTTAACCTTAAACTTACCTTTAACCTTAAACTTAACCTTGACCTTAACTATAACCTAACCCTAATCTTAACCTTACCCTTAACGCAACCTTAACCTTGACTTTACCATTAACCTTAACCTTACCCTTAACTTTACCCTAACCTTAACCATAACCTTACCCTTACCCTTAAGCTAAACCTAACCTTAACCTTAACCTTATCCTTAGCCCTAACCTTAAGGTTAAAGTTATGGGTAAGGTTAGGTTAAGGTTAGGGTTAGGTTATAGTTAAGGTCAAGGTTAAGGTTAGGTTAAGGTTAAGGGTAAAGTCAAGGTTATGGTTAGGTTAAGGTTAAGATAAGGCTAAGGTTAAGGTTAAGGTTAATGTTAGGTTAAGGTTTTAGTTAGGTTATGGTTAAGTTAAGGTTAAGGTTAAGGTTAAAGGTTTGGTCAAGGTTAGGGTTAGGTTATAGTTAAGGTTATGGGAAGGTTAATGTTAATGTTAAGGTTAAGGTTAAATAAAGGTTTAGGTTAAGGTTAAGGTTAAGGATTAGGTTAAGGTTATGGCTAAGGGTTTGGTCAAGGTTAGGGTTAGGTTAAGGTTAAGGTTAAGGTGAGGTTAAGGTTAGGTTAAGGGTAAAGTTAAGGTTTGGGTTAGGTTAAAGTTAAGGTTAAGGTTAAGGGTAAAGATAAGGTTATGGTTAAGGTTAAGGTTATGTTAATGTTAAGGTTAAGGTTAATGTTAAGGGTAAGGTTATAGTTAGGTTAAGGTTAAGGTTAAGGCTAGGTTAAGGTTAAGATAAGGATAAGGTTAAGGTTAAGGTTAAGGTTAGGTTATGGGTAAAGTTAAGGTTAAGGTTAGGTTAAGGTTAAGGTTAAGGTTAGGGTAAAGGTTCAGGTTAAGGTTAAGGTTAAGGGTAAAGGTTAAGGTTAAGGGTTTGGTGAAGGTTAGGGTTAGGTCACTAACCATAACCTTAACCTTAACCTTAACCATAACCTTAACCTTAACCTTATCTTAACCTTAACTATAACATAACCCTAACCTAACCTTAACATTGACCTTAACCTTGACCTTGACCTTAACTTAACCTTAACCTTAACCTTAACCTTAACGTTATCATCCCCTTAACCTTAACCTTAAACTTCCCAAACCCTTGATTTTAACCTTAACCTTAAGCTTAACATAACTAAACCCATAACCTAATATTATCCTTAACCTAACCTTAACCTTAACTTTAACCTAACTATAACCTTACTCTTAACCTTAACCTTAACCTAACCTTAACCCTAATCTTAACTGTAACTTTACCCTTAACCTAACCTTAACCTTAACCTTATCTTAACCTTAACCTAACCTTAACCTTGACTTTACCCTTAATGTAACCTTAACCTTATCTTAACCTTAACCTAAACTTAACCTTAACTATAACCTTAACCTTAACCTTAACCTCACTAAACCTATAAAATTAACCTTAACCTAACCTTAACCCTGACCTTAACTATAACCTAACCCTAACCTTAACCCTTACCTTACCCAGAACTTTAACCTTAACGTTAGGGTTAAGGTTAAGGTTAAGGGTAAGGTTAGGCTAAGGTTAAGATAAGGATAAGGTAAAGGTTAATGTTATGGGTAAGGGTTTCATCAAGGTTAAGGTTAGGTTATAGTTAAGGTCAAGGTTAAGGTTATGGGAAGGTTAAGGTTATAGTTAAGGTTAAGGTTTGGTCAAGGTTAGGGTTAGGTTATGTGTAAGGTTAAGGTTAGGTTAAGGTTAAGATTAGGTTAAGGTTAAGGTTAAAATTAAGGGTTTGGTCAAGGTTAGGGTTAGTTTAAGGTTAATGTTAAGGGTTTGGTCAAGGTTAGGGTTAGGTTATAGTTAAGGTCTAGGTTAAGGTTAAGGGTAAGGTTATAGTTATTTTAAGGTTAAGGTTAAGGTAACTTAAGATAAGGTTAAGGTTAAGTGTTTAGTCAAGGTTAGGGTTAGGTTATGGCTAAGGTTAGGTTATGTTAAGGTTATGGTCAAGGTTAAGGGTAAGGTTAAGATTAGGTTAAGGGTAAAGTTAAGGTTAAGGTTAGGTTAAGGTTAAAGTTAAGGTTAATGCTACAGTTAAGGTTAGGGGAAGGTTAAGGTTAAGGGTTTGGTCAAGGTTAGGGCTAGGTTATAGTTAATGATAAGGTTAAGGTTACACATTAAGGTTAAGGTTAAGGTTAAGGTTAAGTAAAGGTTAAGGTTAAGGTTAATGGTTATGTTAAGGTAAAGGTTAAGGTTAGGTTTAAGTTTAAGGTTAGGTAAGGTTAGGTTAAGGTTAGGTTAAGGTTCAGGTCTGTTGGAGAGGTAAATCCCCTATGCGGATAGAGGTGATCCCTACTAGCCCAGATCGGGTCTAGGAGAAATTGAGTCACACTAAGACGTAGGTTCCTAGTTACAAAGGACCAAGATGCGACAAGAGGCCTACCTTAAGTCCCACGTTGTTGTTGTTTGCAGAAAAGATGGTGTTTTCGTCCTTTGTTTTGGCAGATCACAATCCTCCTACCTAGCACATTCGAACACTTGAACGTGCACAAAGAAACAACAAAACACAACATAAAACCTAAAACATGTAACCATATATCAGTCAGAGAAGATATAATTCATAACATAATACATAAACATATGAATGGAACCATAATCAAAGTCGTTTATTATTAATAGCAACGAAAGAAAGATACAACCCAAGCTCTGACGCTGGATCTTACTTTGGCGAGTCGACAACGGAGCACGTCTCAATGAAGCTCATCAGGAATGGGACAAAGCTCTCTCTCTTTAGCTTGGCTCATAGAGGCTGTCTGGCGATAGTCTCCTTGCTACTGATTCAGCTCTTAGTTCTATGACCATTAAGGCTAGCTTGCAAAGGGAAAATGGCAAGCTTATATAGATGGTGGAAGGGGATTTGGGATCCCTACAATTGTGGGATTGGCCCTATCCTCACGGGAGCTTCCATGATAGGTGGAAAACCACTTCCCCTACATGGAGATCCGGAGCCAAACCTCCCAACTCATTTTAGAGACTCGTTCAGGAATTGGTTGGAATCAAACTTCCGCCATTTATTATTAAAAAACAATCCTTATTAGGCTTGGTGTGAGTAATACACTAGGATAGAGCACCAGTTGGCACGCCCTCTTTGGTGGATTTCCCCCATTGGCGCGAGGGCTGAACTAGCTGGTCGCGCCAAGGCCAAAAGGTCTATTTTTAGGGTTTTCCTTAGGAAACTATCTTCAGAGGAATTATTTTCCTTGTCAAGGGGGATGGCATGAAAGTGTTTTTAGGTCATGTCACTGCTCACAGGTCATGGAAAAGGCCCTCCAATGTGCGGGATGGGGGATTTCAGGGACGGTGACAAATTACTGTGTAACAAGGTCAAGGTAAGGTTACAGTCAAGGTTAAGGTTAAAGTTAAGGTTAAGGTTAGGTTACTGTTAAGGTTAAGGTTAAGGTTAAGGTTAAGGTTAATGTCAAGGTTAACCTAAAATTTACCCATAACCTTACCTTGACCTTGACCTTAACATGAACTTTAACCTTACTAAACCCATACCCTTAACTTTATCTTAACCTTACCTTAACCAAAATATTAACCTTTACCTTAAATATAACTTAACCCTAACCTTGACAAAACCCTTAACCTTAACCTTAACCATCCAAAAACCTTAACCTTAACGTAACCTTAACCTTAATGTAACCTTAACCTTAACCTTACCCTTAACCTTCACCTTAACCTTAACCTTAATCTTAACCTGACCAAACCTTAACCTTAACCTTAACTTTACCCTTAACCTTAATCTTAACCTTAACTATAACCTAACCCTAAATATAACCTAAACCATAACCTTATCTTTACCCTTAACCTTAACCTTAAACTAACCTTAACCTTAACCTAGCCTTAACCTTAACGTTAACCTGACCTTAACTATAACCTAACCCTAACCTTCACTGAACCCTTACCCTTAAACTTAACTTAACCTTAACCTTAACCTCAACCTTCCCATAACCTTAACATAACTTAACCTTAACCTTAATCTAACTTAACCTTAACCTTTACCTTGACCTTAACCTTAACCTTACCCTTAACCTTCACCTTTACCTAACCTTAACTGTAACCTTAACCTTAACCTTCCCCTAACCTTAACCCTATCCTTAACCTTAACTTTACCCTTAACCTAACCTTAACCTTAACTTAACCTAACCTTAACCTTAACCTAATCATAAAATTAACCTTACCTTAACCTAACCTTAACCTTGACCTTTAACCTTAACCATAACCTTATCTTTACCCTTAATCTTAACCTTACCCCAACCATAACCTTAACTTTACCCTTAACCTAATCTTAACATTAAACTAACCTTAACCTTGACCATAACTATAACTTAACCCTAACCTTAACCTTAACTATAACCTAACCTTGAACTTGACCAAACCCTTAACCTTAATATTAACCTTAACCTTAACCTTACCCCCTTAACCTAACCCTAACCTTGACCAAACCCTTAACCTTAACCTTAACCTTAACTTTAACTTTACCCTCACCTTAACCTTAACCTTAACCTTAACTATAACTTAACCTTAACCTTGACCTTAACTATAACCTAACCCTAACGTTGACCAAACCCTTAACCTTAACATTAACCTTACCCCCTTAACCTACCCCTAACCTTGACCAAACCCTTAACCTTAACCTTGACCAAACCCTTAACCACGGGAACATTTGGCGCAATTTCTGACGGCCAAATCGTCGCTTTTCTGACACACAGTCGTCGCAAGAGCGACAGTTCGAGGCCAGGAAAAACGTGGTTTTTCGTGTAGTCGCAATTCCGACGCCTTTACAAAGTGTCGCACTACCGACACTTCCCGTCGCTTCCAAACACTCGTCACTCTTCCGACGCCTCCCAAACCAACGTTTGTATAATGTCGCCATTCCGACGAAATTTGGTCCGACGTTTTTAACATCGCGCTTCCGACGTTTGTAAAGTCTCGCCATTCCGACGAAATGTCGTCTGACATTTTGAATGTCACTCTTTCGACGTCTTTATACCGTCGCTCTTCCGACGTGTCTAAACTGTCGCATTTTCGACGCCGTACAAAAGTGTCAGAAGACCAACGTATTACAAAAGTGTCACGAGACTGACGCTTTCCAGAAGCGTCACAATATCGACGCCAAGAAGAACTGTCGCAATTCCGACGAAATGTGGTCCCAAATTTTGGACATCGCCCTTCCGACCTCTTTTTTCTGTCGCTCTTCCGACATTTCTAGGGCTGTCGCAATATCGACGGACGTCACAAGACCGACGAAAATGGAAATCATTCAAAACGTCAAAAGAGCAATGCTTACAAGGCGTCGGTATGCCGACGGCTGTTTCAATTTAAAAGAAAAAAATATAAACCTTTAAAACAGGACAGTAAATATCCAATTTTTGTTATCACAATAAGAAATCAATGATCAGTGATCACGTCAAATTTTCCTCGTAGCGTGACGGGTCTAATAAATTTTATTGTAAAGGTTGCTGGCCAGTGACAACTGGCACAGCATTGAAGGAAATGCATTAAAGAAAATTAATTAGGCTGCGAACTCCAAGCCAACTGGCAACAACCCTGATAATTTTCCTTACCAACTTCCAAGTTGTGACTCGAGCTTCAGACTCCAAAGCTAAGAATTTTCTTTTCATCGTGTTGGAGAAGAGAACTGCAACCTGCAGCAAAGGAGCAATTCCTCAGTCTCACTGCTCAAGACTCGTAGTCATTCCTTGCTAACACGGTATGTGGAAATTTTGATAAGATAACTTTCTTCACCCTCGTTTTTACTAAATTTATTCTTTTGAAAAGGGCCCGGTTCCATTTCAGAAATTTTCAACTTTCGACTTCTAGAATTTGTACATATGATTTTTGGACTGAGGTTTTGTTATTAATGAGGAGATAGTGCCTTGGTTCTATCTGTATAAAATAATTGCCTCTTTTTTTTCTTCATGTTCAGGGTTTTTGATTTTATCAAAACCTATCTCTCTTTTAAGCATGCCTGCAAATTAATATATTCCAAGAATGTACACAATTCCAGGCTTCATGTACAACGTATTGTATCAACTATATTTTAACAAGTGAGCTGCATGCCCATATAGTGTTACAGATTACAGGGCTTCATTTGGAGAATAAATGATAAGCCTGGCAGCACTAAATCCAAGTACTTCCCCTCATCCCTTAAAAGACACCTCTAAATATAACTAGAAATTTCAAATAGTTAGTAAAGGAAAAGTACAAAGATATAACAGATATGTGTTGAGCCAAAAACCTGTGCATTCACAACAAAACTGGGATGGATAAAACTTAAAAACAATTATGGACTTTGACAAAAAATCATCTTATGCATACAAAATGAAAGAAGCATTGGCATACTACTATGTTTACAAATTTAAGGACAGGCAGAGTGAGTCTCCGGGCAACACACTTTCATGTGGAGACCCTAGATCCTTGTACCCACAATATCTAGTGACTTAAAAAATGATTGCCAAAACAATGCCTTTGCTATGCATGTAAGAACACCACCTGTATAATGAGGGAGATGTAATATTGTCCAAGAAGCAGATGTATACAGAGTGGTCCAAGATTGTGTATTTATGGAAGATACAACTGATTTTGGCATGAAACATGTATCCAAGATTTCAATGTAGCCTTATTTTAGAGCCCATTGATGATTTACTATGAAACCTAAACTTTCAAAACAAACACATTGAAATCACAGGATCTCCATCACGAATATCATAAATATTAAATGTCTTTTGGGCACTGGCAGTAGATACCATAAGAGGCCCACATGGCCTGTACCACCAATGTTGATTCTCTGGCACAACATTTGCAAAGCCAAAATTTCTCCCCGAGACATCCCTCTCTGCCAAAACTGGAGAGATGGTATTGGACGTTGAAGTGAAGGCCTATGATTCAGTATGGAATGCCATAATTTCTTTATTATAAAAGTCCCATGAACAGAAACCTGAGTCCAATGTACAACATGCAGATGCTGCCACAACATATTTACCAGAGCAACCATCTGAACCAGCTGCTCTAATCAACCAACAATCACCCCACATGTTTGGGGTAAGCCCATATGGAGCTTTATATTCAGCCTTCTCCTAGAGATTGGAAAATAACAATACTGAGTATTACTCATACATCAACTGCCCTTTATGTTAAGGGAAAATTTAAAGAGTGCATAAATATTCTTGAAATGCCAATCATAGTTTCTAGAAAATTTCAAGAGTCTTTGAAATGAACTACATCATATTTAAACTACATCAAATATTTAGGAAAATCATTTTTTTAAACAGAAATTGGTGAATTTTATTTCAAATATAGAAATTTAAACCATGAGAATAATCTAACCCCTAGGCTTTTCCCTATTTCTAATAGAAAATCCCAAAATGTATAAATTATAACACCCCTAAACCCCAAAATTAAGTACAATAATTAAAACCTCCACACCTCTGAATTTGCTATATCGTGAAAAGAGCAGCATCCATCATCATGGGAAAGAAAAACCGATTCTCCATCTGATACAAACCAGCCTACAGTAGATGTCTTATGGTTGAGTTGATTCAATCGATCACAGGAAACCTCTTCAGTTTCTTCAATATTGCCAAAATGCTCTGGCTTGTTTTCCTGATCATCATCAAAGTCCATATTTTCATCACATTGAATTAGTTGCGGTTCATTACGATCAGGTCCAGTGCCTATTGCAGAGCTCCGGACATCTAATCCAATATTGTAACTACCATACCCATTCCCATTAGAGATTGTAAATCCTGTTTCTGGCTTTAATTCGGTAAGTTCAAGAGCACTAGAACTGGATTCAGTTGATTTAGACTTGGTATAGTTGTCCTCCAATTTGTATTCCGATACAACACTATACTTGTGCTTCAACGCAGACAGAAATTCTGCAACAATGGGATCTTCATCTATGGGGATTATGGATCTGCCCTCAAAAGCATCCCGAATATCTGATTCATTTTCATTCAACTGATCATGCAAATCCACCCTCGTCTTCAGCACAGCAAGCTGAACTGAAGGCCGGTTTTTCAGCAATTTATGGTGGGGGTAAAGCCTGTCTTCCAGATCTTGACTATTTAAGTGTTTAATTGGATTTTTCAGAGACCTGACCATAGAATCAAATGAATCCTGCGAATCCTGCGAAATAATAAACAATAGTAAGGCCATTATTTATTGGTTTGAAATAATAAACAACATGCAACAAACCCACATAATTAGTAAATTATTTAAAGACAATGTTGGCAATATGTTTCCTGTATCCTATTATATGATTGTCCTTGATGGCAAGCTCAGTATTTAATGGAGAATCGATATAAATAAGGATGAGTTAATTCATGTGTGAACATATGTATGCATCCTGATGAAGGATAATTGACATCCGTAAGAAACCCTGTGCTCTGTATGTTGATCGAGGAACCGATGTTAATACGGTTGACAATGTATCCAAACAGGTAGACATTGGAGTTATATATTTTCGTTAAATATATGATGGAAGGGTCTACTCTATTAGTAAGGAGCTGACTAGCTTTCATGGAGAAAGGAACGAGGAGCGAGAGCAAACCAGTTATAACGCGAAAGAACTAAAACAGAGTATTTGGCATTGAACTTTCGGTGGAACACGGACTAACCCTTTGGAATCATGAACGGAACCTGGAAGGAAAGAGGTGGAACATAACAAATGGAAGCGCGACGGAACCCTGCGTGGAAGAGCGGAACCGTGACCGTGCAATAATCCAAGTAAAGAATTAACAGCATAATAAGATCTCTGGTGAAAAGTTTTCAGTCAGCCCTAAATATTGATTCACCCCCCCTCTCAGTATTTTTCCCAACAGACAATAATTCCTACATATTAAAATATAAAGTTATAACATACCAGCTCATACTCGAACATAACATCCGTATCAATATTCTTCTGTATCTTCTTGATCTTCATCCAACTGATCGACATCTATATCAACATCTGATTCAGAAACGGTGTTGAAATGATCGACCATGTCATCATCATCATCAATTATGTCATTTTCAATAATATCCTCATCGACATCATCATCAATAATTGTTGCCTCATCTCCTATGCCTGTTTCATCTTCTAAGATATCTTCTTCATCTGTCCATGCATCTTCCTGCTCATCTGCCACTGCATCATCTTCTTCTTGATCAATATCATCTTCTTCCTCTACAGTATACTCTACTGGCCTTCCTCTTGGATCATATCTAATAGCAAATGACCATTCCTTCTCACCTGGAACCTCTAAGTAAAAGACTTGTTCGCATTGGCTTGGAAAAACATAGCGATCTTTTCCTCTTCAAACTGCGATGTTTTAACCATTGGAAATCCATTGTCATGTTGAATAAGTGTTCTATCATCATCACGTACATTCATTCGTAGCCTATACCATTTGACGTCGAACAAAACTATTTTGAAGGAATTAAATTCACACTCAACTATATCATATAAGAACCCATAATATCTATTTTCAGATTCTCGAGGATGTCTGTCACTCCTGGAGGAAACATTAGTGACCTGGAATACTGCAGTTATCCCACTATCAGAAGTTTTCCTGTTATCATCCAACTGTTTAACGCGAAATTGACGACCATTGCACCACATAGCCTGTGGTGTTTCAACTGCAATATGCCAAACATGAAAAAGATGCATTCTCAATTAATAATTAAACATATAATTTACACAACATGAAAATTAACTGAAAAATCAAACTTCTTGTCACATTATAAATAGGTGAATTAATTGCTTACCTTTCTATCTTTCAAAACATATGCTAAATCGATTTCCCTGTCCGTAACGTTCCCATCTCCACTACGATACGCTTCTCTAATCAATTCAGACAGTAGTTGCCATGATAACCTATCGTCGTTACGTGCTTTACATGTTTCAATCCATTCACTCATCCACTCAAGATTGTTTGCAATGTATAAAAGTAGCGCCTCATAATCTTGAGCACCTGAATAAAAAAACAATAATTCACCAATATTAATAAATATTACTTATAACCATGGTAAATTATATTAATTAATAAACTATGAAAGAATAAACCTGAATGAATATAATGATCATATACATGATGTAAAAAAATGAAACATTATATGTATTATACATAATAAATCTTTTACCTCTCACTTTCTTCATTCTACCTTTTCCCAACAGGTGCTCCTCTTCAAATTTTTTAATGGAGTTCACATTCCAAATGCAATCCATTGCCTTCATGACTGGCGCAACTAATTTAGGAAGATAATGACTAATATACACCATGGATTGATATACCACATATCCCTCCACCATAGAACCCTCAGGTCGTGCTCTTTGTTTAACCAAAGCCTTCAAGGATTTTAGGTGCCTCTCGACCATCCACATTGACCTTGTGTGTACTGGTCCACACATTTCAATCTCCTCAACTTGGTGTATCAAGCAGTGTTCTTGTGCATTGAAAAATGTTGGAGGTAGATACTTTTGCATTTCACACATTAGCCGAGGAATTTCTCTCCTCCAATACTTTATTTCATCTTGATGGATTTCTTTCAATGACAACCATCTGCAAATCATTATGCAAGGTTATTTCAATGAAACATAATATATATTTCATTACAAGTAAATTAATACATCATTTCATCAAGTACAAAAATAAATTGTACCAATTAGATTTTGCGTATAAATCAAAACTACTTACCTCATGTATTTACTAAGACCATATATAACTTATTTGACATTGTTGTCGAAGTTGTTTGGGAGAGATACAGGTAGAACATACTATAACAATAAAAAATGAATCGTTATTGGTTTCCAAATTAAACAGAAAAAAGGAAAATTTAAAATATGTATTCAAGCAATAACAAAAAAAAAACGTATACCAAAAAAATTACCTTAATAAATGTATGCCAATCATGTGTTTTCACCCCACTGAAGTCACCTTTCTTCGTTAAGATATTATTTATGTTTGAAGCAAAACCTGTTGGAAATTTAATTCTTCTAACGACCTCTTTTACATCATTTCTTTGTTTTTCTGTTAATAACCATGGAATATTATTATAATTTCGACCTCCATTGTTATTTGATCCGTCGATCACACTTTTCATTGCATGATTTGATTTCTAAATGTCAGCACAAATTTTGTCAATTTTATCTCTCTCATGTGCACCATCTATGGTTCACCATAACATTTCTGTCACATTCTTCCCGACATGCATTGTATCAAACAAATGAGCTATTTTTAGGTCCTCATAGTAGGGCAACCTTGCGAATTGAGAAGGATAACATTTCATTCCAGGTGGAAGTACAATATTAGTACCTTCACGACGATGATGACCTTGATATCAAAGAATAAAATAAATCAGAACAATATTAATTATAAAATACAATAAAATAAATTCATTAGTTAAAACAAAAATTCCAAACATTACATAAACAAATAATATAGATATATATATATATACACACACATTACGTACCAGCTTCTCGACGATTATTAATTATGTTATATTCCAACATCCACAACTGAGGTGTCATTCTTCGTGGTTTTAATCTAGTTTCTTCTTTATCATTGAAAAGATGTTTTTCAGTAGTACGATACTTATGGTTCCTAGGGAGGAAGTGCCTAAACTCATCAAACACCATCTTTTTTAAGTCTGCTAAATGACGATACTTCATCTTAGGGCCACAAACTGGACATGCAAATCTACCCTTTGTTTGAAGACCTGCAATAGATGGATCAATAACAATTAATATACTATGAGATCATTTTTAAAACATGCAATATGGTATATCTAATTAAGATAATTATGTAACATATTAAAGTGCAATGAAATATTACATACCACAAACATGTGTTAGTCCTGGGGCATCATGAATTTTCCATACAAGCATTCCACGACATTGAAATCTCTTCTGCTTGATTGGCTTAGTGATGTCATACATAGTGATGCCATGCCATAACTGTATTATCTCATCGATAAGAGGCTCAATGTATACATTCATATCTTTGACCTGGTACTTACCTAATTGTTCAAAATTACGGAACATAATAATTACTCCCATGATATATGTATATATAAGTAAGTAAATAAATAAAATATATATTTATTCAAACAACGAGAGAAATGAAAATGTTACATTCAAAGAAATAATGTATCAAATACCTCGAATAATCATAGTCAACATTATGTGCTCCCTCTTTATTGACATCCAAGGAGGAATGTTATTGTTGATAACGAAAATAGGCCACACTAAGTAAGTAGATCTAAGCTCTCCGAATGGATTAACACCATTAGCTGCCAATGAAAGCCTGACATTACGAGGTTCATTTTTAAAATCTACATATTTTTCCTCGATTTCTCTAAATGCAGAACCATCTGCAGGCATTCGAAGAACACCATCTCCACTTCTATTCTTTGCATGGAAATCCATAAACTGTGCTATGCTGTTACACTTGAACATTCGCTGCAAACGTGGAATTATGGGAATATGACGAAGAACCTTTTGAGGCACCTTTTTGGTTAGTTGATCTGTTCGATATCTACTGGTACCACATTTCGGACATTCTGCTTTCAACGCATGTTCTCCATAATATATAATATGATCTTTAGGACATGCATCTATAGTGTTATATTCCATTCCAAAGTGTTTCATAATAGCACGTAGATCTCGATATGTTCGAGGTAAAGTATTTGGCGATGGTAACAAATATTCACCCAACAATCTACAACAGAAACAAAAAGTAGTGTCTTGTAAATATTATTAATCATATATATATATATATATATATATATATAATAGTTATTAAAACCAGAATCGGTGACCGGATCGGTGGAGCTAATGAACCGGGTTTCGAACCGGAACTGGTCTAACCAGTAGCGATCAGATCTCAATGAACCAGTTTTAAAAAAAATGCATTAAATAATTATTTTTTAATAAAATGAAAAATAAATAAATAAATAAAAACTATTTTTAAGGTTTGCAACCATGATTCCAAGCCAATAGAGACAAAATATGAAAAGTTTGCTCATTTATATACCATGCAAAGGTGAATATATCAAAATGGCAGCAAATGAAATACATATCATCGAAAAATACATAAGAAAACTTGTTGAAGTAATGTATCAGGTTTCTCTTCAGGTTTCTCTTATATTATTCACTGTGTTTTATTGCTGAGTTAATATTATAATATACAATCTGTCCCTGCTCAGATCTATTGTCAATTCATTGTATCAGCCTTAAAGACAATTCTGGGTTCAGTATATATATATATATATATATCAGAGCAGCATTTTGAAGATCTTGTATTCTTCATTATCTATGTTTTCTTGCCAATAAATTTCTAGAAAAACATCTACAACACTTAGAGGTATTGAATTGGTTTATGAAACCCACTATTAGTGCTATTTGTAACAAGTTGAGAGAGCATTACAACTTCAGCAGTCTGCTCACAATGTGTTTGACAAAATTTATCACTGAAAAGATTCATTAAAACCTAGAAAAGTCAGTAGCCAGTTTAGTGCATTTCCAAGAGGGAATTTTCTAGTGGTCAATTTATTATTTCCAGTCACATTTTCATTAGGTTGTATGTTGTTGTCACTTGAGTGGCGTCAGACCATTTGCATCAGTCTTGAAGCCATGATCGAATTGCTTGTATGATGTGTGAAAGGTTTTGTATTTATGCTGCTGCTATGTGTGAGCAGAGAGAGAGGGTCTGACAGTTCCTAGCTGAGTGTGAAATAAGGTTGCTGCTGATTGTTTTGAGAACAGAAATTGTCATCAAGTACACTTTATGAGTTTCATGCTGCCATGGATTTTATGCTAGCCAGCCTTGTATTTATCAGTCATCATGTGTATTGTTGCTACTATAAGGTGTTGAGTATGAGTTATTAGAGAAGTTTGTTGCTAGTATAATAGAGGAATTTGTAGCTCATGGAGGAGACACTGAGGAATTTGCAACTCATGGAGGAGCACCTAACCGGCTGGTTAAGTACGGAACTGACCAGTTTATGCATAAACTTGTCGGTTCCTTACTTAACCGACCGGTTAGGTCCGGTTAACCAGCCAAAACAGGTGAGAATAGGCTATTGATCGGGTTGCAAGGCTGGTTCCAACCGGCAGCTATCCTGACTGGCAGGTTTTGATAACTATGATATATATATATATAACTTATTATTTTACACATTTATTACAATTAAAAAAAAAGGGAAAATAATCAACATTTACATATATGTGATCATATATACATATTGCATATCTTAGGAGTTATGTCATACATCTGTTCGACAAATTATTCATAACCTTTAAGTTCACCAGCAACAATAGCAGAGAGCTAGTGAACTTAAAGGTTATGAATAATTTGTCGAACAGATGTATGACACAACTCCTAAGGTATGCAATATGCATATATGATCACATATATGTAAATGTTGATTATTTTCCCTTTTTTTTAATTGTAATAAATGTGTAAAATAATAACTTATATATAAGTTATTATTTTACACATTTATTACAACTAAAAAAAGGGAAAATGATCAACATTTACATATATGTGATCATATATACATATTGCATACCTTAGGAGTTGTGTCATACATCTGTTCGACAAATTATTCATAACCTTTAAGTTCACCAGCAACAATGTAGCAGAGAGAAGAGTTGCATTTGAGTGTTCAAAAGGTCGTTCACTTGACCTTTCAATCAGAGGTACATCATAAATACCGTCACTGCTATCTCCACCATCATCATCTGACTCACCATACAAGTCTTGGAGCATTTGATTCGTCCCATCATTAATGTGAACTGTCTCATTACTGTCATCGTGATCTACCTCCATGGGATCATTAAAATTACCTTCATCATTCGCTTCATGTTCTTCACCTTGTACAACATCGTTTCCAATACTAATATTTGCTGCAATATTCTCTTGTACTGGTGCAACATCATCTAATCTACTACTATTTTGCTGTGGAAGCTGGTTGATCATCTGCAAAAAGTTGGGGGGCAACTGTGCGTTTATGAAAATTACAAACATTAATAATTAAACATTAGTGTGCATATAAAAAATATTAAAAATTTAAAATAATATAAAAATTTACGATATAATCAAAATGAAGATAGATAATTAATTACCATGGGACGATAGTCATTCGATCCACCATCAATGTGCCCATATTTCCTACAATGCACTGTTGCTGTTGCTATTAAAACTCTAACATTATTTCTCATAGAACATTTTTTACGAGGGCAATAATCTCTGCCATCACCCCTTTCACCCTTTTGAATTGTTTTTCCAGCTCCAATGTTTTCTTCCATTGATGCAAATTATCCTATAAAGAAAACAATAAATCTCTCTCAATGGTGTGGAAAACCCAAGACTTGTTGAACTCAATGGGAGCTCAATATATAAGCAAAAAGAAAATAAAAGTGGGCATTTTACAAATTGTGAGCTTTTTACAAAATGTGGGTTTTTTACAAAATTGTGGGCTTTTTACAAATTGTGGGCTTTTTACAAATTGTGGGCTTTTTTAATTCTTAATGCATTTTCTATAGAATACTAAATAGATTTGTCCAAAATTTAAAATGCAAATTGTAGTCTCTACTACATTTGGAAAATTGGTGGTTTATAAAAGATAAACTGCGAACATAATTGTACCACTATGATAAGAAGCTGCCAGAAGCATTCCTTCTGCTTCACAAACTTGGAACTAACTTAAGAATGCTTATGGTTGATATAAATATTAGAGCATGGCGGTTAAATGTAGTAGTTATGCTAAAATACTGAATAACAGCTTGAGAGTGCTCTTCAGATACTGTATGAATGCACCAAATTAAGGTTGTACCATTACTAAAGATAAATGGCCAAAAATAGTCAATTTTGATATAGTGAAGTTATGTCTTTCTCGGTAGCAAACTGGGGATAGGATGGCAAATATGAGAGAACTAAGTTCCAAGGACTAAAAAACCAAGGCCAACATAGTTCTGCCTTGAATCAAAGACAAAACAAAGCTGCCCAAAAAAGTGTTTGAGAGCACCCATTGAAGCTCCTATATATAGCAGAGTCAACATTTTCCTATTGAACAAGTTTGTATAGTCAAAGCCACAACAAGATTAGATATCCACGATCCTAAATGAGAACCAGAGACAAAGCTAAGACAGATCCACGTTTAGCAGAACAAGACAGTCATAGCAAAGGATTTGACCACAGAACCAGATCATGAGAGATAGCAAGATTCTTGCTTCCACTGTGGAAATGTAGAAAATGTACAAGGGCTTTGCTTCCAGCAGATTTCATTGTGACAGTAATTGCTATGGTGTTGTAAGCGCTCATTAGTAGAATCTTAAAGCCATTCCGGAATTCTTTTAACCTGGAGAGGGTTTTCTGTGGTTATAAATCCTCATGTTCAAATTCCATTGTCGATTGGTTGTGTTTGATATTATGGTTTTACTGTCCGCAGTTGAATTTTCACATAGAAAATTATCAGTCTAAAGCGGAGCAATTTTGTGATGTTTCTTTTGCTTCCTATTGTGAAGTATTTCACTCAGAACTCTACTCGTTGTAATAGAGGTCTTGGGCATAGAACAGGGGACTTGGGTTTTTTGGAATCAAAGTTCAGGTTAAGATGCTCATCTGAAGAATGGCACAGTGAGCCTTAGCATGGAGTTGGGAGTACCAATTTGAAGTGCAGGTAGGGCATTGTACAATAGACCGGTTAGATTTCTAGACCCTAATACAAAAGTTTCTTCTTCTTTCAAAACGTGTTTCTCTTTTTCTGTAACCAATGTGGGTCCTGTTCTTGTTTCAATTGGGGATGGATGAGCATTTGTTATTGCTCCAGATGATCACACTCTGGGTAGCCCTAGAGGCTATTTGGGGGTGATGAGTCCAATAGGTCTCAATGAACTGTTGCCCTCGCTGGGGAATACTATTGCAGTGGAATTTGATACTATTTTGGATGTTGAATTCCACGATCCTAATGGAAACCAGTACCTTCAACTCTAGTACCTATTCACAAAAGAGGGTGCCATAGTCATTCATGCATGCAGAGAGGGTGAATTGCAGGCATTGCAACAGGAGGTGTTGTTGTTGTTGTTGCATTGGCCACTAGATTGTTTGTTTGGTTCTGTTACAAGCACAGAGTATTGAAAAGGACAGACAAATTTAGTTCAGATATTGTGAAATTGCCTTGGAAATTCACCTACAAAGAGCTTAGCAATGCTATGAAATACTTTTTTTGAATGTGATTGATAATAGATAATTGCAAGCAAGGGTAATCCCCTTGTGAAACCCAAATTTCTGAGCATTTTCTAAAACCTGATGACGGAGACATTGTAATGAACAAACGCCTAGGTCCATATTACGTCCAAATCTACCAAGAACCAAGATATATAAAAAAAAATCCATAGTATCTACGAACTAAGAAGAAGAGGCAGAAAATGTGTTCTGCTCACCTGTTCGAATAGTGGTTGGGGTTTACCACGGCAAAAATTTGACAGAGCCCATGTACAATTTCGTATCATTGAAATTGTGGCACTATCATTCAACTGGGCAAGCACCTGCCTCGGAGCTCCATGACTGAGGGCAAGATCCATAAATGATGCAGAGTCTCCAGCAATATTTCCCAAAGCCCAAAAAACCTTACACGAACACCAGTTGAACTCAAAGTTTCCCAAACAGCCTTTACACGAACACCAATTGAACTCAAAGTTGGGTAGTAGTTTTTTAAATCAAATTCCAAAATTACAGAGGTATAAAGATAGTTGGGAAGAATAATTTTATGCCTCTAAAATGAATGTGCTACCTGTTCTCGAACATTATCATTCCCAGAGGCAATAAGTTCCACAAATATAGGCAGTGCCCCGTAATCAATCACAACCTTTGTATTCTCAGAGGCTCCAAAAAAACCCAAATAGGGTCAACCCTACTACAGGAGGAAGGGCCAACAGTAAGAACTTACCATTTTGCAAGAACTGAGGGCGAATGCTGTTCTGCAAGAGCTTAGGGAAAATGCTGAGAGAGAATGCTATTCTACAAGAGCTGAGGGCGAATGCGTGCATGCGAATGCGCGCGTGATATCAGACATTAATGTAGTTTTTAAAAAAAACATTTTTATGTAGCCCGCATTTGAATTTTCTATTTTCCTTATTTTATTGGGCTGAACTGGATAAAATTGAATATGAATAGTGAGTTAATTGTAAGATCAATGGGCCAAGGCCATACATCAACATTGACCATAGTGGGGAAGTATAAAAGCATGGATATTCATGCAAGTATAGTTATTAATGTAAGATCTAGCATCAACTGAAATTCACGTTAAAAAGTAGATGAAAAATGTACAATCATCCATTGGAGAGGTAATCTATAATTATCCAGTAAGACTCTTGGCTATGCATTGAGACTAAACTAATTCTCAATATTTTTGAATAATCATCCATTGGAATTTAGTAGGAAAACCATAGTAAATCATTGTCCAATGGCCATGCAAAAATATAAAAAAAATAATATCAATGGTACATCAACTTTCATACATGAGAACCCGGATGCGGGTGAAGTTGGTGGTGAGCCTTATTTCAGTTGCTATCTATCCATTAATGTCAATTAATGTTGACTGATCAACGTTTAATGCCATTTACTCGCTCGAATAAACCGTAGTCCCGCTCCTCGATACACATTCGCATGCCGCGACATGACTCAGCCTCCAGTTCATACTTATGGTGGTTTATTGCAGTCGATTCATAGTTGCACGGTAGACTGGGTTGTTATTATGGAACATCCCTCTGGTCTGAATAGAATTCCCCCGCCTGTGAATCTGTGGTGCGCTCCAAGAGCAGGGCTTTCTAATGTTCGCATTGTAACTGGTAAGAGGAGCTGTCTCAATTGTTGTTTGGATTTTGGAGAAAATATCCACTTCTGCCATGCTAGTTCCTGCAAGCTTGCTTCTATCACCCTGTTGCCCCTCTCGCCTCAGTCTTTTGTCCATATTTTTCCTCCCTGCCCTTCTGTCTCGAGTGCGACTATGCTGCGCCTCAGGCAGAGAATGCGCTGCCGAAGAGGCTCCACGAGGCGCCAAATTCGATGCTCTCCCTCCACCTCTGGCACCTCCTCTGCGTCTATCTCCCACTTTGACGGTCAACCTAGAGGGCACCTTCTCCGCTCGGGCCATCGCCTTGCTTCCCCCACTCCTTCCACTCCTCCTGCTCAAACCCACACCGTGCATTTTTCCTTTAACAGCACTCTCAATCAACCCAAGGTGACTGCCTCAATTACGGTCGTCTTTCGTGAAGAGCCTTAGGAAATTGTTCCCATTTCTCGCCCGGCGGAATGCAGCCTCTCGGCGGCTCAGGCTTCGACACAGTTTTTTGGGCTGAAGCACCCTGATAGTGCGAACGTGCAGGGTCTAATGGGCAAGGCCACGCAGGACCAGGCGAACAAGGAAGTGGTGGGTCAACCTACTGAGAGGCAGGACACAGTGCAAGCGAGCGAGGCGCAGATTACTCCTCCTCCTCCTGGGAAGGTGATCCATTCTGTTGATGACCTGTATAATTCTGACGGGGAACCAGATGAACTCTGGTGCAGAGTTGTCTACGAACCTGATCCTGATGAATAGTTCCTCCTCTTCACTCTAGTTTTTTGCTCTATTTCTGCCCATTCTCACGGGCCTGTTCATGTGTTTCCTGCTGTCTCTGAAAATGCATCTATTTTTTTTGCTTCGATATGGTCTCCAGTACTACAATTCTCTGGTTCCCCTGCGCGGGATTTTTCAAATGAACTGTTTCAGACTGGTTTCCCTCTTGCAGGGAAGTCTTCAAACTATGGTTTTTTGTTTCAAATGCCACAGCACTCGGAAATGATCAGGCTTCGGCCCGCTGTACTGTACTCCTTTTGTTAATAAAATTACTTTTACTTCGAAAAAAAAAAACTTTCATACATGAGAAAATAGATACCGACAAATGGTACATCATGGCCTGATTAATTTCGCTCAGCAATTTCAAATGGTATAACATTTAGTCAACAGTAATCATCAATTTCTGCACACAGAGACTAATTTCTCTGGAAGCCTCAGATTTCTTTGGCTTGTTATTCTTATAACTACATAGATATAATTAATAGAGAGATTGAGGATAGAAAAAAATCTAGGGCTTAGTCTCCACTACTCAACATGTTTTGTGAGAAATAATACATAGATTGATTTCTCTGAGTGCCTTAGCGTTCTTTGGCTCATTTTTTTAATCACAACAACAATAAAAAATGCACTTAGGATTTGTTCTTAGTCCGATTATGCAATTTTTATAAGACAGATTATGCAATATTAATAATAAACATAAATTTATTGCAATTTAGGGAAAGCTCGTTCATGTTTTTTTCTTTATATTGGAAGGTTTACTTGATTTTTGAAGTAATTTTTAGTAGATCATAGTGTTGGAATATTTAAAATTCCAGAACAACAATGGAGAATAAAACTCCCCTCTTCAATACAAAGAATATATAAAAAAAAAATTCTTCACTGGAAACAGAGTTTTCACTATAAAAACTATTTCATTAAACTTCAAAACTTTGGTTACAAAATCTCCTCTGACTGAGGGAATAAAAAAACTTTGACTGCTTCAAAACACAGTTCAACACAAAACTCACACTCTAAAATTTCACTCTATCTGTGCATTTACAACTCACTGCTTTGAATTGTGCATATGATGTATATATGTAAAACATATATATATATATATATATATATATATATATATATGGACCTGTACGCACGACATTTTTAAAACAAACATTAAAGAACTTTGACCACCGGACGTCAACCAAAAATTAAACTCTCCTTCAATCAATTTCGGGTGCCAAAAAAATTTGCTGACGTCATCAAAAATGTGACGCGAAATTTCTATTCAATCTGCTTTATGAATTTTTCGCGTCTGATTTTGGGCACTCGTACGGACGGCTGAGTGTGATGTGAAATTTCTATTAAATCTGCCTCAGTGAGATTTCAAATCCGGAAATTTCAATTTCGGGTGCCAATAAAATTTGTTGACGTCATCAAAAATGTGACGCGAAATTTCTATTCAATCTGCTTTATGAATTTTTCGCGTCCGATTTTGGGCACTCGTACGGACGGCTGAGTGTGATGCGAAATTTCTATTAAATCCACCTTAGTGAGATTTCAAATCTAGAAATTTCAGTTCTGGGACCACTATCCTTCAATTTTTTAAACTCTGGTCAATCAAAAATGGCAAGCGGCTCTCTAAAACGTTTTTGTTATACTGCGATCTTGACTAATCGCTAGAAATGGAAGGAGGCTGCCTGTACATCAGCTGTAAGTAATTTCATCACATAGAATATATTGAGGAAATATTATTTTGACAAGAATCAGTTATTTCTCTTGAAACTTTAGGTATTAAAAGTCCATGACACAGATATATCACACTCCAAAATCCAAAGAAAATGGAAGAGCGTTCAATTTTTTAATCAAACCTTTACTATGAAGGTTAATTTAGTTTGCTGGAAATGCTTATACAATGAAGTGAAAAATTTAAAATCTGAATTATTGACTTTGTAGTAGTTATCAGGGATCAAAATGTCAAAAATTTGTACATTAGCAGCATATATAATCCAACTTAAACTCACCACAATACTCTGTTGGTAAGTGAGCAAATATTCAATTTTTCATTTGGCTGTACTACTGTGTTACTTCCATGTTACCAATATTTTCACATGGCTCACTTTTAGGTGACTACTTATTGTACTTCTTCTTTATAAAGAACAATTGGTGCAGAGATATAAAATGTGTATATATTGTTTGAAATCTATAAATAAACTTAAAAGGTTTTAAAATTACACAAATATAGTAATTATGGCATCCATCAGTATAATTGTCAATGTGTAGATGCCACCCTATCATTTCTTAGATCCTCATAAGTTACCAACACCTACTATATTGGTATACACATAATATGGCATTTACCTGAAGTATTTCATATGTATATAGAAGTAAATAAGTTGTATGACAATTGTTATGGTAGATATAAGATGTGTATTATAGTTTATATTTCAATTTTTCTTAAGTAGCATGCATGTGCGGTTCATATAGTGACTACAATTACCAAATATATTTCAGTGAAGATGTGAAGATGATCTCTCATTAGTTCCTAATTACTTAAAGCATCATTAATTAGCTTTCCAAATGAATAAAATATGCTAACAAATTAGTAAAAACTAGGAAAACAAATCATGCTTTAAAAAAATATGGCACAATGAGTCACACTCTGAGATTTATTTAATTACTCATCAAGTGTCGCTATAACATATATATGATCACCATTACCATAGAAATGGGACATGTGACCATCATTTTGGTTTCGCCAATGACATTCCACATCATGAGCATTGTTTAGGGTTGATTGTGTTGATTTTTTTTTAAACAAATCATTTATACATTTTATGGAAATTATAGACACAATTTATAATCACATTACAAGATCATGATGTATGGATATTCCTTATCATTTCTTAGATACTCAAAACTTACCAACACCTAATAGATTGATATACACATCATATAGAATTTACCCCTAGAATTCCACATGTATCCTAAAACAAATTAGTTGTATGGCAATTATTATGGTGCATATATAATGTGTATTACAGTTTATCTTATAATTTTGTTGAAGTAGCATACAACAATTTACATAGTGATATGAGAACCACTCTCTAGAGTATACATCGATTTTGTACACATGGCTTTTCAGTTGATTTTTAAGATATATCATTGGTGATGCTCACATGATTATATAATGAACTATTAAGTTGAACTATGAAATTATTCCTCACAACACACACATATTGATGAATTAATAATTTTTCTCATATAATTTTTTTAATCTATTTTGAAAAAAAATAAAAATTATATATAATTATTTCTAAGAAGAACAAGAGAGAGTTACTTACCATATCTTCGTAAAACATATAATAGCGACGTTTGGAGGAAGCCGTCTAACGACGCTTTGGGGCATAGTCTCGCAATTGTGACACTTTTTCTACGTGTCGGTATTGCGACACATTTCTCTAAATGTCGGTATAGCGACGGTTTCCCAAGATCAATGCCCCAAAGTGAACTCGATAACTTACCTTTTACCTTTTCGGTAAGCGTCGCTCTTCTGACGTTTTGAACGATTTCCATTTTCGTCAGTCTTGTGACACTTTTGCAATAGTATCGCACTGAACCCGATAACTTACCTTTTCCCCGCACCTTTCCTTTTCATTGTGGCCATTCGCTCGTTGAATCCAGATCCGACGGCGCTAATACATTTCCGCGCTCATAAAGTAATTGTTTGATGTTTTGGCAAAGCCGCGCGAAATGGGTGGTTTTTCCAAACCACCCGCGCTTACGTGTCGCCACCACTTTGTATCGCGTTCGAAAAGCTAGTTTCCGCTTACCACCATTTACCCTCATGAATACCATTGGTGGTATTCCCTAAACCTCACCCGTTTAACCCGAGTTTAATGTCATTTAACTATGGTTATACCATCGAAGGATAACATTAAAATTATTATTTGCATTCAAATTTTCAACTTTTCGCTTTAAACCTGTAAAAACATTGCAGAACCGTTTTCCTCAAAATCACGCCGTTTGAACCTGAGAAACTTTGCAGAGCCATTTTCAACCTACCAGTACCATTTTTCGACGCCCATTGCCCTGAATTTCCATTACAAAGTACTACATTGTCCTCTGCGAAGCCATTTTCAAAAAATTGAAGACTGAGCACCTATGCAACGTCTTCAACCGAATTCCGCTGGTTCTCCAGGTACTTTTATTCGAAGTTGCCCTCTGAGATTTCAAAATTCCTTTCGATTTCAAATAATTACCAAAGTTACTGCAAAAAAGTGTCCATTTTTCAGGGAAAACTTTGTCAAAATTTCCTTGGAATCCCTAATTTCCCTTTCTTGCAGTTTTTTCCATACCCTGGTCCGTTTTGCTGTTGAAATCGATTTTAAATACACTTCCTGAGCTTTAAATTCCTTGCATTTCCTAAAAACCCTACTCAGAAACCCTATTTTCAGTAGAAATTCGCCAAGAAACCCCTCTTTCTCGTAAAGGAACTTAACAAATCGTTTAAGCTTGCTTATTTCATTATTAAAAATGACCAAGAAATAGGTAACCCCCAAGAATGGAGGCCCAAAATCTGAAAAGAATTCTTCTGCAAAGATTCCTTAGCTTATGTCCTTCAAAATCGACAAACCAACTCCTGCACTCACGGCTGATTCTATAGAAGTGGTCAGACTAGTCCAGCCTCCAGTCATTTCTCCAGAGAAGAGCCCTTTAGTTGATCTGGACTGTCTAATACTAGACCCTAATGTAGAATTTAACCCGCTTGATGTCTATAATTGGTGCTGTTAGAGTCGGCCCTTATAGCCCTCCGTCAGTGATCGTCTCGTCTTTTGCATATTCATTTTTAGGTGTCTCGCTTGTTCCACTTCGTTGCATTGTGCATTTCCTTCAGAGCATGACATGGGCTGTAAAGTCACGATAAATATATGTTTCCTCCTTATTTTATATAGCAGCTAGCATGAAAATTTTATAAAAATCATTCATGATCTTCATCATTTTTTATTTAGGTCATTTAAAAATGTCATCGTGTCCTAGGTCTTAGTGTCTATGGTTTTTGAGTCATTTACTATCACAGTCATAAAGCCTGCAAGGTGAGGAAAGTTCCGCATATTGTGATTTTTTGTTTTATTATCATCAGCATTTTGAAAAATATTTCTAGTCCAAAACTCTGTTTTGGAACTAGAAAATTGTTCATTATCATTTTGTAATAAATTGTAATTATTCCGCCAAGAAGACATTGTCAAGGGCAGACCCCTGGTCTCTTCCTTAGCTAAATAGCCATATCCCTGCAAAAAGACAGCAAAATCATCAAAATCGACCTCAGAAAAGCCAAAAGAAGATTGTATTTAAAAAGCCAAAAGTGAAATTACAAAAACATTGTAATATGGGTTTTCAATTAGATTTGAAACAAAATCTGATTGTGAAGATATTTGTATCATATATAAAAGCCAAGCAAGTTTCATTTGCACCAAACTACAGCACCCAAATTGTGTTTTGGAGATTGGAGGGCCGATTTCAAGTTTTAAAACTACGTGGACAGAGTTTTGGGGCTCGAGCGACCCACCTGGGCGCGAGCGACCCACCTGGGCAGAGCGACCCACGTGGGTTATTTCTGCAGTGTGAAGTTGCAAGGTGAGCGACCCACCTGGGCCGAGCGACCCACGCAGAAGGTGAGTGACCCACGCATCAACAGAGGTTCGAAAATTCATTTTGAGCGCCCAGTCTTGTTTGGATCGCTCTCATCGGCCTTCAAACATGTTTTTTGCAATTGCTTGATGTTTTTTAAATGCGTTGGTGGCATCATTGGTGGTTTCAAACGTTTCAAATGTTTCAAACAGTTAAAACCCCATTGATCTTATTATCGTTTTAGGGGTTTTTAAATAGTACTAGGTGGTTATTAGTATGGAAGTTTGTAGCTTATCTTATATCAGTGATATGTCCAGCCTTGCATATAATATCAAAACCATATTGCTCTCATGCCCATTATGCCATTGTGACCATTGCTATTATTATACCATGTTTAAAACCTTTGTTCCATGGTGACTGTGGTTGTATTATGTCTCACTGCCCAATGTAAAAACATTCTCATGACTTTGATTCAAACTGCCCATTGACACCTTTGTTGTTATTACTCATAGACAAACACATTCTATTGATTCCATGCTCTCCTTTGATAATATTTGTTCAAAATTTTGAAAGTTGCCCGCTCCCTTTGATCAAAGTTTCACTTGCATTCAAACACAGAGATTGTGCCTCTTTTCCAATTCATCTAAAACGGAGATTTTATCCATGGTTTGTTTCTTTATGGTGCTTTGACGGTGGGAATATTGGTTGGGTGTTGAAACATACATCCTAACTTTGTTTGCACTGCTTTCATATCAGTATACACATTGCCAAAAGCTTGGTCAGAGCCATGTCGGAGACAGAGTCAGAATATGAGCCAGGGTCAGGTAGTGATTCGGTGACTGAAGGTAATGTGCCACGGGGGTCCCGCAGAGATCATAGAAGTGGTGATCATCGCAGAGAAGAGCCTACTTCTTTGGCTCGGTTGCAGGCATGTCCATTAGCTATGGATTGTTTCCGATATTTGTCATGTTTCAGATTTTGTGAGATGGTTGCACAAACCCGGCCTCATCGTGAATTGGCTCGTTTGTTTGTTCTTCATTTACGGGATGGCCGGGTAAGCCTTGCTGGGGTTGATTTCATTGTATCACCTTTGACTATTGCTCAAGCCACTGGCATACCAAACATAGGCGAGGAATGGAGCAAGGGTAAGAAGTTAGAGAAGTTTCACTATGAGCCATACATTAAAACTGGATATGTGGCTTACTTGAGCAGAGTTTTTCCATTCATATTCTTGAGAGATGAGTATGCACCACTCATGAGGCTCATCATTCAGTATTTTAGTTGTGAGGGCAGGTATGCTCGTCTTTTCTCATATCATGTTCGTTTGCTGATGCACTTCACAAGGGTGCGTATGATGAATATTACGTATTTCATACACCGCAACATAGAGAGGATGGTTACATTTGTGCGAAAGCCACCCAGTGCGGCGTGGGAGTATTTCCCGTAACAACTGATCAAAATCTTGGTGTCTCATCAGTTGGCAGAGCAGGGCATCACTTGGGAGGATTTCATTTCTAGAGACTTTTTCAGAGTGCCACAGCAGCCTCCCGAGGCAGTTCATGATGCAGGAGAGCCCTCACACCAGCCGGACATGCTTGAGGTCGAGCATATCATCACTCCTTTGGTTCAGACATATCAGCGAGGCCACGGGGCCTTATTTGCAGCGACACGGCGGGTACTATCTCCACGTGAGATGGAAGGGGTCCTGCTGACTTCATCGACACGGCGAGTATTATCTCCACGTGATGTGGAAAGGGTCTCGCTTTCTTCTCCAGTGCAGGTACAGGTACAAGACAGGGGCAAGAGGCCCATGCATGATGAGGGCCCATCAGGAGGCGGGACAGGTAAACGGTCGTTGATGTTGATACGGGCTCTCCTAGCTCGAAGCTGAGGGAAGTCATCCAGGAGCAAAGGGCCGAGAATGACCAGCTGAAAGACCAATTGCAGAAGGCTCAGTGGGTGATTAACTATTTGGAGCAGCGCAACAAACAGCTCGAGGATGAGCTCACATTTTATGAGGTGCGCCAAATCCGTGAGGACAGGCAGTGGAATCGAAAGAGACCCGGTGACATGACACCAGCTGACAGAGATACTGTACTCACGCGGGTAAATATACATCTGGAGAAGTTGTTGGCGAAGGCCAATCGAGACAAAGACATGCTTCGCCACATGAAAGGCCATTACTGGGCTCGCATGCATGTTTGCAAAGCGAGAATGAAGATCATGAAGAGGAGGTTGCGCAAGGCACTTAGACGGCGGAAAAGGCCTAATCCACTTCGGATTTTGGCCGAGGCTTCATTGACTGGGCAGGACACATGATGGAGAACCTCCGCTCCGAATTTGGGCAAATTCGGAGAAAATTTTTTCATTTTCAAATTTTTGGTCTAAAAAACAGGTTTTGCAGCTACGTGGGTCGCGCGCTCATGCGCTCGCTTTTTTTTGAGACACTTGCTGGAGGAGATTTTTACATTTTTGGATTTTTCATGGTTAATTATTCATCCTCTGAAGTCAACTTAGCATTTCAACAAAATCTGGATGGTCAAACAGCTCAAAAACACCATGAAAATCACCTTGCTGCCACCTTTTGCACCAGCAGGGAGTACCTCTGGGAGAATTAGGTTTTGGAGGGTCAAATCACCTCGAAATTCATAATTTCCACTTGTGTTGGAAAGTATACATCCAGGGCTTTCCAAAGAGCTATCATGAGAGCAATTTGGATGCCAGGAACTACCTCAAATTCAGCCTGGAACATGAGCGACCCACACAGTTCAAGAGCGACCCACCTAGAAATTTTTCTGAATTTTCAGCTGCCAGCTCAGTATTTCGCCTATTATGGACCAGTTTTGCTTATGGATAGAATTTTTGGGTTTTTACGATGTAAATTAATGTTTGATATGTAACTTTGGCTTGTTTTTATCTCTTCTAGAAGATTCACTCTCAAATGAGTAAAAAATCATGTAATGGATCAGTTTCCACTCTTTTAGAGGCAAGTGGTTAGCTGCCTAGATTGTAGTTCCATGATTTGAATTGGTTGAAACTGATCCCTGAAGAGGGAATTCGACCCCTAGAGGTGGGGAAAGGGGTTAGAGTGATCTATATATTGTAATTTCTGAGGCATTCTACAGGTTGGACTCTTGGGATACTTTTGATATCATTGTACATACTTTCATATTTTGGCTAAGGAAAGATCAGGGGTTTTGCGGCACTTGTTGGGATCCTTGTGGTGTTTTGTTCTTGATGGTGTTTCTTCTTTGTCTACTGTAAGTTTCTTCATGTTTAATGTATGCCATCCTTTCATTATGCTTCTGAACTAAGTTGAATGAGTGAAATAAGGTTGAATCCATTGTTTCCAGTGCTTGGCCTTTGAATTCAGTTAGTTCTATATGTTTTCAGCTGTTTGGAGAGGATCCAAGTTCTTCTTTGCCCTCTTCAGCTCCTCGTCGGTCTAATATATCCATATATCCAATTTAAAGCATCAAGATCATCACCTACCTCGCCCCAGCTTGAACTCTGCAAAGGTCTGACCTTATCCCCGGACCCAAAATTTGTTTTCCCATTACTCCAGCGAAAACCCAAAAAACCAAAAAATCAAACATACCTATCTCTTTACTAGCCTAAAATCAGTTCCTATTGTAAGTCATCTCGCATCCTACTTGCTTATTTTCTCGAGATTGACGGAGAGAGCCCTCTCCTGTCCTCGTAGGGCTAGCTACGAGGCTGAGCGTGGTTTGATGTAGCCTTGAGTTTACTTCATTTCAGCCTGAGGTAGATTTGAGTGCTAACATAGTGGCGACCATACTGTGGAAGATCTCAATGGTTTGCTTGTTGATGTGTTTGTTCCATGAGTCTTAGACGGAGTCTGAAGTCACGCCAGGTAGCTTTCGAAACGCTTTTGTTATGCATAAGCGGAAGTAGATAAACGCTGCTTCAGTCGATCTCCGGTAAGCTTGTGTGTGCAGTACTGAATTGGTAAATCACCCCAGTATACTTATTCGTTCTAGACCTTTTGGTTGATTGAGTCTAGAAGTCGAAAGGCTGAAAATAATTGACTGTGTTCCTTGAAATTTTTCTCGAGAAGATCAATACACTGGCTTCAAGAAGGAATACTAGGGCGAATCCTGACCCTGATCCACCAACAATATTCGAAAATCCAAATCTGATTCCGAGGAACCTTAGAAAACAAGGAAGTCAAGAAAGTTCTGAAAGAGAAATCCAATTGAGTTTTGAGAGTTCCAGAGTGCTTACCCGATCTGTATCCTGTCCTGTCAAAATCATATATGTTGATGAAATTCCTTTTGATGCACGGTTTGAAACATCCTTGTTTGTGAATTTTTCCGAAACTGAATTGTCAAGATTAGTCCCAGATCCATTGTTTACTGAAGATTTGCAATATAGATTTGTTTCACAATACCTGGATAAACAGTTGCAAAGTTATATTGGGGATACTAATACTCCTGAATTTACTGAATCTACTTCACAAGTTCTTGAGCCATCTGAAATTGCATCAAGTTCACGGATCCCTACTGAGCCTCCCTTTATCCCTACCATTCCGGTTCAGCCTGAGTTTTCTGATCAGCAATCAATAGTAATTTCTCCGTCTCCATTGAATACATCTCGCAGACCTACTGCTCCCACTCCTCCTATATCTCCTCGACAACAGATTGTCTTCAATCCACCAAGAGCTATGGCTGCTCTTTTTGCACCTCTTGTGTTACCCCAGCAGTTGAATGATATGCTCGCAGACTATCAGAGCAAGATCCCGACATTTGATGGCACTCCACAGAGTCTTCCTGCACAATAGCATGTAGACAATATGGCAGATTTCTTTGATCGTTTCGAGATTGATGAAGAGAATGTGAGTATGAGGCTTTTTGTGCAAACCTTTGGAGGAGAGGTAAGAAAATGGTTTAGAGCCTTGCCGCAAAGAAGCATCGATACATTGGCAGAACTCCAGAGGCAGTTTTTAGACCGATGGGAGATGAAAAAGGATCCGCTGCAGATTACTTCAGAATATACAAACCTCAAACGTAATCCTGGTGAGTCTGTTCAGGATTATATCATTAGATTCAATACAGTGTATAATGCTATTCCAGATGATTTGAGACCATCCAAAAAGTCTGCTCTCCTTAAATTCCCGGATGGCTTTGATCCGGAGATGGCTTATTCCCTTCGTGATAGAGATCCACCTACTTTAGAAGATATGCAGAAGGTCGTTGTTAGTGTTGAGGAAAATCTGAATGATAAAAGAGCACGGTTGAAAGCGGAGAAAAGAGTGACAATAAAGGAAGATCCTTCTACATCTATATCAGAACAACACTTAGCTCGTGAGTTGGAAAAGGTTTTGAAAAGAATGAATCTCAACAAATCAGAAACACAGTTTCGAAATCCAAATTTCCGTGGCCAGCAGCAGCCACAATTCAGAATTAAGCAGCGTGAACAAAGAGCTCAAGAGCCAGCAGCCCAACAGCAGATTAAGACCCCTCTTTTGCAGAATTTTGTGAGTCATGATTCCGATGATGATGATGATGTGTCAGGTGAGAAAAATCATTTCTTCACTCCCGATGATTTGCCTATTTATATCACTGAGGATGAGGAGTATGGTGAAAGTTCAGTTGTTCAGAAAGATGAGGATTTCATCCTAACAAATGATGCTGATTTAGAGGAAGAGTCAGATGAATACCAAAGAGGATATATGAATGCATTGACTGCCCAGCAGAAACAATATTCATTGAGAAATCGAGATGTGCCCATAAATCCCATTCAGAAAAGAAAAGAAGCTTCAACACCGAAGACAGATTCACCGATACCACAGAAAAGAGGAAAAGAAACAATTGATCCCGCAGCTAGTAAAGTATCATCAGCTGAGAAGGTAAATCAGTCAAACATAGTGAAAGACAAGGCTGAAAAGAAGGAAGTTCCGGTTAAAGAGGTTGAGAAAGTTTCGGCATTTAGTTTGGAAAATGAAATTTCCAAACTGAAAATATCTATTCCTTTGACGGAAATTATGAAGAACAGCAGCTACCGTAGTCAAGTCTCCAAAATTCTGAACTTTGATCCTATGATTGACACAGTAAATGTTGAGGATGATCAGCCGGAATTGATTTTTGGGCCTGCATTAAATGGTGAGTCTCCTGACAGTAATGTTCCTCCTTTTTACATCAGTTTGAGGTTGCATGAATATATATTGCACAATGCTATGCTCGATTCGGGTGCTTCGCACGATTTGATGCCAAAGGCAATCATGGAAAAGTTGGGATTAGACATTACAAGAGAGTATCATGATTTGTATTCATTCGATTCCAGCCGGGTAAAGTGTATAGGACTCATCAAAGATTTGGTGGTAAGTTTAGATCAAATTCCAGCGAAGAATGTTTTGATGGATGTGGTGGTTGCCGACATTCCTCCACGGTTCGGGATGCTCCTTGCAAGATATTGGCGGGCAAAGTTGAAAGGTACACTTCAGTTAGATTTCTCTTATGCTACAATTCCAGTCTTCGGTCAAATGAGAAAGTTATATCGAGAGCAGAAGATGAAATACATGATAACTAGCAAAGAGAAGCCAATCAATCATCCTGTGAATTATGTACATACTGATTTAGAGTCGTTTGTGTTGCTTGTTGATAGTTTTAATGATGTAGAAAGTCAATTAGTTCAGGCAGAAGACATACCAGAAATAAATGAGAATTTTAGAGAAGTTTTGCAAAAAGAAAGAAGAGAAAAACAAGTTGTTTTGGAGCAATCAGCTGAAGACAATGGGCAGCAAACAGGAAAAACAGAGCCGGCACAGTTTCAGCATTTAGAGGATGATGAAAATGGTCTTTGGACCATGGATTTTGATGGTGCAGTGGGCAGCGATGGTGCTGGGATTGGTGTGTGGATTCGTAGTCCATTTTCTGCTCCTGATAGAGTTCCGAGCAATGTGAGAGTGTGTTCTTACAAGCTTGCATTCGATTGTTCTAATAATGAAGCGGAATACGAGGCTCTTATTGCTGGCCTTAAGATTCTCAAGAAGCTGAAAGCGAAGAGGATTGCAGTATATGGTGATTCAGAATTAGTGATAAAGCAAGTTAAAGGTGAGTTTCAGGCTAAGCATCCTCGCATGAGGGCTTACCGAAATGCAGTTTTGGACATTCTGAAGTTATTTTCTGATCATACTTTGACATGTGTGCCCCACATACAAAATGGTGTTGCTGATGGACTTGCTAAGGCAGCAAGCAATCTTAAGATTCCAATGAATTCCAGCAACAAGTTTGAGATACATGTGAAACACCGGCCCATCGTTCCAGACAATCAGCGATGTTGGCAAGTCTTTGAGGATGATGAGGAGATTAGTGAATTTCTGCAGAATAAGGGTAAGTTTAAAGATACCTCCATAGATACAGAATTTGATGATGGTATTGATGACATACAGATAAATCAAATGGATGTGCTGCAACTGAAGGATAACATCATTCCTAAAGGATTGATTCCTTTGGAAGAGTTGTTTGATCAAGATGATGTAGCCCGCAAGCCTACATTGAGGCCAACAGAAAAAGGTGTCGAAGAGGTAAATATTGGGACAGCTGAGAATCCCAAGATGGTAAAATTGTCAAAGTCATTGTCACCAAAGGTAAGAGCAGAATATGTGAAATTGTTGTCTTCATTTTCTGATGTGTTTGCGTGGGATTATTCAGATCTTAAAACATATGATACCAACATCATTCAACATACTATTCCCATCAAACCAAATCAGAAGCCTTTTCGTCAAAAGTTGAGGAGGATCAATCCAAAGCTGCTGCCATCAATCGAAAAAGAGGTAAATAGGTTGTATAAGTCAGGAATCATTGTGCCTATTCGATTTTTAGATTGGATATCAAACTTGGTGCCCGTGAGAAAGAAGACAGGTGAGATCCGTTTATGTATTGACTTCAGAAATCTGAATAAGGTATCATTAAAGGATAATTATCCGCTGCCAAAAATGGATCATATATTGCAGCGAGTAGTTGGAGCATCAAGGATGTCACTACTCGACGGATACTCAGGTTATAATCAGATTTTAGTGCAGGAAGATGATCGTGACAAGACTGCGTTCACCACTCCTTGGGGGACATTTCATTATGCAAAAATGCCGTTCGGTTTAAAGAATGCAGGCGCTACCTTTCAGCGTGCAATGGACATGGCTTTTGCCAATGAGAAAGATGTGTTTTTGGTTTTTTACCTTGATGATCTAACTGTGTTTTCCAATTCTGATGAGGAACATTTGTATCATTTGAAAATTATTTTCCAGAAATGCAGAAAATATGGCATTTCGCTGAATCCAAAGAAGAGCCTTTTCGCCATGGATGAAGGAAAGCTCCTTGGCCACATCATTTCGAAAGATGGCATTCGAGTTGATCCTGCACGTGTTGAAGCCATACAGCAGATTGAACAGCCCCGGAACAAGAAAGAGATACAGTCATTTAATGGTAAAATGAATTTTCTGCGTCGTTTCATTCCCAATCTTGCAGAACACCTTAGAGAAATCACGAACATGCTGAAAAAGGACAGTCAGGTAAGATGGACAGAAGAGGCGGTAAAGTCATTCAATTTGGTAAAGATAGCTCTTTCCTCAGCCCCTATTTTAATCAGCCCAGATTACACACAAGACTTCATTTTATTTTCTTTCGCTTCTGAGCACACATTGGCAGTTGTTTTGATGCAAAAAAGGGATGGAGTTGAGAAGCCCATTGCTTTCTTCAGTCGGATCATTAGAGATGGAGCATTGAAGTATAATATCATTGAGAAACAAGAACTTGCGCTTGTAAAGGCCTTGAAGGATTTCCGTGTGTACATATTGCATTCCCACATTACAGCATACGTTCCTAACGCAGCAGTTAAAGATGTTTTAGTACAGGCAGATCCAGAAGGAAGAAGAGGTAAGTGGATCGCTGCGTTGTTAGAATACGATGTAGAGATTAAACCGACCAAGCTGATCAAAGGACAAGGACTTGCCAAGCTCATGGCTGAAACAAATCTGCATGCTCTAGACATAAATTTGATTGCTTCCATGTCTGATGAAGAAGGGGAAAGTACGTCAGTTCAGGTATCCGATATTTTTGTTTCTTCTCCTTGGTATGCTGACATTTTATATGTGCTTCAGAATTTGTCTACACCGCTCGGTATGCCTAGAAATAAGAGTAGAACATTGAAGTTAAGAGCTGCTAAATTCTGCATTTTGAATTCTGCATTATATTGGAAAGACCCTGGAGGTATGTTGTTGAATTGTTTAGTAGAGGAGGAAGCTCAAAAAGTTTTGGAGGATTTTCACAAAGGTGACTGTGGAGGTCATTTGTTTTGGAAGACCACAGCGAATAAGATTCTAAGGGCGGGGTATTATTGGCCTTCTTTGTTTTCTGATGTGTTCAAGGCTGTTAAAAATTGTCATGAGTGTCAAATTTTCGAAGGGAAGCAGAAACTACAGCCTTTGCCTCTAAAACCAATCGAAGTTAATGCACCATTCCAGCAGTGGGGATTGGATTTTATCGGGGAGATCCACCCAGCATCTTCCGGACAGCATAGATGGATCTTGACAGCTACAGACTACTTCACGAAGTGGATTGAGGCGATTCCCACTCGACAGGCCACTGATGCGGTAATTATTTCTTTCCTTGAAAACAATATTCTGTCACGCTTTGGGTGTCCTAGTAAAATAATCACAGATAATGCAGCAACCTTTAAATCTAAGAGGATGGTTGATTTTTGTTTTAAGTACAATATTACCTTGGGACATTCGACCGCCTACCATCCGCAAGGAAATGGCTTGGCGGAATCTTCAAATAAATCCTTGGTGAATATCATTAAGAAATTGCTGGAAATCAACAAAAAGGCATGGCACAAAAAGTTGGTGAATACATTATGGGCTGATAGGGTAAGTCAGAAGAAGTCTATTGGCATGTCTCCTTTCGAGTTGGTGTATGGGACGGATACATTTTTTCCTACTTCACTTGCTGTCCCGGTGGTCAGATTGCTTCAGGAGGCTGGAAGTGAAGAGGATCCTATGCAGCGGAGGATTAATGAGATGATTCATTTACAGCAGACACGAGAGGAGGTAATTCAAAACACTTTCAAGTTGCAGGAGCGCATAAAGAAGATTTACGACAGAAAGGCAAAAGCAGATAAGTTTCAGTTGGATGAGGTAGTTTTGAAATGGGATGCTCGGAATGAAGATAAGGGAAAGCACGGCAAATTTGAAAATTTGTGGAAGGGTCCTTTTAATATTGCAGCGTATCGGGGTCAGAATGCATTTCTTCTCAAAGAAATGAATGGAGATGATTGTCCTGGAGGACCGATCAATGGTCGGTTGCTGACGCGCTATTATTTCTGAGTACTTGCTGCTGATCTCATTGTCATTGTATATATCATTTTACTTTTGTTTCGTTGCAAGTGTGCACTGATCTCTCATTTTCAGTCTGGGGCCCGGAGCGAAGGCTATAATTCTGGAGATAGAGGTTGGTTGGTTTGAAATTGTCAAGTTAAGTTTCATCAGTCTTTAAGTTTTAAAGTCATGTCATTTTGAGTCATGTCAGTTTTGGTCAAATTGCAGTCCGTCGTTGGTCAAATCTGCGGTCAATAAAATTGTCCAAAGTTTGTTTATCAGTTGAAATAATGATTCCATCGCCCAATGGATGAGAGGCACTGTCTGACTCCCCTAGAGATCTGCCGTTCTTGGCATCTCCATGGAGCCACCATCCCCATTGGAGCCAATGTTAGAGTCGGCCTTTGCAGCCCTCCGTCAGTGATCATTTCGTCTTTTGCATATTCATTGTTAGGTGTCTCGCTTGTTCCACTTCGTTGCATTTCACTAGGAGCATGCCATGGACTGACGAAGGGGTCTGTCGTCTTATGTTTCCTCATGTTTATACCTGCAGCGCTATTTAAAAAAATTTCCTCAAAAAATCATTCATAGTCATTGTCATTTCATTTCTGGTCATTTAAAAATTTCAATAAGTGTCCTAGGTCTTAGTGTCTAGGGTTTTTGAGTCATTTATATACCAGTCATAAAGCCTGCAAGGTGAGGAAAAGTTCTGCATATTGTGATTTTTTGTTTTATTATCATCAGCATTTTAAAAAAATATTTCTAGTCCAAAACTCTGTTTTGGAACTAGAAATTGTTCATTATTATTTTTGTAATAAATTGTAATTATTCCGCCAAGAATACATTGTCAAAAGCAGACCCCTGGTCTTTGCCTTAGCTAAGTAGCCATATCCCTGCAAGAAGACAGCAAAATCATCAAAATCGACCTCAGAAAAGCCAAAAGAAGATTGTATTTAAAAAGCCAAAGGTGAAATTTCAAAAACATTGTAATATGGGTTTTCAATTAGATTTGAAACAAAATCTGATTGTGAAGATATTTGTATCATGTATAAAAGCCAAACAAGTTTCATTTTCACAAATCTACAGCACCCAAATCGTGTTTTGGAGTTTGGAGGGCCGACTTCAAGTTTTAAAACTGCGTGGATAGAGTTTTGGGGCTCGAGCGACCCACCTGGGCGCAAGCGACCCACCTGGGCAGAGCGACCCACGTAGGTCATTTCAGCAGTGTGAAGTTGCAAGGGGCGCGACCCACCTGGGCCGAGCGACCCACGCAGGAGGTGAGCGACCCACGCAAACACAGAAGTTCGAAAATTCATTCTGAGCACCCAGTCTTGCTTGGAATCGATTCAACTGGCCTTCAAACAGGTTTTTTGCAATTGCTTGATGTTTTTAGTGCGTTGGTGGCATCATTGGTGGTTTCAAATGTTTCGAATGGAGGATTTAAAACCCCACAGTCATAGCATTATTGTTTTTCAGGGTTTTAAAATGAAAATAAATGGTTGAATGAGTTTGTTTGCTATCTTATGGCAGTGATACATCCAGCTTTGCATATAATATCAAAACCATATTGCTCTCATGCCCATTTTGCCATTTTGACCATTGCTATTATTATACCATGTTTAAACCCTTTGTTCCATGGTGATTGTGGTTGTAATGTGTCTCACTGCCCAATGTAAAAACATTCTCATGACTTTGTTTCAAACTGCCCATTGACACCTTTGTGGTTATTACTCATAGACAAACACATTCTATTGATGCCATGCTCTCCTTTGATAAGATTTGTTCAAAATTTTGAAAGTTGCCCGCTCCCTTTGATCAAAGTTTCACTTGCATTTAAACACAGAGATTGTGCCTCTTTTCCAATCCATCTAAAACGGATATTTTATCCATGGTTTGTTCCTTTATGGTGCTTTGACGGTGGGAATATTGGTTGGGTGTTGAAACATACATCCTAACTTTGTTTTCACAGCTTTCATATCAGTATACACATTGCCAAAAGCTTGGTCAGAGCCATGTCGGAGACAGAGTCAGAATATGAGCCAGGGTCAGGCAGTGATTCGGTGACTGAAGGTAATGTGCCACGGGGGTCCCGCAGAGATCATAGAAGTGGTGATCATCGCAGAGAGGAGCCTACTTCTTTGGCTCGGTTGCAGGCATGTCCATTAGCTATGGATTGTTTTCGATTTTTGTCATGTTTCAGATTTTGTGAAATGGTTGCACAAACCCGGCCTCATCGTGAATTGGCCCGTCTGTTTGTTCTTCATTTACGGGATGGCCGGGTAAGCCTTGCTGGGGTTGATTTCATTGTATCACCCTTGACTATTGCTCAAGCCACTGGTATACCAAACATGGGCGAGGAATGGAACAAGGGTCAGCAGTTAGAGAAATTTCACTATGAGCCATATATTAAAACTGGATATATGGGCTACTTGAGCAGAGTTTTTCCATTCAGATTCTTGAGAGATGAGTATGCACCGTTGATGAAGCTCATCATTCAGTATTTTAGTTGTGAGGGCAGGTATGCTCGTCTTTTCGCGTACCATATTCGTTTGTTGATGCACTTCACAAGGGTACGTATGATGAATATTCTGTATTTCATACACCGCAACATAGAGAGGATGGTGACATTTGTGCAGAAGAAGACAAGCCCAGTGCAGCAGTACAGGAGTATATATCATTTCACTTTGATCAAAATCTTGGTGTCACATCAGTTGGCAGAGCAGGGCATCACTTGGGAGGATTTCATTTCTAAAGACTTTTTCAGAGTGCCACAGCAGCCTCCCGAGGCAGTTCATGATGCAGGAGAGCCCTCACCCCAGCCGGACATGCTTGAGGTTGAGCATATCATCACTCCTTTGGTTCAGACATATCAGCGAGGCCACAGGGCCTTATTTGCAGCGACACGGCGAGTACTATCTCCACGTGAGGTGGAAGGGGTCTTGCCGACTTCATCGACACGGTGAGTATTATCTCCACATGATGTGGAAGGGGTCTCGCCTTCTTCTTCAGTGCAGGTATAGGTACAGAACAGGGGAAAGAGGCCCATGCATGATGAGGGCCCATCAGGAGGCTGGGACACCGATATGACAGTCATTGATGTTGATACGGGCTCTCCTAGCTCGAAGCTGAGGGAAGTCATCCAGGAGCAAAGGGCCGAGAATGACCAGCTGAAAGACCAATTGCAGAAGGCTCGGTGGGTGATTAACTATTTGGAGCAGCGCAACAAACAGCTTGAGGATGAGCTCACATTTTATGAGGTGCGCCAAATCCGTGAGGACAGACAGTGGAATCGAAAGAGACCCGGTGACATGACACCAGCTGACAGAGATACTGTACTCACGCGGGTGAATATACATCTGGAGAAGTTGTTGGCGAAAGCCAATCGAGACAAAGACATGCTTCGCCACATGAAAGGCCATTATTGGGCTCGCATGCATGTTTGCAAAGCGAGGATGAAGATCATGAAGAGGAGGTTGCGCAAGGCACTTCGACGGCGGAAAAGGCCTAATCCACTTCGGATTTTGGCCGAGGTTTCATTGACTGGGCAGGAAACATGATGGAGGACCTCCGCTCCGAATTTGGGCAAATTCGGAGAAAATTTTGTCATTTTCAAATTTTTGGTCTAAAAAACAGGTTTTGCAGCTACGTGGGTCGCGCGCTCATGCGCTCGTTTTTTTTTTAGACACTTGCTGGAGGATATTTTTACATTTTTGGATTTTTCATGGTTAATTATGCATCCTCTGAAGTCAACTTAGAATTTCAACAAAATCTGGATGGTCAAACAGCTCAAAAACACCATGAAAATCACCTTGCTGCCACCTTTTGCACCAGCAGGGAGTACCTCTGGGAGAATGAGGTTTTGGAGGGTCAAATCAACTCCAAATTCAGAAATTTCACTTGGGTTGGAAAGTATACATCCAGGGCTTGCCAACGAGCTATCATGAGCTAAATGTGGATGCCAGGAACTACCTCAAATTCAGCCTGGAACATGAGCGACCCACACAGTTCAGGAGCGACCCACCTAGAAATTTTTCTGAATTTTCAGCTGCCAGCTCAGTATTTCGCCTATTATGGACCAGTTTTGCTTATGGATAGAATTTTTGGGTTTTATGATGTAAATTCATGTTTGATATGTAACTTTGGCTTGTTTTTATCTCTTCTAGAAGATTCACTCTCAAATGAGTAAAAAATCATGTAATGGATCAGTTTCCACTCTTTTAGAGGCAAGTGGTTAGCTACCTAGATTGTAGTTCCATGATTAGAATTGGTTGAAACTGATCCCTGAAGAGGGAATTCGACCCCTAGAGGTGGGGAAAGGTGTTAGAGTGATCTATATATTGTAATTTCTCAATCATTTTCAGAGCTTGGAGAGGTTGGACTCTTGGGATACTTTTGATACCATTGTACATATTTTTCGTATTTTGGCTAAGGAAAGATCAGGGGTTTTGCGGCACTTGTTGGGATCCTTGTGGTGTTCTGTTCTTGATGGTGTTTCTTCTTTGTTTACTGTAAGTTTCTTCATGTTTAATGTATGCCATCCTTTCATATGCTTCTGAACTAAGTTGAATGAGTGAAATAAGGTTGAATCCATTGTTTCCAGTGCTTGGCCTTTGAATTCAGTTAGTTCTATATGTTTTCAGCTGTTTGGAGAGGATCCAAGTTCTTCTTTGCCCTCTTCAGCTCCTCGTCGGTTTAATCTATCCATTTATCCAATTTAAAGCATCAAGATCATCACCTACCTCGCCCCAGCTTGAACTCTGCAAAAGTCTGACCTTCTCCCCGGACCCAAAATCTGTTTTCCCATTACTCCAGCGAAAACCCAAAAAACCAAAAAATAAAACATACCTATCTCTTTACTAGCCTAAAATCAGTTCCTATTGTAAGTCATCTCGCATCCTACTTGCTTATTTTCTCGAGATTGACAGAGAGAGCCCTCTCCTGTCCTCGTAGGGCTAGCTACGAGGCTGAGCGTGGTTTGATGTAGCCTTGAGTTTTACTTCATTTCAGCCTGAGGTAGATTTGAGTGCTAACAGGTGCTATGGAAAATCAGTGGAAAAGGGTGACAAAGATATTCCAATTTGGGAATCCAATCTGCCTAGATATATTGTCCCTCTCACTCATTCTGTTCATGACTTTATCAGATTATGCGAAGCCTATTATATGCCAAAAAAAAGATCTATTGTAAACAAAGAAAAAGAAACCCTGTTTTACATCACTGAAGAGTCGATAAATTCCATGCTGCAAATGAATCATGACCCCAATTCTGTTTCCCTAACAAGAGAATATTTAACCCAACTATATCTTGACTTGGATTTCAATGCTAGATTCAAAATATACCAGAATTTTTTTCCAAATCAAGTTGATATTCCTAAGTTAGATCCTCCTTTCGACACCTTTGATTTCCCAGATGAAACTAGACAGATTGTCTCAATGCTCTCCTTCATACTAGGATACGTCAGTGATGAATTCACTGATGTGGCTATCCTAGGTTTTCTGTCAACTCTAAACCCTGGTCAATCACCATCCATTCAGTTCAATTTTGCTAGATGTATTGTTGATAATATGCATTATCAGTTATCCAAATTATCAGAAGAAGGAGTTTTCAGATACTCCTCTTATCTACTACACCTCTTCCTATATTATCAAACAGATAAGTTTCCAATTGAATTTCAGAAAGTGGATGCAGAAGGAAAAGTTCTATCAGTAGTATTTTGGTCATCTATTCTAAGGAAATGGAACAAAGAGTATAGTTTTACAGATTTCAATGACTCATTTATAGCCCCTGATATGTATCTCTTGGAAAAAGAGGAGATCCCTAGGATCAATGATGAGACAAGAAGAATTCTGCAGTTATCAGAGAGCTACAAAACTGGAGATTGGTATTTATATAAAAATCATATAGAAATCAGAGTGTATGGCTCATCCCTGGCCCCATATAAGTTACCCAGATTTGTAACTACAAGAATATTTGCTTTAGAATATCTGAGACAACAATTGAATGTAGATGAAATCCACTTCATAGCTTTCAAGAAAAAGACCCAATTTAAGCTGAAAAATCAAATTGGGCCATTCATTGTGAATAACGGAGAAGCTGCCAATGAGATAAATGTCAAACTTAAAGAGTATAAGTTCCCATGTAGTTTTACATGGAAGTATGACCCACAAGGTATTTTGATTGCAATAAGGGTAAAATGTAAGTTGTCTGTTTACTTGCATGATCCTAAGCCCCATATTGAAAGATATGTAAATAAAATTGAATGGGTGCCAAACACCCTATCTGATGATGATTCACAGGTAGTACAGGTAATACAGGTATATAGTGGCAAAGGCAAACATATTGAACAGACAGTACAGGTGGCTTCTACAAGCAAAGATACTTATAATGTACATAAAAGAGACAGAGAAGGAGATAGTTTCATAGCTGAGACTATTGAGGACATAAAATTCAGAACTCCTTATAGTAAAAAAAGCAAGTCAACAAAAGAAGAAAAGGATAAGGCTATAAATATTGATATAAATGATGAAGCAACAAGAATAGTCACTCAAACATTAGAAGAGCTTCAAAATGTAAAAATTGGAACACAACAAAAAGATACAGTCATGAAGGAAAACCAGGCTACTGTTGATTTTCCTCCTTCTTCTCAGGAAATTGACAATACAGAGTCAGAGATTCAGATCAGATTCAGAAAGATTAAAGAGAAGAATGAAGAGCTCAAGAATCAAGCTCATTCTAGATTTCTTAAAGAAAAGCCTGGAAACAAAGACTGGATTCTTTCAACATTTGATTATTCATCCAATAAATTGGTAATGTCATTCTTGAAGCCTACAGTGGCTGAGCCAAAATCAGTGGCAGATTATTCCAAAACAGATCTTGAACTGGATGCAGATGCCATTCATGAATTAGATCAAATTTAATTTCATAGGAGCAATATTGAAATGCTATATTCCAAAATTGTCAGTAAAACTATGAAATCAATTAGGCTTGAGAAAACAGTGCTCAACCTCCAAAATCAAATGAGGTTGGACAAAGCCTCACTGTATGCTAATAATTTAAGAATAAAAGCACTAGAATATATAGTGATTGAAGCAGGGGGTGACCCAGCCAACTTTGAAGGGGAAAAAGTCTTAATTAAACAGAAAAATGAGGATATAGCTGCTCTTAGAAAACAGTTGAAGTTGCCTCAGAGTGAAAACTCTCAAGCAAAAGAAATTCTACAGCAAAAAATAGAGAATGATGATTTAAAGCAGCTTGTACATCAAATGTCAGGTCAGATAAAAACAATGGAAAGTCAAATAGAAGCTCTAATGAAAGAGAATGAAGAACTAAGAAAAGAACAACCAATGGTCATTTCTACAGTGATCCCCACTGTAAACACTGCTATACCATCTACTTTGGCAGAACACTTGGCACCAAACGGAGTACTGCCAAATGCAGTGCCAATTACTTCTCTAATCTCTGCCTCTTCATCTTCATCCTCACAGAGGACCACACCACAAGACCAAGAAAAAGAGATTCTTAGTTTGAGAGGCACTATTAAAAATTTGGAAAAATCCAAAAATGATGCCTTGACTACTTCTAGAGGACATGAGCAAAGGGCTCATCGACTACAAGAACATGTAAAGATTCTGCAAGCACAATTAAATCTTACAGATCACGTGGCCTTTATAAAAAGTCATTTATGGACCAAAATTATTGATGGCATTCATTCTCAATGGCCTTCAATTCGGATAATTTATGAACAGAGGGAGTTACTTGAACTTGCTAGTGCAGAGATTGACGAGAGTAAGAGGGAAATTGACAAAAAACTAGCCCAATAAATCCAACTCATAGCTTTTTTAAACAGTAAAACCAGGGAAGAGTTGGAATAATTGAAAATTGTTGATAGAACAGAAACCATTCTTCAGATAAAAAAGGTCCTGAACAAAAGAAACATAATGAGTACTCTAGAGGACTGGTGTAAAGACATGAATTTATCCATCTCAAGATTTTTAGCCAAATACAAAACATTGTTAGAAGTAGGTTTACCTGATATTCACGCATTGAATGACAAGTTAATGCCTCAGAAAGATTATGATCTAAAAATCAGAAATCATGCAAAAGAGCAAGCCACACAACCACTGCCTCAAGGATCACCAACAGGGAGAATACTTCTTCAGTATTTTGAAAATTTGTTCTTTTTAGATAATGAGATCAGGCATATGTTCACTATAAAGCCTAACTTTTCCAAGTATACAGAGGCAGATGAAAGTTACAGAAAATTGAAGACTATGAAGATCCCCTTTGCAAAAAAGTGGCAAGAATTCACAGATCTGCTGTGAATTTAATGGATGAAAAACAGGAAATTCACTTGCAAATTCATTTTTTACTGTTACCTCAAATGGTAAAAATACAGGGTTAAAGTGCAGTACAACAACAATCAGTTCAAATTAGAATAATCAGTTCTATTTTTGCTTGTAAAATGGTAACAGCTTGCAAACTGTTTTGCAGCTGTCCCTCTTTTTAAGTTTTCTTTCCTATTTTTGATTAAAGCATCATCTCAATTCCTGAGATATTTTGCAAACATTTTTTGGTATAAATACTTCACAATTCAAAGTATTCAGTGTGAATAAATTTCTCAAGACAACTATAGTTCGTGCTCTCTACTTGGCATTTTAATGTTTTCTACTTTGTTCGTGCTCTCTACTTGGCCATTGGCCTGTGGGTGATATGGAGTTGTAATCTTGTGCTGAATGTGGTAGTTTTGAAATGTTTCAGCTAATTTATTACCTACAAATTGTGGTCCTCCATCTGTGATTATGTCCCTTGGGAGACCATAGCGCACAAAGATTTGGAAAAGAAACTGTACTACAGAGTCCTCTGTAGCTTTTGAAACTGCCTCTACTTCGACCCACTTAGTGAAATATTCGGTTGCAACTAGGATGTATGTTTTTTGGTTTGAGGGAGGACTAATAGGGCCAAAAAAATCAAGTGCCCAGCGTTCAAATGGTTCAATCACTAGTTGAGGGTTCAAAGGCATTTCATCAGACTGCCCAGGGCGTCCTGCCCTTTGGCAGCTATCACAGGCCTGCACGAATTTTTTGGCATCCTTAAAGATGGTAGGCCAATAATAGCCTGTTCGTAAAACCTTATGGGTAGTTCTACGGTTCCCAGTTAGATCCCCTTCTTCAATCTTCTTATCTGTAGCTTAAGGATTCTTAAGTGCCCTTTTGCTCAGATTCCATCCACTCCGTCAAATCAAGCCTATACATAGCCTTAGAAGGTCACCTATCTTGCCCTTAGCACATTTGCATCTCTGAGCCTTATTTCTTAGTTCTGCTTGCCTAGAGAGTTGAATCCATTGCCCAATATTCTGGTAGATCCTTCTCGTTTACCTTGAAATCTCTTTATTCCCACCAATCTTTTAAATCAAACCAAAATACACAATCATAGCTGCCTAATATATATTACTAAAACAAAGCTAAATCATACAGAGAGATCCCTCTCTAGAGTTCAAGAAGGCTAGATCTTGAATTCCCAAAGTGGTTCTTGGTTACCCTTGGTGTTCTTAACTACAAAAATCCCTATCCCACAACCTGAGAATTACTAGGGTGATAACAGGCCTTGGGGGTATTATGATCCTTGGAGGAAACTCCCACAGCTAGAAGAGTTGAAAGAGAAAATTGGATCGAGTACAAAGGTGTGGCAGGTGGGTTTTACCCTGTACCAATTGTTATGGTGCATATATGATGTGTATTACAATTTATCTTATAATTTTGTTGAAGTAGCATACAAAAATTTACATAGTGATATGAGAACCACTCTCTAGAGTATACATCGATTTTGTACACATGGCTTTTCAGTTGCTTTTTAAGATATATCATTGGTGATGATCACATGATTATATAATGAACCATTAAGTTGAAATATATAATTATTCCTCACAACACATACACACAAAGCGTCGTTATTGCGTCGGATGCCTCCAAACGTCGCAATTGCAACACTTAGACATTGTGTTACAATTGCGACGTTTGGACGCATCTGTCGCAATAGCGACGCCTTGGAGAATAGGGTCGCCATTGCGACATCTTCCTTCATAGGTCGCCACTGCGACACTTTTTCTAAGTGTCAGTATTATGACCCATTTATCTAAACGTCGGTATAGCGACCTCTTCGGGCGGGATTGAAAAAATTTGCGGAAATTTCCGACATTTGGTCAAAAGCATCGGAAGCAAGTGTCGGAATTTCCGCCAAATGTAGTAGTTTAGCGACGCTTTCGGCCATGGTGTCGCAATTACGACGCCTTCCTCAAAACTTCGCAATTGTGACAGGGTTTAGGTGTTGGTATTGCGACAGGTTTCTATAGACGTCGGTATAGCGACGGTTGTGGGCGAGATGGAAAAAATTTGGGAAAATTTCCGACATTTGGTCAAAAGCGTCGGAAGCAAGTGTCGGAATTTCCGCCAAATGTAGTAGTTTAGCGACGCTTTGGGCCATGGTGTCGCAATTGCGACGTCTTCCTCCAAACGTCACAATTGCGACAGGTTTTATGTGTCGGTATTGCGACAACTTTCTATAGACGTCGCTATAGCGACGGTTCCGAGCGGGATGGAAAAAATTTGGGAAAATTTCCGACATTTGGTCAAAAGTGTCGGAACCAAGTGTCGAAATTTCTGCCAATTGTACTAGTGAACCTTGACCTTGACCAAACCCTTAACATTAAGCTTAACCTGACTAAACCCATAACCTTAACCTTAACTATAACATAACCCTAACCTTGACCAAACCCTTAACCTTAACCTTAACCTGAATCTTAACCTAACCTTAACCTTGACCTTAACTATAACCTAACCCTAACCTTGACCAAATCCTTAACCTTGACTTTAACCTTAACCTTAACTATAACCTAACCGTAACCTAAACCTTAACCTGAACCTAACCTTAACCTTGACCTTAACTATAACCTAACCCTAACCTTGCCCTTAACCTTAAATTAACCTTAACCTTTGTTGGGGACTCCGTAGTTTACAAGATTGGCAAGTAAAAATGCTGCAGAGCCTACATCAAAACCACTTTGGAATCTAAGGATCTAGCCATCCTAGATTCAGAGAGGGATCTCTCTATGTATGTGTTCAAAGATATGATCTTTAAGGCTTGAAATATAATTTTAGGCTAGTTATGAAGAACAAGGTTGTTTGTTTTGTTTAGTTGGGCTGGATAACATGAGGATGAAGGAGTTATTTATGAAGGGTGAAGGTGTGAGTAGGTGAAGGAATGGTTCAGCTGATAAGATAGGCAAGGATAAGCATCAATCCATTGGGCAATGGAGTCATAATAGGAATTAATTGAACAACAAGGTTCAAAATTGGTCCGTGGGGCAAGTCATCTATGTCAAAGGATCTCTTTAAGTTGATTTTATGGAATGAAACACTAAGAAATGGAGTGAGGGAAATCAAACAGATGAGGGAACAAAGGACAGCCTAAGATCAGGTAATTACTTTGAAACTAGCCTGCTTTTGACACGCACTTAAAAAAAAAGTGAAAAAGTAATCTAAGATCAAGTAAGTACTTTGAAACTAGCTTGCTTTTGATGTACTTTCTAGAGAAAAAATTTAAAAAAACATTGAATATCTTAAGATCAAGTAAAGACTTTTAACTTAGCCTACTTTCAGCATATTCTCGAAGGAAGCATTCATGATAAACATAAAAAACAGTTTAAGATCAGGTAAGTACTTTTAAACTAGCCTACTTTCAACATGCTCTTAAGCGAACTTTTCAAAGCAGCTGCTGGAGAAGGAAATAGAGGACAGGGCTAACCATAGACTTCTCTAGCTCAATCTTTAATTAGGAGACTTCTTAAGAACATTCGAAGACAACATCTCAAGTTATACTCACGAAATACGGGCTTACCAACACTTCACTAGTTATACTCTATTGAATCATATTTAAATAAACAATTAGCAGAAAACATAAAGAATAAATATTTATCAGTGAGATTTAGGGTACTTCAGAAGTAAATCCTAATCTATGTTTTTTGTTCTTTATTAGAAAAAAGTGGACAAAATGGAAACAATAAGAAAATAACAATTTACAGTGAGAAACACATCACCATTGACATAGACCAATATCCCATAAATCAACTATTTGTATTTGATGTTCAAACCAGTTACAATCTTCAAGTCCAATGGGTCTTTACAGCTTCAAACTTCTCATTTCAGCTTATGTATCTTCAATTCCTAACAGAGCTACAACAGCTTCAAAAGCTATTTACATACAACACATATCTAAAGACAAACCCCTAAACTATCATCTACAGAAGTATTTATAGAAGAATGAGGAGGTGAAGTGTAAGAAGGGATCATTCGTTCAATTAATACAGAGTAATGGTTTATTGACCTTTGGGAGGCCTAAGAGAGAATATTTTTAATGCTTATCTCTATTTGAATCAATTTTACATTAAGTTTCATCACCTTTAGTTACTTTTGTTGAATTTGAGGGTTTTGGGTAGGTTGGTAGTTAATGTTGAACTGCCTTTTCAAAATATCCCTGACTGCTTAATGGAAATGCCCTCTTTTAATGAAATAAGTCCTCAGGTGGTAGTGTGAGGAGTTATAGCCTCAATGAAGTGGAATTCGAAGGCTTCTTCACTATTTTTGTGCTAATCTGGTGGCTTTTAAACACTATTATAGCTGTGATTTTGCATTATGTCATCATAATCATCTCGAAGCCTTTAATCCTGACCTGCTGACTATGTTTTAACCTTAACAAAATAGGGTTTAACTCTTTAATCCTTCACACTTATGAACAAAGCCCTTTTGATTTCGACTGTTCATTGGCTTTTGCTTCATTTGATCTGCCTGATTTGTTTATCTTTAAAACTTGTTTTAACCTTAAAACCATAGGATTTGAAGCTTTCAAGCTTCGATCTTTCGCGCTAGAATTTCTTCAGTCTTTTAATCTTCAAATTTTATTGTCTCTTCATTTATCACTGTGAACCAGAGGTTCTTGGCGTAGTGGAGAGTTTTAAGGGTATGACCAGTATTTACACAACACAGTCCAAACCGTTGGATGAAACCAAACAACATTCTTCCTTCGTGATTTAGCTTCCAAACATGGAAGACTTTGGCACTGTCTTTTTGCGAGTTCTAGACAGGGTTTCAACTCCAAAAACTATGGTAAAAACCTGCAACAAACCATAAATTTTTTTATAAAAAACCTGTGATGGAAGGGTTTGATAGCTTAGGAGGCTGACGGAGTGGAGGAGTGATGCAGAGGGGGGTGATTATGTAGGCAGAGGAGGCTTATGGAGGAAAACATTTGAAAATCCACTTCAAATAGTATTTGGCATGAATTGAACAAAAGTGGTTTTCGAAATACCACGAGTGGTTATCGCGTGACCCTCGGGGTAAGTGGTTTTTCCCAGAGGGAATGCAATTCCATTGATCGCTCACCACATGGATTTTTCAATACTGTCGGTTTGCATGAATTTGGAGTTCTAAACTCCAGACGAAAACATTGTGCGATATGAAATACATACCATTGGATGAGGGGGAGGAGATTCGACTGTGTGAGTTGGGTGAGATGAACAAGTTGCATGGCAGGAGTTTGAAGTGGGGGACAAGTGTCGGGTCATGATAGGAAGGGTATTTTGCATAATGGATGGTAGAATTTGGGTGGAAGAAGGATAGGGTAAGGGTCCTCATAGCTGTTAGATCTTATGGATCTACAGTGTAGATTTTAGTAGGGTGTTGTTATCGGAGCAGCCAAAATACAAAGAAAAAGGCATGTTTTTCATGGAACTGTCGATGCAATGGGGGCTTTAGCACAGGCGTTAGGTGATGGTCACGTGGAGGGATAAGGTGACCATGGGCTGAGGAGGGAAGAGCTTATCACATCGACACTTCGCTGTGGAGGGGAAAAGAAAAGGGGAAAGGAAAATCCGATGGAGCGATGTGATGGGGGCCGAGGTTAGGCTCGAGACATGGTCATATGTAGCAATATATGACCAGGGGCAGAGAGATAAGGGCTTATCGCATCAAGGGAGAAATTGTAAAGAAAGTGGGTTTATACCAAGAAAAGGCCAATGCGATGAAAAGGCTAAAGGTTTTTTGGCACCTGGTAGCAGGGCTAGGTTATATGGTGGAGGGGCCGAGGCTCAAACCCAAAAAGGGGCTTAAGTCCTATGAGTTTAACAAAAGGAAAAATAAGTGGGTTTTTGTGTTTTTAATGGATTCTCTTGGGGTTTTTCCAATTTCGATAGAGGGAAAGGAAGGATATTTAACCATAAACAAGGAGTTTTATGGTTTGAAGGGACTTTTTGAAGGTTTTTTGAGGGGAAGGGAGGGAAAATGATAAAGAGAAAAGGAGTTTTTTCAGAGGAAAATGCAGGGTAAAAATAACCAAAATGAGTGAATGAAATGATGAGAAGGGGTTGTTTAGGGGACAATTTTGAAGGGAACAACAGATTTCTGGTTGGAGTTTTTGGAGGGAACAACAGTGAAGACTACTTGTGGAGTTTAAACAGCACAAGAAGACTTCAAGAATGAACAGTTTTTCATGAAAACAATCTCTTGAAAGCTTAGGACTTATTTTTAGCCATCATTTGCTTTGAAAATTTTTACCAATGGCTAACAGTGGCTCCACTTGGGAATGGCAGCTCCTTGGAGGTGTCAAGAATATTTAGAATTTGATCTATGGGATGTAGACCTGTGCCTTTATCCATTGACAACCTCTTCTTCTTTGATCATACAGCTTTGAAAAATGATCAGTATTTATATCAAACAGAGTTATTTCCCAAACAACTACCTACACAGCCTACTTCCTAACATTTTTTCTTCAGCAGGTGCATTTGGACTTGCAGACCTTGAACATCAACATTTTATTATTTTTGAAAACAGGAAAAAATAATCTAAGGCTACCCTTGTTTCTTCCATGAGTTTAGATTAGACTGTTGAACTCATAAATTCTCTACCTAAGCTACTATCTACTAGGATTAGACTGCCTGGAAAATTTTATTCTCTATCTTCTAAAACAAAAATTGAAAACACAGCCAAACCAGGTTTAAGCAGCCTGACTTGTTGTGGTGTCTATAGATATATGTACAAGATGCACATAGACATTATTAGCATAAATTTAAAACAAAAATTGAAGGTTTAAGATCTAAAAATTATAAACATCTTTCATTCCTTCCTTCAGCTCTGGAGTTGATCTTTTTGAGCTGTTCTTTCCTTTTTTTTCTTGGTTCAGATTTTGAGCGGATTAGAACCAATTCTTCATCAATCTTCCAGGTTCATGTTTTCAGCTTGTTTGAACCATTGCTTTTCTATCCTAATCTAATCTACTGATAAACCAAGATTGAATAGTTTGGCAAATCTTCTTCACTATCCTATCAAAAGACAATTGAAATCTATCTTAGCCATGATTAGGCTGTATGAATAAAATAGCAGTGTTGTTTTTGGTAGTGGCATTTAAGCTTGCACACTTTCAGATTTTATTTTCTTTTGGGTATGGGGCTGTACCTTTCTTGTTTTATTTCTGCCCTCTTTTTCTTTTTCTATTTTTTTTTGTCTTTTTTATTCTTCAATTTCAAAAGCAATGTTATATACAATAAAACAAAAATCTCTAAAATTTAAAATAAATCAGCTAACAAAAATAATGTCTAAGCATCCTGCCATTAACAGGACTTCCAAAGTATTCACCTCCATCCAATTCTTGTAGAAAAAATGCATTGTTTCCAATAGGAGATTGGATAAGATAAAGGCCCTACCATAAGCTATCGAGTTTTCCATGTTTTCCCTTATCTTCTCTTCCTAAATCCCATTTTAAAACTTTATCACCAATCTTGAAATCACTTTCCTTGGTTCTTCTGTTAAAAAACTTCTTAATGTTTTCTTGTAATTTTTGTGCTCTGATGTAGACCTCCTCCTTGGTTTGTTGTAGATGTATTGTTTGGTTTATCCTTCTTATTACATCATCATCTTCAGACTGTACTTCCTGGATCAGCTTCATGATTGGCACCTTAAACTGGTTGGGAACACTACATCAGTTCCATAAACTAGCTGGTACGAAGACATTCCAATTGACTTTTTCACTGTCAACCTGTCTGCCCATAAAGCATGTACTAGCTTATTGTGCCATGATTTCTTGTTATCTTCCAACAACTTCTTAATAATTTTTACCAGACTCTTATTTGATGATTCTGCAAGCCCATTACCTTGAGGGTAATAAGATGTGGAATGCCCCAATATAATCCTGATACCTGTGAAAGAATTCTACCATATTTTTAGACCCAAATGCAATATAATTATCAGTCATGATCTTTCTAGGACAACCAAATCTGGAAAGTATATGTTTTTCAAGGAATGAGATGATGACTGAGTCTATGGAATTCCTAGAGGGGATGGCTTCTATCCACTTGGTAAAATAATCTGTTGCTATGAGGATCCATCTATGTTGGGAAAATGAGGGAGGATGGATTTCCCTAATGAATTCTAGACCCCACTGCTGAAAAAGAGCTTCAACAGTGATTGGTTGCAGAGGTAAGGGAAGCAGCTTTCTTTTGCCTTCAAAAATTTGGCATTTGTGATAGACAATAATCATTTTATATACATCTTGAAAGAGGGTGGGCCAGTAATAACCAACTCTAAGGATTTTATTAGCAGTTGATTTCCAATAGAGATGGCCTCCACATTCTCCTTCACGAAACTCATGTTTGATCTTATCTGCATCATTCTCAGGCAAACATTTAAGAAATAATACACTAGAAATTTTCCAATATAAACATTTATTCAAAATGCAGTAATTTATAGCTTTTAACTTTGAAAATCTTTCCTTTGTTTTAGACAAACCAAGAGGGGCATTAAGATTGAGCAAAACATACAAAATATCAGCATACCAAGATGAATTCAGAAAATGATCTTCAATAATTGGAGTTAAAAACTCCTCTTGTTCCTCTAATGAATTAAACATGTTTATATCAAGAGCTTGGAAGTTAGATTTAGCCATCAATTTTTCTGGTCCTTGAACCTTTATGAGTTTAGTGGGTTTCATTTCTATGTCATACTCTAAAATTACAGCAATCCACTTTCCTCTTTTTCCATGTGGATCTTGGGTCAATATGTCTTTCACCACTGAATGAGGCACAAATGCTATGATGTGGGCATGTAAAATGTAAAGTTTGAAGTCCTTTAAGGCTTTGACTAAGGCAAAGGATTGTTTTTCCATTATTTTATACCTCAAAGGTGCTTTTCTTAATGCCTTGCTAAAAAATGCAATGGGCTGCTCTTGTCCATTCAAATTCTTCTCTAATAGGACAACAACTACTGTGTGTTCTGATGCAAATGAAAAAATGAAGAAATATTTGGAGAAAACAGGACTGATAAGAACTAGTGTTTTGGTGAGTGCTTGTTTTACCAGTTCAAATGAATTCTTTGCTTCTAAGTTTCATTTAACTCTTTCTTCCTTTTTAAGCATGTTTTTTATGTTTCTAAGGAGTTCAGCTAGATTGGATATGAACCTTCTCAAGAAATTAATCTTTCCAATGAAATATTGAAGTTCCTTGATGTTTCTGGGATGGCTAATTTGAAATATGCCATCAATCCTCTTTGGGTCTATCCTTATTCCTTCTTTTGATATGACATGCCCAAGAAGTTTGCCTTCTTGGAGACCAAACAATGTTTTCTTTGGATTCAAGGACAATCCAAATTTTTGGCACTTTTCAAAGACCTTTCTCAAGTGCATAAGGTGTTCTTCATCTGGTCTAGAATAAACGGTTATATCATCAAGGTAAATCACAATGAAGTAACCTATTTCTTCTGAAAATGCAATGTCCATGGCTCTTTGAAATGTGGCACTGGCATTCATCAAACCAAAAGGAATTTTCAAATACATGAAAGTACCCCAAGGTGTAGTAAAGGCTATTTTAAGTTGATCATCAGGATGTACCAATATTTGATTGTAACCTGAGAAGCCATCTAGCAAAGAAATTCTTCTAGAACCAACTACCGTTTGTAGAATATGATCCATCTTGGGTAAGGGATAATTTTCCTTTAATGAGGCTTTGTTCAAGTTTCTAAAATCAATGCAAAGCCTTATCTCTCCTATTTTCTTCCTAACTGATACAAGATTAGAGATCCACTCTGAGTATCTAAGAGAGACTATAATTCCAGCATCATACATTTTTCTAATTTCTTTCTCTACTAGGGGTAATTGAACAGGGTTGATTCTGCGCAATTTTTGTTTAAAAGGTTTCCGATTTTCTCTGAGGGGTATCTTATGCTGAATTATTTTTGTATCAAATGATTTCAGATCTTTGTAACTCCATGCAAACACATAAGAAAATTCTTTAAACAACTCAATATATTTTAGTTTGATATGAGCTGGCAGTGTTTTAGACAGTTTCATTATTTTGGGCTTTTCCTTACTGCCTATGTTGCATTCTTCCACTTTAGATTCTATGGGTTCCAGTTTTGGCTTCTTGGCCACATCATTCAAATCAAATAGCTCTTCTAAGGGGACCAGCCCTTTTGACAAGATTTGGTCTTTAGATTGCAGCACTTCCAAGTCTTCATTTTCCAAATCTGTGCTATTTTCTGTCATATGTTGGATTCATTTGTTAACAGATTTACTTCTACAATATTAGGAGACTTTTCTTCTTTAGTAAGTGGGTTTTCTTTAGCAGGACAGTCTTCATCAAAATCTTAATATGAGTGTGTTGTTTCAAATTCATTTTTGGACTGTAGGAAGTCTTCTATATGTTTATCTCCTTCAAAAACTTGCCAAATTTTTTCATTATCTGGGACAGCTAGTCTAAATTTGACTTGGATGGTGCATTGCTTGGTTTCATAAGGTGTAAGACAAGTTCTAGTAGCAAAGGCTAAAGCATTGGCATGAAAATTTTGGTTTCTTGGGAAAAAGATAAGTTGGAATTCATCAAATTTTTTTAACAAATCCATCGCATCATCTTTATAGGCTTTAAGCCTAGGATGTTTGGCACTATATTCCCCATTTACTTGCCTAATAATAAACTCAGAATCTCCATGAAATTTTATCCTTTTGGCCCCTAATTTTTTCAATAAATTCAGGCCTAAAAGGAGAGCTTCATACTCAGCTATTTGTTTGTACATTGAAAATATAATCTATAGGAATGCCCCTCAGCATGATTGTTTTCAGTGTTGTGTATCCATATGCCTGCTCCTGCATCATTTTTAGTGCAAGACACATCAAAATTCATGTTCAAAAGAGAATTTTTTTTATATTTGTGATTTATTTCATGGATGTCCTCTCTATTTTCTTCATCTTTCTGTTCTATACAAGGGTCTGCATTATGTTTTTCTGTGTTTAGTTCCTCAAATTTTTCAATGTTTTGAGGTTTAACTCCTTGTTTCTCATGATCTACATCATACTTATGACTATTCTGGACCTCAAGACCTTTACTCTGTTTTCTGTAAATTTTTGAATCAACAAACTATTTTTTAATTTCCTCTTTGTTCTCCTCTTTATCAATGGCTGTAGCTATGTTTTTAAGTGAAGTGATCATAGCATTTGATGTTTTTTCACTGATTAGCTAGTCTTGCTCTTTTGGAATATCATCATTAAAAAGAATGAAAGATTCAAGGTCAGTGTGGATGGAATAGAGAGGATAATTCTTTGGTCTTTCTTGGTTACTCACCATATATTTCATGTGTGTTTCCCTATAGAGTCTTCTTGGTTGATTGAAAATAGGAATGGTGGCATAAGTTATATCCATCTGCATTGTGCCTTGTAACTTAGCACCCCATGACCTAGAAAGGAGCATGTCATATTTCGGGGGTATATCAGCTAGTACAATGTCCATTACTAAACTCTTGGCTGGTATTTGGGCTAATTTAACACACAAATCATTTATTAAGCCTAGGCATCTCACCCCGATTGAATCAAAGGAATATAAATCTTTGTAGGGTCTAGCTACCTCTAAGCCTAATGTTTCCATAATCACCTTGGGCATGAGGTTGTGTGATGCTCCTGAATCAAGCATGACATTGTGTAGAATATTATCATGGATGTTTAAGCTGATGTAGAATGGGGGGGTAGTTCCTTCTTGAAAATTTCCTGCAATTTTTTATCCAAAAATGAGCTCTAGGGTATCATCGTTTAAGTTAACTGTGTCATGAGCATCTACTATGTTTAAAGCCTTCAAAATATGACCTATATATACATTTTGAGTGACTAATTCAGTGAGTGAGACAAAGATTTTGATTTTGGATATTTCATTCTCTAGGCTGAAGGGAATCTGGTTTTTCAAAGTGTTTGATTCTGCCTTGTTAGTCACTCCTTGTTAGCCAAAATCAGCTTGTTGATTTTTAGTATTTACAGCAGTTAGAATAGTTAGAATAGTTTTTTCAGGAGCATTAGCTCAAGTGCTAGTGATACTGGGGTTAACACTCTATTTTTCATTGGCTTGGGTGTTTTTCCCTTTGTTTGAATCACAATTCACAGCCACTGTTTTGTGAATTTCAACTGTCTTTTTGGGTGTATTTTCAGGGCTGTTTTTGGCAAATTTATCAGAGGTTTTGTTCTTGGGAGTTCCTTGATTCTTTTTGCTTCTGAGGTTATACTGTATAGGTGATCCTAAGATGGCATATTCCAAGTATTGTTCATAATAATCAGTTTGTGGTCTTTTTTCATCATAAGGTGTATATAGACCTTGTTTTCTTTCATGGAGGAAATCATAATCCTCATTGCTTACTCCCAACATGTTCATGTTGTCATCCTCTGTTTGTTCAATTATTTCTTCATCCTCATTTACATAATTTTCTTGAAAAGGAGGTATGATCTGTTGATCATCTTCTCTTTGTCTATTTTGAGGTTGATTTCTCCTAAAGTTCTGATTTTGATTTTGAGATTGATTTCTGTTTTGGGGAGTTGATTGAGTTTCCCTAGATTGTGCTCTCTCAAGTATGCTCATCTTCTTCATCATTTCCTCCATCATTCTTTCCATTTTTGAGCTAGATGTGGAGGGTGTTCCTCCTTAAATGATACTTTCTTTTAATTCCTCATCCTAGCTCTTTTTTCAATCAGATTACTTCCACAACAAGATCTCCTTTCTACATGTCTTCCAAAGTTAAGGGATCTCTTTCTCTTAGCTGATAGGAAATTTTAGGATCAAATCCTTCAAGAAAGGAGATCAAATCATTTTAGGATTTTTCATTATCTGGGACAGCTTGTCTAAATTTGACTTGGATGGTGCATTGCTTGGTTTCATAAGGTGTAAGACAAGTTCTAGCAGCAAAGGCTAAACTATTGGCATGAAAATTTTGGTTTCTTGGGAAAAAGATAAGTTGGAATTCATCAAATGTTTTTAACAAGTCCATGGCATCATCTCTATAGGCTTTAAGTCTAGGATTTTTGGCACTATATTCCCCATTTACTTGCCTAATAATCAACTCATAATCTCCATGAAATTTTATCCTTTTGGCCCCTAAATTTTTCAATAAATTCAGGCCTAAAAGGAGAGCTTCATACTCAGCTATTTGTTTGTACATTGAAAATATAATCTATAGGAATTCCCCTCAGCATGATTGTTTTCAGTGTTGTGTATCCATATGCCTGCTCCTGCATCATTTTAGTGCAAGACCCATCAAAATTCATGTTCAAAAGAGAACTGTTTTTAGATTTGTGATTTATTTCATGGATGTCCTCTCTATTTTCTTCATCTTTCTGTTCTATACAAGGGTTTGCATTATGTTTTTCTGTGTTTAGTTCCTCAAATTTTTCAATGTTTTGAGGTTTAACTCCTTGTTTCTCATGATCTACATCATACTTATGACTATTCTGGACCTCGAGACCTTTACTCTGTTTTCTGTAAATTTTTGAATCAACAAACTATTTTTTAATTTCCTCTTTGTTCTCCTCTTTATCAATGGCTGTAGCTATGTTTTTAAGTGAAGTGATCATAGCATTTGATGTTTTTTCACTGATTAGCTTTCGCTCTTTTGGAATATCATCATTAAAAATAATGAAAGATTCAAGGTCAATGTGGATGGAATAGAGAGGATAATTCTTTGGTCTTTCTTGGTTACTCACCATATATTTCATGTGTGTTTCCCTATAGAGTCTTCTTGGTTGATTGAAAATAGGAATGGTGGCATAAGTCATATCCATCTGCATTGTGCCTTGTAACTTAGCACCCCATGACCTAGAAAGGAGCATACCATATTTGGGGGGTATATCAGCCACTACAATGTCCATTATTAAACTCTTGGCTGGTATTTGGGCTAATTTAACACAAAAATCATTTATTAAGCCTAGGCATCTCACCCTGATTGAATCAAAGGAATATAAATCTTTTTAGGGTCTAGCTACCTCTAAGCCTAATGTTTCCATAATCACCTTGGGCATGAGGTTGCGCAATGCTCCTGAATCAAGCATGACATTGTGTAGAATATTATCATGGATGTTTAAGCTGATGTAGAATGGGGGGGTAGTTCCTTCTTGAAATTTTCCTTCAATTTTTGGTCCAAAAATGAGCTCTAGGGTATCATCGTTTAAGTTAACTGTGTCATGAGCATCTACTATGTTTAAAGCCTTCAAAATATGACCTCTATATACATTTTCAGTGACTAATTTAGTGAGTGGGACAAAGATTTTGATTTTGGATATTTCATTCTCTAGGCTGAAGGGAATCTGGGTTTTCAAAGTGTTTGATTCTGCCTTGTTAGTCACTCCTTGTTAGCCAAAATCAGCTTGTTGATTTTTAGTATTTACAGCAGTTAGAATAGTTTTTTTTAGTAGCATTATCTCAAGTGCTAGTGCTACTGGGGTTAACACTCTGTTTTTCATTGGCTTGGGTGTTTTTCCCTTTGTTTGAATCACAATTCATAGCCACTGTTTCGTGAATTTCAACTGTCTTTTTGGGTGTATTTTTAGGGTTGTTTTTGGAAAATTTATCAGAGGTTTTGTTCTTGGGAGTTCCTTGATTCCTTTTGCTTCTGAGGTTATACTGTATAGGTGATCCTAAGATGGCATATTCCGAGTATTGTTCATAATAATTAGTTTGTGGCCTTTTGTCATCATAACGTGTATATAGACCTTGTTTTCTTTCATGGAGGAAATCAAAATCCTCATTTCTTACTCCCAACATGTTCATGTTGTCATCCTCTGTTTGTTCAATTATTTCTTCATCCTAATTTACATAATTTTCTTGAAAAGGAGGTATGATCTGTTGATCATCTTCTCTTTGTATATTTTGAGGTTGATTTCTCCTAAAGTTCTGATTTTGATTTTGAGATTGATTTTTGTTTTGGGGAGCTGATTGATTTTACCTAGATTGTGCTCTCTCAAGTATGCTCATCTTCTTCATCATTTCATCCATCATTCTTTCCATTTTTGAGCTAGATGTGGAGGGTGCAGTTTCCTCCTTAAATGATACTTTCTTTTCATTCCTCATCCTAGCTTTTTTTTCAATCAGATTAACTTCCACAACAAGATCTCCTTTCTACATTTCTTCCAAAGTTAATGGATCTCTTTCTCTTAGATGATAGGCCATTTTAGGATCAAATCCTTCAATAAATTTGGCCAGAGCTGAGCCTTGAGGAGGTTTCAAGTCTGGAGGTAGTGCATTATAAACACTATTGAACCTAGTGCAATAATTTTGAACACTTTCCCCAGTGTTTCTTTTGAGGTTGTTGTAGTCTAAAAGTATTTGGAGAGAGTTTTTCCTAATTTCCCATTTGTTTAGGAATGACTGATGGAGAGCTTGGAGGTCATTAATAATATTAGGGGTTAAGCTTTTGAACCATTTTCTTGCTTCTCCCCCTAAACTTTGAGCAAAAAATCTGAGTTTGACACTTTCATCATCTATCTTATTTTTATCAAAATAGTCATGCATCTTGTCCACATGTTGTGAAGCAGTAGTAACACCACTGGCATCATATAATGGACTCTTGGACTGATATTCCTGTGGTAGATTGACTAAAGGTAAAGGAAGGACTAAGGGAGCATACCATGTTTCCATGATAGGAGGTTGTGGAAAAAATGGGGGGTTTACAGGTGGAGGATGTAAGATAGGGAGTGGTTGGTGAAATGGAGTGGTTTGAACAGTGGGTGTATGGAAAGAAGAAGCAGATTGACTAGCAAGAGACTGTTGAGTAGATCTTGGATGAGAGAAACCAAAATTATGCAGGAAATGTAAATCGGTGGGGTGGTCTCTACTAAAAGTTTTCTCACCACTATGTTGGGGTGAGTGTGAAGGCTCAAAGTCTATCTGATCAATATCATCAAGTGACCTAGTTCTGAATGGGTCTCTTAAGTCAACTTGTGAATCTTGTAGAGCTGCAAGGTTTTCGAGAACATAATTAGCTTTATGGATTGGTCTAACAATAGTTGAAGTTTTAAGCTTAGGAGAATTCCTAAGTATGCTTTCTAGATTATCAACTATCTCAGGAGGATTTAGGTTAGGATATGATCTAATATGAATTCTTTTAGAAGCCACTATGTTTTTTTTTGTTTTTAGACCCAATAATAAGAAAAGTTCAATCAAATATGACAATCTTTAATAGGATAACTAATCTTAACAAGAAAAATTAATCCTTAAAGTTTCCTAAGGTGAGTTTGTATGATGCTATGACAGAAAAGGGTTTCCCAGTGGATTCTTTAGGTCTATTCGGGATTATGAAGTCACCAGGTGGAAATTTTTAGCTTTTAGAAGGTAAAATTTTTTATGGTCCACCACCACTAAAATGTTTGAATACCAATATGAAATGTTTTTGGGTTTTCTAAGTTTTTTATAGTCCTGTGAGTTATGAGAGTGTCCTAAATTTGTTTCAGCACTTTAGCTACGGTGATGAGACAAACAAAGTTTACTCTTGTGGCTTAACTAAATGATTTCTTCAAGGTTGTATAAGGGTCTGTTAGAATCCTAAGAAGAACTTAGATTGCCACTGATTCAGACAAGTCCTATCATGATTACCAACATGCTTGGTAGTGCTTGAAGAAAGCTACTTATACTGCACCAAATATTGAGTGTTATGTTTTTAAGGATTTTACTCAGAATGTCCCGAATATGGTCACGAGTATGTTGGCGACTCCGTAGTTTGCAAGATTGGCAAGTACAAATGCTGCAGAGCCTACATCAAAACCACTTTGGAATCTGAGGATCTAGCCATCTTAGATTCAGAGAGGGATATCTCTATGTATGTGTTCAAATATATGATCTTTAAGGCTTGAAATATAATTTTAGGCTAGATATGAAGAACAAGGTTGTTTGTTTTGTTTGTTTGGGCTAGATAACATGAGGATGAACGAAGTCTTTATGAAGGGTGAAGGTGTGAGTAGGTGAAGGAATGGTTTAGTTGATAATATAGGCAAGGAGAAGCATCAATCCATTGGGCTATGGAGTCAGAATAGGATTTAATTGAAAAACAAGGTTCAAAAGTGGTCCATGGGGCAAGTCATCTATGTCAAAGGATCTCTTTAAGATGATTTTATGGAATGAAACACTAAGAAATAGAGTGAGGGAAATAAAACAGATGAGGGAAAAGAGGTCAACCTAAGATCAGGTAAGTACTTTGAAACTGCCCTACTTTTGACATGCACTTAAGGAAAAATGCAAAAGTAATCTAAGATCAGGTAAGTACTTTGAAACTAGCCTGCTTTTGATGTACTGTCTAGAGAAAACAATTACAAAAACATAGAATAGCTTAAGATAAAGTAAAGAATTTTAAATTAGCCTACTTTAAACATATTCTTAAGGGAAACATTCATGATAAACATAAAAAGAAGTTTAAGATCAGGTAAGTACTTTTAAACTAGCCTGCTTTCAACATCCTCTTAAGGGAACTTTTCAAAGCAGCTGTTGGAGAAGAAAATAGAGGACAGGGCTAACCATAGACTTCTCTAGCTCAATCTTTAATTAGGAGACTTCTCAAGAAAATTTGAAGATAACATCTCAAGTTATACTCATGAAATATGGGCTTACAAACACTTCACTGGTTATACTCTATTGAATCATCTTTAAAAAAACAATTAGTAGAAAAGATAAAGGATAAAGATTTATTAGTGATATTTAGGGTACTTCAGAAGTAAATCCTAATCTATGTTTGTTGTTCTTTATCAGAGAAAAGTGGACAAAATGGAAACAATAAGAAAATAACAATTTACAGTGAGAAACACGTCACCGTTGACATAGACCAGGATCCCATAAATCAGCTATTTGTATTTGACGTTCAAACTAGTTACAATCTTCAAGTCCAATGGGTCTTTACAGCTTCAAACTTATCATTTCTACTTATGTATCTTCAATTCCTAACATAGATACAATAGCTTCAAAAGCTATTTACATACAACACATATCCAAAGACCAACCCCTAAACTATCTTCTACAGAAGTATTTATAGAAGAATGAGGAGGAGGAGTGTAAGAAGGGATCATTCATTCAATTAATACAGAGTAATGGTTTCTGACCTTTGGGAGGCCTAAGAGAGAATATTTTGAATGCTTATCTCTATTTGAATCAATTTTACATTAAGTTTCATCACCTTTAGTTACTTTTTTTGACTTTGAGGGTTTTGGGTAGGTTGGTAGTTAATGTTGAACCGCCTTTTCAAAATATCCCTGACTGCTTAATGAAAATTCCCTCTTTTAATGAAATAGGTCCCCAGGTGGCAGTGTGAGGAGTTATAGCCTCAATGACGTGGCATTCAGAGGCTTCTTCACTGTTTTTGTGCTGATTCGGTGGCTTTTAAACACTATTATAGCTTTGATTCTGCTTTATGCCGTCATAATCATCTCGGAGCCTTTAATCCTGACCTGCTGAATGTGTTTTAACCTTAACACAACAGGGTTTAACTCTTTCATCCTTCATACTTATGCAAAAAACCCTTTTGATTTTGACTGTTCATTGGCTTTTGATTCATTTGATCTGCCTGATTTGTTTGTCTTTAAAACCTGTTTTAACCTTAAAACCATAGGATTTGAAGCTTTAAAGCTTCGATCTTTCGTGCCGGAATTTCTTCAATCTTTTAATCTTCAACTTTTATTGTCTCTTCATTTATCACTGTGGACCAAAGGTTCTTGGTGCGGTGGAGAGTTTTAAGGGTATGACCAGTATTTACATAGCACGGTCCAAACCCTTGGATGAACCAGACAACCTTATTCCTTCGTGATTTAGCTTCCAAACATGGAATAATTTGGAACGGTATTTTTGTGAGTTCTGGATAGGGTTTCCGCTCCAAAAAATATGGTAAAAACCTGCAAAAAACCACAAAAATTGTTATAAAAAACCTGCGATGGAAGGGTTTGATTGCTTAGGAGGCTGACGGAGTGGAGGAGCGATGTAGAGTGGGGTGATTATGCAGGTGGAGGAGGATTGTGGATGAAAACATGCGAACATATAGTTCAAACAGTATTTGGCATGAATTGGACAAAAGTGGTTTTCGAAATACCACGGGTGCTTATCGTGCGACCCTCGGGCGGTAAGTGGTTTTTCTTGGATGGAATGCAATTCCATTGATCTCAGCGGGGTGTTGTTACTGGAGCGGCCAGAATACAAAGAAAAAGGCATGTCTTTCATGGAAATACCAATGCGATGGGGGCTTTAGCACAGGTGCTAGGTGATGGTCATGTGGAGGGATAAGGTGACCAGGGGATGAGGAGGGGGGAGCTTATTGCATCGGCACTTCACTGAGGAGGGGAAAAGAAAAGGGGAAAGGAAAAGCCGATGAAGCGATGCGATGGGGGTCGAGGTTAGGCCCGGGACATGGTCCTATGTAGCAATATATGACCAGGGGTGGAGAGATAAGGGCTTATCGCATTGGGGTAGAAATTGTAAAGAAAGTAGGTTTATAACAAGAAAAGGCAGATGCGATGACGGGGCTAAAGGTTTTTTGGCACCCAGTTGCAGGGCCAGGTTATATGGTGAAGGGGTCGGGGCTCAAACCTAAAAAGGCGCTTAAGGCCTGTGAGCTTAAAAAAAGGAAAAATAAATGGGTTTTTTTGTTTTCAATGGATTTTCTTGGGGTTTTCTAGTTTCGATAGAGGGAAAGGAAGGATCTTTAACCATAAACAATGAGTTCTATTCTTTGAAGGAACTTTTTGAAGGTTTTTTGAGGGGAAGGGAGGGAAAATGATAAAGAGAAAAGGAGATTTTTCAGAGGAAAATGGAGGGTAAAAAGGACCAAAATGAGTGAATGAAATGATGATAAGGGGTTGTTTAGGGAACCATTTTGAAGGGAACAACAGATTTATGGTTGGATTTTTTGGAAGGAATAGCAGTGAAGACTACTTGCTGAGTTTAAGCAACATAAGAAGACTTCAAGAATGAGCAGTTTTTCATGAAAACAATCTCTTGAAAGATTAGGACTTATTTTTAGCCATCATTTTATCTAACAAAATTAATGATGGCTAATAGTGGCTCCACTTGGGGATGGAAACTCCTTGGAGGTGTCAAGAATCTTCAGAATTTGATCTCTGGGATGTAGACCTATGCCTTTTTCCATTGATAACCTCTTCTTCTTTGATCATGCAGCTTTGAAAAATGATCAATATTTATATCAAACAGAGTTATTTCCCGAAAAACTACCTGCACAGCGTACTTCCTAACATTTTTTCTTCAGTAGGTGCATTTGGACTTGCAGACCTTGAACATCAAAATTTTATTATTTTTGAAAACAGGAAAAACTAATCTAAGTCTAACCTTATTTCTTCCATGAGTTCAGATTAGACTATTGAACTCATAAATTCTCTACCTAAGCTACTATCTGCCAGGATTAGGCTGTCTAGAAAATTTTATTCTCTATCTTCTAAAACAAAAATTGAAAACACAGCCAAACCAGGTTTAAACAGCCTGATTTACATGGTGTCTTTTGTACCTTAAGAAACAATTCCTTGGTTGTGAAAGGAATCTATGCTTAAGGCATTCTTATAATTATGTCACAGAAATATTGATCCATGTTTAATCACCTCCAGAGCTCAATCATTGAATATTTAAAATCAAATGCTATAAACATCCCACAATGCTATTATCTGCTGATATAGAATGAAATGTTCAGAAGAAGAATGAAAGGAAAAAACCCAAAATGATATGCTGCTGTATAGAATCTATCATCTCAAGATCTAGAAGAATTAAAAGAAAACAGTTAAAATGAAGGAGCACCTATTAAAGGTTTTAACTCTTATTTACACATGTAAAAAGAGACTTGCTGCTCCGATACTTCATTTTATTCAAGGACTTAAAATACATTATGTAAACTAGAAGACGTATCAATATCAAGAAATGCTAGAATTTTGCTTTTCATTCATTAATCACTTGAAATCTCAATACAAAGATCAATGTCTGGAGATCCCGAAAAACCGGAACCCCTGCTCCTCTCCTCTCTTCTGCTTTTATGTCAGCCATCTAAAGTAACTTCCTAACTGCTATGATCAGTTTTGAAACTGATTCTTGGGAGTTTTGGAATTATTTGAATTTACAAAATACCTGTTTTAATATTATATATGTAATATATAATATAAAACCAAAAATAGGATCTGACTCTATGGCACGTAAAAAGAAGGAATGGTACATATTCAGTCCCACCATTACACCCATATGTATTAACGACAAAATCACCCATGGTTTTAGAAAACCAATAACTACCTACGAGGGCACTGATAGCGGTTTCTTGAGAAATGGCTAAGTGATGCTGTAATGCATCATAGCTGTAGATTTCGTAAATAGTGGTTTAGATCAAACCATTTGTGGGGGCACTATCTCTCATAAAATTCCTTTAATTTGTGGTGCTGCAAAACCATTGGATCTGAGCCGGATGATCCAAATCATCGATTCAACTGCAATACTATATGCGTTCGCTTCCTTATGCAATTGTGAGCCACTAAACAAATCCCAAACATTTCTGAGCCATCTCCTCACTCCGCCTGTAGATCTTAGCACCTTGTCCTTTTGCAGAACCACAGGGGTTCTTCGCGACCTAGTTTATCCATTCCAACATGCCTGAAAGCAAAACATTGGGAGTCTTATGGACACATTTTGTGACGAATCCTGAATGCCCTACAATTGAACTCCACATTTTATTTGCAGAAACCAAATCGAAACCACCTTGCTTCCTAACAAAATTTGAAAAATCATAAAGATCAATGAATTTTCCATCAGAAATAATGACTGGTAGGGGCCTGGTTCATGTATATGGGAATTCTTTCAAGCATGTTGTTAACAGTTTATTGAATAACTCCTCTTTGCTTATCGGCATAGGTAAGATATGTGTGTGATTGTAACTCAGGACCCATATATTACAACGTTGGAACTAATTATACTGCTATTTTGGCTAGAGGTTCCTGCGCATCCTATGTTTCTGGATTCATGACATTCATGTGAATTAGAGGATTCCCATATTTTGTGAAGGATATGAAGGTTTTTCAGTGTGAAAGGTTCAATGGACACTACGGAGTGCTTGCATTTGTCATTTCCAACATGCTGTCTTCAATGCCATATCTCGCACTTGTTGCAACAATATCTGGGACAATCACCTACTACATGGTAAATTGCATCCTGGATTTACTCACTACTTGTATTTTGTGCTGAACCTCTTCGCTTGCATGACCATCGTTGAGAGCTTGATGATGACAGTGGCCACCTTGGTGCCCAATTTCTCGATGGGAGTCATCACAGGAGCAGAAATCCAGGGAATATACATGCTAGTTGCTAGATTTTTCTGTTTTCTGACAGATTTCCCCAAGCCAGTTTGGCCCTATCCAATGTCATATATTATCTTCAACTTTCGGGCATTACAAGGCCAATACAAAAACGACTTACTTGGATTAGATTTCAAACCGCAGATTGAAGGAATTGCCAAAATCAGAGGTGAATATATCTTAAAATCTGTGTTTGAAATCAATACAAAGCTGTCCAAATGGTTGGACTTGGTCATCATATTCTCAATGATTTTTATTTACCGCTTCATCTTCTGCCTTATGATCAAATACAACGAGAAGATTGGCCCATCCTTGCGAGCACGCTATGCAAAGCACAAGATGAGGTCCTCGGGAAAGCAGGCCTCCTTGAACACCATAAGTCCTATTACTCAACCTGGCCATTCTGGTGAAGCAGGATCCTCTCCATATTAAACCAAAAACACCAGTTTGGTTGTGTTCAATGACTTTCTTCCTGAACAATGGCCGACTTTATCTAGCCTATAAAGCCATGACTGGTTATTTTTTATGTAGAATATGGATTCACTGATGTCCATCCAAGGATAGCCATTTCTGATTTCGAAAACCCATGCCTGTCTGCATGTATAGAACTACAAATAAAACAACAATCTATGTTTGAACTTTGCCTTAGATTATTCATGTAATCTTCTTAGAAATAAGAAAGCCAGAAGTCTGGGACATGTAAGTTTAGATTGCAATCATTATTAGCGTAAAATTTATGATTTATGGAATGAATGCTCCAAATATGCACCAAATAAATTCCAAAACAACCTGCTCAGCTCTCCAATAACTAAGGATTAAATGAACATCAACACTTTCATAAGCTTTCAAAATGCAAGAATTAGTCTTACCCCCTGCAATGTAATTAAATCACCCAATAACAGATTTCTTAGGCACCGTGTTTCAAACGCCTTTAAAACAAGTTTTTTTATCTCCTTGAACTTCTTCCACTTCTATAATTGTTCATCAGCAACCTTAAATTTCCAAGCACTTCTCCCGATTTTTTGCTGAGTAGATATTGCGCTACAACATCTGGCTCCAACTGGGGACAGTACTTTGGTAGAAAAATGCTGAGAACTTGTAGATCAGTAGCCTTTATTGGGCATGGAGTCAAGTCAGACTGAATTTTCTCTCAATCGAAAATCTCTGAAAATTTCAAAACTTCTCTGAAACCTCCTTCTTCTTGGATCTTTATTTTAAACTGAAAATTTTAAACTAGAAATACTGCAACTGGAAATGCTCAACTCCTGAGCTTATTTATGTACAACCCATATATATATAAGCATGGTTGAACTTAATCAAGTAAATTCAACCTTCGAATGGAACCAATCCAACATCTTCTCATTAGATTTAATACCTTCATACTGCTGAAATTAAAAAATCAAAAGAGGAATGTACCATGAAAATTTTTCATATAAAAAATTTTGTACATACCCTTGCATTAAAGCTTGTTGTTGACCAAATAAATTTTCTATATATTCAGCAACTGAATCATAGAACTCATGAAATAAAGTTTCGACTACCTTCTTTTTTTTTACATTTTGCTAATGTAGGCTTCTTTGAACATGGCAGTTTATTTCATTGTTTGACTTTTAAATTAGAAATTGTGTGTGAGGAACTTGGCTGCCATTTTTTGTAGGTAGGCATTCAGGCTGAAAATAAATATCCAAGGTTTGCTCTTCATAATGTTGATGTTCTTCCTTTAACCTCAATTGATGACTAAAATCTTCCTCTTCTTGCAAACATGTCTGAGAAAGTGCACTATTTTCCTCACTACTCACAAAATTATTGCAATGATCTTCCATGATTTCATAGTGTAGTTCAGCTGTTACAACTAAGTTTTGACTATAATCTTCAAAAGGATTAGATTCTTGTTCTTCAACAATACAGGAACCTTTTGACACTTTTTGGAAATCTTTATTCGCCTCTGAACTTACATTCTCTTGTAAAGAAATTCCAATATTTCCTTCACAAGCCCTCTTATCTTTGACAAAACTTGAGCTTTCTACATCGCAGGAAAAATTTCTACAAGCCCACACATTATCTTCGATTTCTTGTGCATGGAGAAACATCAACTTCAGAGTGCTAGGCTTTCTCTCCTTGAGATAAAAAGCCAAGACAATAGAAAGAGCTTTCAAATAATAGATCATAGTTGCTGCTTCTGGAGGTCGAATTTCTTCTGGCATGCTGAAATAAATTTTTTGAAACCTCCTATTAAACTCGGAAATTGATTCATTGCTTTGCCTTCGGATAGAATATAATTCCAAAAGGTGCTCTTCAAATGACTTACTCTCGCCCCAATATGTAAGAAATACATCTTGAAGATCTTTCCAGGAATTAATTGAACCTGCTTCCAAACACTGGAACCATTGCTGAGCATCCTGCTTTAAAGAATGGCAAAACATCCTTAAAGCTACATCTTCATAAATGATTTGAAATTTGTCCAGAAAGTACTCAAATTCCAAGATATGTAGTTTAGCTGAAATGTCCTTCTCCTTCCCAGAGAAACTTGGCAAGGACTTGAATATGTTCGAAGGATATTGATGGAGAATAGCGGGCAACTTCAAGGGTTTAAATATTTCTCTGTTTTTTAACTGAAAAACAGTCAATTTCTTATGAGGCAAAATATTATCATCCAAAGATGATGAATCATCAACTTTATGCCCAGACTGTGACTGATAATCTTCCGGGATTGTAATACAAAAATCATCCCTACTTTCATGTTTAGGAGATATACTTGTGTCAAGATTTATAATACAAGTAGAAGAAAAATCATCTTTTTCCAATAATGAATTTACATTTTGGTCCTTATAATATTCTGAGAAAAAAAAGCAGGAAACAATCCTTTTAATATAAAAGGGAAAATAGACCACTAAACTGACAGTAAAAAATAGAACCTCCTTTAAAAAATGGAAATTCTGATACATGTTTTTTCCATGATACTTTCTCATCTTCTTGCTAGAAAAATTCTTCATCTAATGAAACTTTCATCAGTGGAGTCTCCAGATGAATAATAAACAACCAAACTTCAAATATGAATCTTATTCACCATCAAGAAGAAAGGATTATGAAACCTTCTGCTGTAAGGTATGTGACCTCGCATTTGGCTTTGTGAAAATGAGAATTCTGTAAAAAGTAAACACAGCCGAGCACTTCCTCCTCGCTGAACAATCAGAGGAAATAGAAAGAAAACCCAGGGAAATGAATTTCGCTTCTTCGTTCCCTGGCAACGGTGCCAATTAAATGTTGTACCTTAAGAAACAATTCCTTGGCTGTGAAAGGAATTCGTGCTTAATAAATTCTTATAATTATGTCACAGAAATATTGATCCATGTTTAATCACCTCCAGAGCTCAATCATTGAATCTTCAAAATCAAATGCTATAAACATCCAACAATGCTATTATCTTCTGATATAGAATGAAATGTTCAGAAGAAGAATGAAAGGAAAAAACCCAAAATGATATGCTATTGTACAGAATCTATCATCTCAAGCTCTAGAAGAATTAAAAGAAAACAATTAAAATGAAGGAGCGCCTATTAAGGGTTTTAACTCTTATTTACACATGTAAAAAGAGACCTACTGCTTTGATACTTCATTTTATTCAAGGACTGAAAATACATTATGTAAATTAGAAGACATATCAATATCAACAAATGCCAGAAGTTTTCTTTTCATTCATTAATCACTTGAAATCTCAATACAAAGATCACTGTCCGGAGATCCCCAAAAACCGGAACCCCTGCTCCTCTCCTCTCTTCTGCTTTTATGTCAGCCATCTAAAGTAACTTCCTAACTGCTATGATCAGTTTTGAAACTGATTCTTGGGAGTTTTGGAATTATTTAAATTTACAAAATACCTTTTTTAATATTATATATGTAATATATAATATAAAACCAAAAATAGGATCTGACTCTATGGCACGTAAAAAGAAGGAATGGTACATATTGGGTCCCACCATTACACCCGTATGTATTAACGACAAAATCACCCATGGTTTTAGAAAAGCAATAACTGCCTACGGGGGCACTGATAGCAGTTTCTTGAGAAATGGCTTAGTGATGTCGTAATGCATCATAGCCATAGATTTCGTAAATATTGGTTTAGATCAAACCATTTACGGGGGCACTATCTCTCATCAAATTCGTTTAATTTGTGGTGCCACAAAACCATTGGATCTGAGCCGGATGATCCAAATCTTCGATTCAACTGCAATACTATATGCATTTGCTTCCTTATGCAATTGTGAGCCACTAAACAAATCCTGAACATTTCTGAGCCATCTCCTCACTCCGCCTGTAGATCTTAGCACCTTGTCCTTTCACAGAACCACAGGGTTTCTTCGCAACCCAGTTTATCCATTCCAACATGACTGAAAGCGAAACATTGGGAGTCTTATGGACACATTCTATGCCGAATCCTGAATGCCCTACAATTGACCTCCACATTTTATTTGCAGAAACCAAATCAAAACCACTTTTCTTCCTAACAAAATTTGAAAACTCATAAATATCAATGCGTTCCAGAATTAGTAATTTACCAGCAGAATGACTATGGAACTCAACCTATTGATGGCTATTTGAGATTAATCGACCTCTAAACTTGTGCAATGACAAGCTACCAGGTCTTCAAAACATTGTTGCCACGTTGATCAGCCAAAAGTGCACATTTGATTAGTTTATAACCACCCAACTTCTAATACACATGTCCACGGTCAGCTACAACAGGATATGGATAGGTGTGCTTCAAATCTTAGTGCTCTCAACAATTCAACTTGATTTTTATTGAATCAACTCCATAGGAATGTTTCAAACAAATATTAACACACTACTGCAAAACATAACATAAGACAATACACCCTCAAAATAAATATAGATACCTTATTATCTGCGTAGAATATGGACATTTAATCCAGAAATTCATAATCACAACCACGTTATCACGACAATGCTTATTCAGGTGCCGATCATATCTTTCTTTTGAATATGGAGGTCTTCCTAACGAAGTCCCTGACAATACTCGCGAAGGTGAATTGTTTGAATAACTACCGTAGGATGAATGCCCTGCAAATGTGTGTGTTGGCCCAAACAACAAAACCTCGACTTCACCAGTTTGAACCGCCAACGCAATTTAATTCCTCCTTTCCTTATTCAGTTCTGACCACAATTCTTCATCTCAACATCCAGCTAATCTTATTCCTTCCATGATGACAAGTTTTGGATTTCATTCCAAAAATGTGCATCTGTCTGACAAATTTGATATGCAAAACAAGTTTATATCTAGAAAGTTTGTAGATACTAGGCACAGTGACTGCCTACCATGTAATCACATCCTCTGCATTCGTTCCTTCACTCAATAAAATGCAGTGTAGTTTATCACACTAACATCTATCGATCTATCTACATATATGACTGGCAGTCTCCACAAGACAGGGCTCATGGGTAGCTAGGGCATTAAAATTAACACTTGGATTGATTTTCCTTTAACAGGTCAGTTCACCCTGATAAGTGCTGCAATTTTAAATGGCCAAAGAGGATGCTTCAGCCCTATCACTTATGATTACAGCTATCAAACCATGTAATGGCACCCAAAGACACTAGGAACGTTTGCAAACAAAGATATCCATTAGGTACAGTCTTGGTGGCATTATCATTCAGAAAACCTTCTTTGCTAAGGAAATGCAAGATTTCTTGATCATTAGAGATCTGAGATATGGCTATTCCAGATTTCTAGTAGAGAGGAACGGATATGGCACAATTTTCACAGTGTTGTTTAAAGACTCTGTATCCTATTGTTTGTTCAGTGCTGTTTGTTTAACTCGATCATTAAGATTACCAATTGGATTGATTTTTCCTTCTGACTGAATAGTTCATTCTGTTAAGGGCAGCAGCCTTATAGCTTAAGAGGATGATTCAGCCCTACAGCTTTTAATTACAGGTTTCAAACTATGGAGTGGCACCCAAAGAGCTAGTAGGTGCAGGTATTGAAGGTGTATTTCTTTGCAAATTCTTCTTTATCGATCACCTGCAAGAATCCTCTTGCATAATCTTCTTTACTGATTACCTCATACACCTTGGAAATCCCCGAAAATCCACAACTTGAACCCCCACAAAATTCAACTCATTTAATTTCATACAATTCATAAACAATAGTCTCATAATCACACAATGGAAATTAACACAAAAATCAATTCTTCATTAATTACGCAAACCACTTACAAACTTCCTCTCGCTTTGGCCAGATCTTCATTTGATGGCCCTTCAACTTCTAAAGACTCACTTCATGCACTCTACTCCCTCTATCCTCACTCTCTTGAATTATATAAGGAAAACAAAATTGATACAAATACATGGTTTCATGAACCAATTCTAATTCTGAACCAGAAATCTCTCAACCTCTCCTAAAAAATCTCTTCAAACCCACTCTTTTCTCAACCAACGCTAAATCAAGCTTTTAAAACTCTATTTTAGCCAAGTAAATCTAACTATTTGGCCTAATCTCCACACACGGAGGATCACTCAGCCACATACACCCTATCCTCATATTTAACAATAAATAAAACTCTCATATATTTAAACAAATAAAATTAATTATTTTCTTCCAACCCCTTGTTAGTCACAACATGTGATCATGCTATCACATTACTGACTAGGCCTGAATGCTCCTGCATCAAACAATATCCGGGACAATCACCTACTACATGGTGAAATTGCATCCTGGATTTACTCACTACTTGTATTTTGTGTTGAACCTCTTCGCTTGCATGACCATCGTTGAGAGCTTGATGATGACAGTGGCCACCTTGGTGCTCAATTTCTTGATGGGAATCATCACAGGAGCAGAAATCCAGGGAATATACATGCTGGTTGCTAGATTTTTCCGTTTTCTAAAAGATCTCCCCAAGCTAGTTTGGCGCTATCCAATGTCATATATTATCTTCAACTTTCGGGCATCGCAGGGCCAATACAAAAATGACTTACTTGGATTAGATTTCGAACCGCAGATTGAAGGAATGCCCAAAATCAGAGGTGAATATATCTTAAAATCTGTGTTTGAAATCGATACAAAGCGGTCCAAATGGTTGGACTTGGTCATCATATTCTTAATGATTTTTATTTACAGCTTAATCTTCTGCCTTATGATCAAATACAATGAGAAGATTGGCCCATCATTGTGAGCACGCTATGCAAAGCACAAGATGAGGTCCTCGGGAAAGCAGGCCTCCTTGAACACCATAAGGCCTATTACTCAACTTGGCCATTCTGGTGAAGCAAGATCCTCTCCATCTTAAACCAAAAACACCAGTTTGGTTGTGTTCAATGACTTTCTTCCTGAACAATGGCCGATTTTATCTAGCCTATAAAGCCATGATTGGTTATTTTGTATGTAGAATATGGATTCACTGATGTCCATCTAAGGATAGCCATTTTTGATTTTGAAAACCCATGCCTTCCTGCATGTATAGAAGTACAAAGAAAACAACAATCTATTTTTGAACTTTGCCTTAGATTATTCATGTAGTCTTCTTAGAAATAAGAAAGCCAGAAGTCCGAGACATGTAAGTTCAAATTGCAATCATTATTAGCGTAAAATTTATGATTTATGGAATGACTACTCCAAATATGCACCAAATAAATTCCAAAACAACCTGCTCAGCTCTCCAATAACTGAGGATTAAATGAACATCAACACTTTCATAAGCTTTCAAAATGCAAGAATTAGTATTACCCCCTGCAATGTAATTAAATCACCCAATAAAATATTTCTTAGGCACCGTGTTTCAAATGCCTTTAAAACAAGTTTGTTTATCTCCTTGAACTTCTTCCACTTCTATAATTGTTCCTCAGCAGCCTTAAATTTCCAAGCACTTCTCCCGATTTTTTTCTGAGTAGATATTGCGCTACAACAGTGTCTATGGATATATGTACAAGCTGCACATAGACCTTATTAGCAGAAATTTAAAAAAAAAAACTTGAAGGTTTAAGATCTGAAAATTATAAACATCTTTCATTCCTTCCTTCAGCTCTGGATTTGATCTTTTTGAGCTGTTCTTTCCTTTTTTTTCATGGTTCAGATTTTGAGCGGATTAGAACCAATTCTTCATCAATCTTCCGGGTTTAGGTTTTTAGCTTGTTTGAACCATTGTTTTTCTATCCTAATCTAATCTACTGATAAACCAAGATTGAATAGTTTGGTAAATCTTCTTCACTATCCTATCAGCAGAAAATTGAAATCTATCTTAGTCATGATTAGGTTGTATGACTAAGTAAAGTTTGTCCGAGTAAATGATGGCTAAAAACCTTAACCTTAACTTTCCCATAACCATAACCTTAACCTTGACATTACTCTTAACCTAACCTTAAGCTTTTTTGATTAGTGATTGTCATTGATGTCAACCCAAGTAGCACCAGGGGCTAACCCAATATTGAATGGGAAGTTTGACCTACCAAATTAATATATTCTAGGTCAATAATGTTTTTCATGGTTTCTACTTGTCGAGATGTTTCTGTTGATATATGGCACGCCATGTAATTATTCACGGTTTGAGAGATATTCATGTTTGAAGTTTGTACCCCAATTAGTGGGCTAAAACCCCATGGGGTTGGGGCATGGGTCATTGAAAAGTCATAATTAATATCTTTTATGCTTTTCAAAGTGCATAATTAATATTTTTTATGCTTTCCAAAGTGCATAATTATTTTCATTTAATAGAGGTACACCATTCTTGATATGCTCCATGACCTCCTTCCAGTTGTTAAACTGTTATTGAAGGAACCAAGATCTAATTCCAATTGTTGGAAATACTGAGAGGGGGGCTGAATCAATATTTCTTTCAATTAGAGCATTATTTAATCTTGAATTATTATCAGTGTATTTACAATGATAATAATTGAAGATTAACTAATTCTCTAATTGAAAGAAATATTGATTCACCCCCCTCTCAGTATTTCCAACAAACTTAACCTTATCCTTAACCTAACCTTAACCTTAACTTTAACTCTACCCTAACCTTAAGGGATAAGCTAACCCTAACCTTGACCAAACCCTTAACCTTAACCTTAACCTTAACCTCAACCTTTACCCTAACCTTAACCTTAACCTTAACCTTGGCTTTACCCTTAACCTTAACCTTGACCTTGACCTTAAACTAACCTTAACCTTAACCTTAACCTTAACCTTATATTACCCTTAACCTAACCTTAACCTTAACTCTAACCTAACCCTAACCTTGACTAAACCCTTAACCTTAATCTTGACCAAACCCTTACCTTAACCTAGCTTTAACCTTAACCTTCCCCTAACCTTAACCTTAACCTTACCCTTAACCCTAACCTTCACCTGACTAAACCTGTAACCTTAAACTTAACCTTACCCTTAACCTTCACCTTAACCTTAACTTTACCCTTAACCTTGACCTTACCCTTAACCTTCATCTTAACCTGAAGCTTAACCTTACTAAACCTGTAACCTTAACCTTATCCTTAACTTACCCTTAACCTTGACATTACCCTTAACCTTCACCTTAACCTTGACCAAACCCTTAACCTTAACCTTAAACTGACTAAACTCGTAACCTAAGGGTAAATTTAAGGTTAAGGTTAGCTTAATGTTAACCTTGACCTTGAACTTAACCTTAACCTTAGCCTTAGCCTTAACCTTTACCTAACGCTAAGCTTAACCTAACCTTGTCCTTAACTATAACCTAACCTTAACCTTAACCTAACCTGAAATTTACCCCTATCCTAACTGTAACCTTTGTTAGCCACCTATAAATTCTGGCATATCAAGTGGTGGCTAAAATATTTTGGATAGCCTTCAAGAAACAATTTCAGTGCTAAAACTTGTTGATGCTTAAAGTATTTTGATAATATCCTATCCTTTGGATAATCTTCACTGCTTTTCCCCTTTTCAACTCAGAAATTCTGCTGTCATTACATGAAGAAAAACTGCTACAAAATCCCAATTTTTCCCTTCCTTCCACCACAAAACTAACCTTTTTTTCTCTCCTCTTTTCCCCATAAAATCCCTCATTTCATGTTTTCCCCCTTTTCCCCTCCACAAAAATCCCTTTGATAAGGTTTAAGACCCTTTCTTGCCTTATCGAAACCCTCAAAATCCTTCGAAAATCATTGAAAATCTGTAAAAATCACATTTTTTATATATTATAGACTTAAGCCCCCTTGGGCTAAGTCTTTAACCCTTCCACTCCATACGCCCTGGTGCTAGAACTAGGCGCTGGCCATCCAAGCGCTTATCGCATCGCCCGATGCTAATTAGCCCTGCATCCATTAACCCCCCGGGTCATACGGTTTTTCCATATAAACCATGGCCCCGGAGACGGGCGCCAAGCCGAATTAAAAATTAATATTTTTCCCCCAAAGTATAAACCTTTGTTTATATTAATTTGTCAATTTTTATTATGTCCTAAGGTTTTTCGCTGGTTTAAAGTTCTAGTCACTCTCCATCGTCAATCTGATCTGCAGATCGACGGCACGTAGTCTATCGCCCCGGTGGTCCCTGCCAGCCACTCACTATTGCAAAACTGGGCGGAATACATCACACCGCTTTTGAGAGCGAGGTGGTTTTCCCTGATCGACATCGATTCCATTCACCGGCCGACACGTGGCTCTGAGCCATTCCATAATACTGCCCTCATCATGCATTAAAGTTCAGACATGGGCCCGACGCGATATTGAAATACACCATCCAATCTGGGGCCGCTCATCAGACGGTGATCGCTCTCTGAAGACGCCCGTGCAATAACCAGGGTACGACACAGTGTTAAAAGCATCTATATCTTTGATCTGATCTACAGATCGACGGAACAAACTTCATCGCCCTAATTCCTCATCTAATCATCATTTCTGGACCCAGGGTTTTATTTCGCCCTAATTTTATTGAAAATATAAAGTCTGGGCACGTTCTATAAGGTTTATTGGCGCCTTTTCCCTACCTTTGATTGTGTGGGCCGATCTCATCCGACGACCCACGTTTTTCCCGATCCCCAAACCAGATTTTGTGACCATTTTTGTCCAAAACAAAGGTTTTTAACCATTTCTCTATTTCACTTTGACTTTCACCTCTGATCCCGACCGTCGATATCTGCGTGATCGATGGCTCCAATTTAATTCCTCCCTCCATTTCCTTTTGAATCCCTCTGATCAATCTCGACCATTGGATGATGCCATCCAATGACCATGCTCTCCCCACGTGCCTTCTGAAGCAGTAAACCTATACATGCAGGATTTTATAACATTTTTTGTATTTTGCAGGGTTTAAAGGTTTTTTCCGCTATGTCTAAAGAAAATTAAAAGGTAGAGGGTGACGATCCTCCTGCCTTTCGATTCACTAGAGGAAACCATTCGCAGGAAGAAGCTCCACATTTCATCAATGATTCATGAAGCATTGATGCCACATGACCCCTGCGCAGCCCTGCACACAAACGAACACAGCAAGTCAATCACAAATCAAATATTATCAGGGTTGAAGATAGAAGCGCACCAGCACAGAATACTGAAGACAGATTTATGAGGGTTATGGCTAAGATTGATTATTAAAAGCCAAATCCTCCCAATTAAAAAACACAGTTAAAAAGAAATCAAAGTGTTTTATCATACAAAAGGCTTGCACCGCCACATCACGGGCTAATTGAATCCCCCAACTACCACAGAGCCACCTACAGCCTCAAATAAATCAAAAGAATATCGAAGTTATTACCAGAACAGGAGATATTTTGCATCAATACAGCTGAGCATTTGTCCAGCAAGCCTAATAGTTAATGTAAACCAATTGATACAGAGGAAACATCAAAAATCTTCTTCATTAATCCCCTCAAAGGCCGAGAGACAATACGTCGTATTAATTGAAATTAGAAGATATTTTATCCCATTCCACCTCCTCTTTTCTTCTATAAATACTTCTGAAGAAAACGAGGACATGTTGCTTGGTTGGTTGATCACTAGTTGTAATATTGAAACTCTATGAAATGATACATAGTATATTGAAGTTGAAGAAGAAACTGAAGTCTTGGAAGCCATGATGATGTTGTTGCATGATTTTTTTTTAGAAAGCTCTATCAGTGGGTCCATGAGCTTGGATTTTGGTGAAGTATTCTAAACTATTTAATGTTTTCTCCTGTTTTCATTCTGTTCCATAATTTCTTACTACAATAGGTTGAAAGTTTTGTGCTAAGAAATGACTCCTGGAAGCACCTTAGACCTATTCATCCTTCAGTGTTTCATGTTTTCTTCTGCTGAGGTATTTTAGAGTCTTTAATCTCTCTCTTTAGTCCTCATGCTTGTTTATTTCTATGATAGTTTCAATAAGATGGTTTCAGCATGATTTATGGTTCTCCCTGCTTGTCTGTTGCCACTTAAAAGGCTGTTATTGAAGTCTCCCTTTGAATTATTTCTGTTTACAGTAAGCCAAGGAGGTCTGTTCTAATCTTGCCCTTTGTCCTTACTTAAAAAGTTGTCTTAAAGGTCTTTATATTTGTAATCATAGATGTGTTAGGTGTTCCCTCTTCTGTAACTGAAATTATCAGTGAATCTTTTATGTTTTCTAAGTCATTCGAAATAAAATCTTTGAGGAAATAGGGTGTTCCCTGAATCTTAGATTTCATTTTAAAAGTTGTTTTGAAATCATTATTTTCTTAAAGGTGTGATTTGTAGAATTCATGGTTAGCCCTGTCTATCAAATAGCTCTTTATAGTTCAAATTTTTTTGTCAAATTCCCTTTGTTGAGAATTAAACTTCTCTTTCCAAATCATTGATGTCCATCTCATTCCAAAAACCAAAGGATCCTATGGCCAAGTTAGATTTGCCCTCTGATATCCCATATCCATTGATAAGTTTGTCATGGCCTCTTTTTGACTCCATTTCCAAATGAAGCTACTAATTCCTCTTTATACTTATTTTTCCTAGACCTTTCATATCCTGCTGTATCAATTCAACCAAACAAACAATCAAACACCTACACTTAATAACTAGTCTAAAACCAATACTCTAAGCACACAACATAAACCTTTGTAAATAAACATTTGAGAGATCCCCCTCTGAGAAAAGGAGGACTAGATCCTGTAACTCTAAATATTGGTTCTGATGTTGCCTTGTCTTTTGATTTTCCAAACTATCAAAACACGATACACCAACATAATGGCGATCACGGTGGGACACTGAGTAAAAAATTCAAGACAAAACACTCACTGTCTAGTATAACATAAGTAACCTTCTTCAAGCACTACCAAGCAATGGTAATCATGATAAAACTTATTTGAATCAGTGACAAACTAACCCTTATGATTCTCATAAAACTTTATCAAACCTTGAAGGAATCAGTTACCAAGCCATAGGAGTGAACTCTGTATGTTTTGACACCTTAGCTAAGTGTAAAATCAGACTTGGAACACTTTCTTAACCTATAAGACTGAAATAACTCAGAAAAACCCAAAAAAAATTTCAGTTTGGCTTCACAAATAAACATGGTGGTGGAACCATCCAATATCTTACCTTCATAAAATCTAAAAAGTTTGCACCTGGTGACTCCACTAGCCATAGTAGGCCTATTACTCATCTAGGTTCCCAGATCTCTTTAGGACTGTGTTAACCCACCTGGAAGAAATTTAGAAGCCTAGTCCCATACTAGATAAGGCATCGTGAGAGGTAAAATTCCCAAAAATGGTCCTTAAAAACCTCAACCTCTCTCATTTTTGAAAAATAGTCTGGCTGCACATAGGATCAACACTAGTTTCCATCCAGACCCAAATCCTCCTTTAATCATTGACAATCCTGAGAAAATTCGGTGGCAGACTTCTAACTCTGGAAAATCAGTTGCTAATAGGAGCCTCTTAAGAAAAAAATCTTTCCCTGAAAACCTTGTTGCTTTGGAGGATTTACACTTTGATTTACATCATATAAAGAACATATTTAGAACTAGATCTCAAGGTGATTTAAACCAAACTGATCTTGACATTGCAAATTTGTAACAGAGCTTCAGTAGAGAAGCCTCACCTTCCACTCCTCCTGATTCCCAGCTTCTTCATCACTTTAGCCTTTCCCATAACAAGTCTTCTCAAAATCAGTTTGTTGGCCCAAGTGTTTCTTCCAGTCCAATCCATACTACCATTGAGAAAAACACACATGTTCAGCACACTTTCCCTTTTGCAAAACCACCCCTCGTAAATCCACCCTTATTTCCATCCATGGCAACATGGCATGCCCCATTAGTGTTACCACAACCTCTACATCCCTTACCAAATTATTATCAATCCAAAATCCCTCAGTTCACTGGAAAAGAGTCCACAACAGCTTAAAATCATGTAGATAAGATGGAGGATGCATTTTATTACATGGAGATAGAAGAAGAAACTATGAAGATGAGAATCTTCGCCCAAAGTTTAGGAGGAGATGTAAAGAAATGGTTTAAAAACTTACCTCCTAATAGCATAAATGATCTCCCTGCCTTGCATCAAACATTCATCAACAAATGGGAACTCAAAAATAATCCTCTCCAAATACTAGCAGAGTATAGCAGCCTCAAGAGAAATGAAGGGGAGAGTGTTCATGATTACTCCACTAGGTTCAATAGCGTTTACAATTCTCTTCCACCTCACATGAAACCTCCTCAAGGTATGGCCTTGGTAAGGTATCCCGAAGGCCTTGATGTTGAAATGAATTATTAGTTAAGGGAGGGAGATTAATTAACCTTATAAGACATGCAGAAAGGAGCTGTGAGGGTAGAAGCAAACATAATTGAGAAAATAAATAGGTTGAGATTAGAGAAGAGGGTAACTTATAAAGATGACCTACTACCTTCAACCTCAACTTCTGACACAAGAATTGACAACCTATTTAAGGTAATGGAGAGGATGCTTGAGAAGATAAATTTAAATGAGAGAGTGCCACCAAGAGAACCTTAAAATAACCAAAACAGAAATAGAAATCAGAGTTATAGAAGAGAAAACAATCAAGATAAGAAGAAATAATTTGACCAACAGATTAGACCTCCCTTCCAACAAAACTATGTAGATCAATATGATGTAGAAATTTGCAGAATAATGAAGATTTATTCACTGATATTAACCTGATCATACACAAATTCGATTTGCTGCATAACACATAATCTCTTCTAGAAATTAATCATCACATGCGAAAAATAAAACAAGCGGTAGAACATCAATTCGCACACATAGAACGCAGCATGTATAAGGAAAGCTTATAGCTGAAAACCCCCAGATATATGTATCATATAAATGGATGAGAACATGTAACTTTACACAATACAATACTCCTCACAAGTACTCAGTACTGTCTCCAAAAGCTACACACAAAACTAGCTCAATTTTGAACAAGTCACGGGTTCAAAACTCCTCCACTAGCTGCCTGCCTCTACTGTGTAGGTTTTAACCCTGAACAGAAATATCTACACACGATTCTTATAACAGAAAATAAACAATAGCAAGAGCATAAAACATAAAATAGATAAACACGGAGATTTTCCCCTGGATCCCAAATCGGGACGACCAGCTTGATATTTCATTATATTCCTTTTAGTGTTACAACACATATATATACATGCCGAAGCATACATAAACCCTAATCCATTAACCCTGGATTAGAACATAACCGTAGTTCCCTTGACCGGATCTACAAAATACCAGGGGCCGAAAACCATCGAACCCCAAAACCATGTGCAAAACCATGCACAAAACCATGGGCAGATCCGCCTATGAGTGGGTCCGCACAAAAACCAATTTTGGCCGGGGCGCTGCCCCGGACCCCAACGGTGGGGACTGTTGCGCCCCTCGTGACCCCCCAGCTACGCCCGACGCAACATACAGCGTGTGGGGCTAATCGTGGAAATAATATAACACATACCCAACATTCTCCCACTTTTTGTTTTCTTTCCACGGGGGGCCGCAAGAGAGCTTAGTCATTTGCCCAATTATTCAACACCCATTGTTTCTCTACACCAAGAGAAATTCTGAGTGCTCACAGACTTTGTCAATGCATATGCAACATTCTTCAAAGTGTCCACCTTTACCAACAACACTCTTTTAGCTTCAACCATATATCTCACAAAGTGATATTGAACATCAATGTGCTTTGTCTTTGAATTATAAGTAGGGTTCTTAGCCAAGAAAATTGCACTTTTTCTATCACAATCTATCCTTATAGCTTGTTGCACCAACCCCATACTTGAACACAATATTTGCAACCAAAATGCTTCCTTGCTTGCATGAGTGGCTGCCATGTATTCTGCCTCTGTAGTTGAAAGAGCCATTACAGACTGTCTTTTACTCATCCAACTGATTGCACCTTCAAATAGGCTAAACACATACCCACTTGTAGATCTTCTTTGGTCCAGATCTCTAGCCTAGTCTGCATCAACAAAACCATGAATTTCCCACACCCTTTCCAATCTCGGTCTTCCCTGGTAGCACAAGCCATAATCACTAGTGCCACGCAAATATCTGAAAACCCTCTTCACTGCTGTCCAATGCTCCTTCCCTGGGTTTGACATAAACCTGCTCAATACTCCCACTGCATGTGCAATGTCTGGTCTAGTACAGACCATTGCATACATCAGGCTACCCACTGCACTTGCATATGGAACACGGGACATATACTCCTCTTCTTCTTGTGTCTTGGGACACTGTTCAGCAGAAAGTTTTACACCTACGGGAATAGGAACCTTCACCGGTTTACTATCCTGCATATTGAACCTCTGCAATATAGTCTCGACATACTTCCTCTGGTTTAACCAGAGCTTCCTCTTTGCCCGATCTCTCTTAATTTCCATGCCCAAAATATAATTTGCAGCACCCATATCCTTCATGTCGAATTTGGAGAACAGTTGGGTCTTCAAATCTTGGATAATTTCTTTGTCATTTCCAGTCAACAACATATCATCCACATACAAGACCAAATAAATAACATGGTCACCAATTAATTTAAAATAAACACAGTGATCCTCCTTGCTTCTGGTGAAGCCAAGTCCCCGTATATAGGTATCAAATTTCTGATACCACATCCTTGGTGACTGTTTTAACCCATACAGAGACTTCTTAAACCTGCATACCAGTTCTTTCTTACCCTTCACCATAAAACCTTCAGGTTGCTTCATGTAGATCTCCTCTTCTAGATCCCTGTGAAGAAATGTTGTCTTCACATCCATTTGTTCTATCTCAAAATAAAATGCAGCAGCAATAGATAAAGTAATCTAATAGAAGTAACTTTGGCAACAAGAGAAAAAATATCACCAAAGTCAATTCCCGGCACCTGGGAATAACCTTTCGCTACCAACCGAGCTTTGTATTTCTCCACCTTGCCTTCTACATTCATCTTCTTTTTAAACACCCATTTGCTCCCGATGGGCTTCCTTCCAGCCAGCAACTCCACCAGATCCCATGCCTCATTTTTTTGCAAGGATGCCATTTCATCAACCATGGCCTCCTTCCAGAGTTTTCCATCCTCTGAATCTACTGCCTCCCTGACAGTTCTGGGATCATCATCAGTTATAGTTAAGGCAAAACCTGAGCAAAAAGCAGATGGACTATACCTTTCTGGTTGCCTTCTTTCCCGGACTGATCTTCTCAAAGCTGGGGTTTGTGGCTCTTCCTCTTCTGAATCTTCTTCTGTTGTAGAGTCTGATTCATCCTCCTTTAGCTCAAACTCTATCTTCTCAGGTTCCTTTGGTAGGACTTCATGTGTAACAACATCTTTCACCTCTCTAAACACCACATCTCGGCTGTACACAACCTTCCTTGTTTATGGGTTCCAAAGCTTATAACCCTTTAAACCATCCTTATACCCAATAAAGATGCACCTTTCAGATTTATTATCCAACTTGGTCCTTTTCTCCTTTGGAACATGTACATATGCATCACATCCAAATACCCTTAGATGTGAAAGAGAGGGTTTCTTACCAGTCCATACCTCATGTGGGGTCTTATCCTCCAACACTGATGAAGGTGATCTGTTAACCAGATAGCATGCAGTCTCCACTGCCTCTGCCCAGAATTCTTGTCCTAACCCGGTACCACTGAGCATACTTCTTGCCTTTTCCATTAGTGTTCTGTTCATTCTTTCTGCAACTCCATTTTGCTGCGGTGTATATGGAGTATTCTTCTGTCGTGCTATACCACACTTCTTACAGAACTCTTCAAATTCCTTCTTACAGAACTCCCCACCATTATCTGTCCTCAACACCTTTATATTCTTCTCTGTCTGGTTTTCCACCAGAGCCTTAAATTCTTTAAATTTGTCAAAGACTTCAAATTTATTCCTCAAGAAATATATCCATGTATTCCTTGAGAAGTCATCTATGAATGAAACATAGTACACAGACTTTCCCAGTGACGGAACTGACACAGGCCCAAACACATCACTGTGCACAAGTTCTAATATCTTGTTCGCCCTCTTAGCACTAGAGGGAAAACTCACCCGATTCTGCTTCCCATATACACAATGTTCACAGAAATCAAAATCTAGAGAACAATTAGACATACCTTCTACCATACCATCTCTATGCAGTATCCGAAAGCCCTTCTCTCCAATATGTCCAAGCCTTTGATGCCATAGCATGGTCTTTTCTCCAGAGACAGCTAGACTTTCCGTCCCACTTTCAGGAACCACAGAACTGTTACACTTATCAATAACAGTGCTACCTTGTAGCTTGTACAGAGTTCCAGTCTGAACTCCCCGCATTAATACCAGTGCTCCCCGAACCATCTTGTAGGCATCTTTCTCGAACACTGTTTTTACACCTGCATCGTCCATCTTGCTTACAGAAATCAGATTTCTGGCCAATGTAGGAATATGCAGAACACCAGGAAGTGTTCTAATCCTCCCACCTTGCAGCTTCAGCTTGACCTTTCCACGTCCGACGATTCTGGCCTTCCTATCATCCCCTAGGAAGACATCACCACTATCATATTTCTCATACTCGCAGAACCACTCCCTATGGGGAGTGAAGTGAAAGGATGCACCTGAGTCAATCAACCATGACTCATGATCTACATGTGTATTTGAAGAAGAAGCCAAATACACATCCCCACCTTCATCAGAGGTGGTTTTTGCCTCTGCAGAAGGACCTTCATCAGATCCCTTTCCTTTCTCAGGAGCTTTAGATCTGCATTCCTTTTTGTAGTGCCCTTCCTTTCCGCATTTCCAGCACACCTTTACAAACTTTTCAGGAGATTTAGATCTCCCTCTAGATTTAGATCTCCCACTCGAAACCTTATTCTTGTTTCTGTTCTGGGACCTTCCTCGTACAGATAAGGCATCTCCATTCCGACCCTCCATATTTCTCCGTCTCATTTCCTCCGACAGCAAGGCTGAGACAATGTCATCAAAATTCAAGGTAGTTGTATAGCTACCTATTGCAATAACCAGACTGTCCCACGAGTCTGGTAGAGAGCACAACAAACTGATGCACTTATCTTCATCTGAGATTTTAATATCAACAGATGATAGCTGACTTACCACAGTATTGAAGGCGTTCAGATGCTCTATCACCGAGTCTCCATCCTTCATCCTCGGGTTATACAGCTTTTTCCGCAGGAACAACTTATTCACCAGAGACTTAGATTGGTACAAAGTCCCTATCTTTTCCCACAAGGTCTTCGCCGTAGCTTCCCCAGATACATTCAACAATACTGAATCTGAGACACACAACCGTATTGTTCTTTTAGCCTTCTGATCCAGTTTCTTCCAGTCTTCATCTGACATTCCTATTGGCTTAGTACCTGGATCTACCGCGATCCACTAATCTTTATCCACCAGCAGATCCTCCATCTTGAGCTTCCACAACTCAAAACTCTGACCATTAAATTTCTCGATCTCTATCTTTCCGCTGCTCGCCATATTCTTTCACCGCAAGAATCGATCCCGCAGATCTCCCACTGCACAGGGTCTACCACAGGCCCGAGCAAAAAACCCTCAACAACAAAGGCATCCCCTTGAAGCCGAAATAGCTCCGATACCAAATGTAGGTTTTAACCCTGAACAGAAATATCTACACATGATTCTTATAACAGAAAATAAACAATAGCAAGAGCATAAAACATAAAACAGATAAACACAGAGGTTTTCCCCTGGATCCCAAATCGGGATGACCAGCTTGATTTTTCATTATTTTCCTTTTAGTGTTACAACACATATATATACATGCTGGAGCATACATAAACCCCAATCCATTAACCCTGGATTAGAACATAATCGTAGTTCCCTTGACGGGATCTACAAAAATACCAGGGGCCGAAAACCATCGAACCCAAAAACCATGTGCAAAACCATGCACAAAACCATGGGCAGATCCGCCTATGAGTGGGTCTGCACAAAAACAAATTTTGGCTGGGGCGATGCCTTGAACCCCAACGGTGGGGACTGCTTCGCCCCTCGTGACCCCCCAGCTACGCCTGACGCAACATACAGCGCGTGGGGCTAATCGTGGAAAGAATATAACACATGCCCAACATACTGCGCAATCCAAAGTGTGAATGTAGATGAACCAAGTTAGAATTCACCTTGATTTAATAGCGCAATCATTATTGGCATACTCATCCCACTAATTGTGCAAATCTCATGCACAACTAATGTACAACTGCTGTCTATCTCACCCTTTCATCTACCTCTTCCACTAGTCTTTCACTGAACTGTCCATGCACTGAGTTAACTGATGTGTTCTTTAGTTGAATAATGAGTTAATAATTAGTGAATTAAATAATATTTAATTCACCCAACTCATCTCTAGTGTAATCGCCAGTTAAACTGATCACAACTAGTTCAACTAGTCTCAACTCCATCAACTCCTCAATCAACTCCACCGAACTCCGCCACTTGAGCTCTAACTGAAGTCAACCATGCATTAGCTCACCAAACCCATGGGAATAGTGTAAATCCTCATGTAAGCTGCATGCCCCACCTCCGGGGGTCAAACTGAAGTGCTCCAAGAGAGTAAACCGAAGTTTAGAGTCCAAATATTATTAAGGGTAAATAATATTCGACTATTCTATTTTTAGACAGGCAGTCTAAAAATAGACTTCGACCTATATGTCTAAAAATAGAGGTCCATATATTTTTAGCAACATGACCAATCCTCCAAGAATAGCATACTGCAACTCCCAGTCCATGATCCATATGTCTAAAAATAGACATAGTCTAAAAATAGACTTTGCGCCAAAAATAGCCTGCGGGCCCACCTAGTGAAGGCGACTTCATTTCACTAGGCTCCATCATCTTGCTACATTTTCAACACTCCCTCTCAGCAAGATATGGATTATCTGAAACCCCTATCCTACCTCTGTGGAACTCGAATTTTCTCCTGGTGAGCACCTTCGTCAGAATGTCAGCATCCTGATCCTCCGTGGGAATATATGAAAGGATCATGATCCTCCGCTGAACACAGTCTCTGATATGATGGTACCTGATGTCGATGTGCTTGGATCTATCATGAAATAACGGATTAGCCGAGAGCTTGATGCAGCTCTGGTTATCACAATAAATCATAGTAGGCTCCAAATGTGACTTGAACAATCTGACGAGGATCTTCCTCATCCATATAGCCTCGCATGCAGCCAAACTTGCTGCGATATACTCGGCCTCTGCTGAACTGAGTGCCACGGATCTCTGCTTCCTGCTGTACCAGGAAACTGCTATCGATCCAATGCTAAAGATACCTCCAGATGTGCTCTTCCGGTCCGTTGGGCTCCCTGCCCAATCTGCATCCGTGAAGCCAGAAAGCTTCACTCCATCCTCCTGTCTGTACCACAGTCCATATCCTGATGTGCCACTGAGATAACGCAATACATGCTTGCCTTCCTTCCAGTAGAGCTTGGTAGGCTTAACCATAGCTTTCGAAAGCTAGTTAACAGCATATCATATATCAAGTCGTGTATTGACCAGATACATAAGCGACCCCACCAACTGTCGATAGACAGTGGAATCCACTACCTCCGCTAAAATAGCATCCTCCTTCCTCCAACCACCAGGAAGAGGAGTATCAATAGGCTTGCAGTCATGCATGTTGAACCTCTCCAGAATCTCCCAAGCATACTTTCTCTGAGAAACAAACAGTCCACCACTGTGCTGCCAAATCTCCAATCCCAGGAAATAATGAAGGAGGCCCAAGTCCTTCATCTCAAACTCTCGTGAAAGATACTCCTTGCATGAAAGTATCAACATCTCATCACCCATAAAAATAAGATCATCTACATACAATACAATGATCAGCATCTTCCCCTCCACCACAATCTGGTATAGGTTAGGATTCGCCTCACTCTTGGAGAATCCAAGCCCGGTGAAATAACTGTCTATCCGTGTGTACCAAGCACGAGGTGCTTGCTTCAACCCGTACAATGCTCTCTTGAGTCGGCACACATGTGACTCACTACTGAAGATCTCAAAACCTTCGGGCTGCTCTATTTACACCTCCTCCTCAATGACTCCGTTGAAGAATGCAGTCTTCACATCCATCTGATGGATGCGCCACCCCATTTGCGCAGAGAGAGCTAGGATCATCCGTATGGAAGAGTACCTTGCGACAAGTGCAAAGGTATACTCATAATCGATCCCCTCGATCTGTGAGAAGTCACGGGCAAAAAATCTCGCCTTTTACTTCTCCACACTCCTGTTAGCCGCCTGCTTCACTTTGTAGATCCATCGCGAACCCACAACTAATTTCCCCTCCGGTCTTGGGACAATCTCCCATGCACTGTTTCTGACGATTGAATCATATTCTTTGATCATGGCATCTACCCATGCAGGTTCCTCCATAGCTTCCTCGAAAGAGGATGGCTCCATCACGACACATTGACTCATAAGAGCCATGTATTCAGTGTACCGATCCGGTGACTGTCTCTGTCTGCGCTGTGTTGTAGGTGGTCCTACAACCTTCTCTGCATCTTGAGCTAGTCGCTCAACTTCTGTAGTGCGCTTACGCCCTCTGATGGTTGGCGCTGCATGAGTGGTTTCTTCCACTCCATGAATCTCATATTTTGGCTAATCCACATCCTGAGACTCATCCTTAGGAGCTAACATCTCCTCATATGCATGCAAGTGTGGCCTTCTCTCAAGTGAACAATGCATGGCTTTCTCCTCCTAAAATTTGATATCCCATCGCACAACAGTCTTGCAATTGTCTGGCACATACACCCGATAGTTTTGGGGCGTATCAGTGTACCCCAAAAATATTCCAACCTCTGCGGTTGGATCTAGCTTCTTTTTGGCATCCTTCGTCACATGCATGTAGACAGGAGAACCAAAAATCCGCAAATGGGAAATGTCAGTCCTCTTGCCAGAATAAGCCTCCTCCAGTGTACTCATGCCAAGAATCTTGTGAGGACAACGGTTGTGCACATATACTACTGTATTGCATGCCTCAGCCCACAAGTGAAGGGGTAGGCCCTGATCATGCAACATTGCCCATGCAGCACCCACAATAGTTCTGTTCTTCCACTCAGCCACCCCGTTCTACTGTGGGTTATGGGGTGCGATGAGCTCTCTCTGAATCCCTTCTGCGCTGCAAAAGTCCTTGAATTCAGCCGAGATGAATTCACCACCATTGTCGCTCCTAACAGCCTTCACCTTCTTCCCCGATTCCTTCTCGACCAGTGCTTTGAACTCACAGAACTTAGAGTATGTCTCGCTCTTCTTCTGCATGAAGAAGATCCAGCACTTTCGAGAGAAATCATCAACAAATATCACGTAGTACTTGTGCTTTGCTATCGAAGCTACTGAGAAAGGACCACACACGTCTGTGTGAACTCTCTCAAGGATCGTCGTGGCGCGACTATCCTTCTCGTGAAAGGTGGCTTTCACAAACTTCCCTAAAGTACACCCATTGCACTGATCTGACTGTGCAAGGGTGCCCTTAGGAAGCCCAGTAGAAATCTGTTGTAGGATCTTCAAAGCTCCATGGTGAAGGTGGCCCAATCTCCGGTGCCACAGTTCGCCCTCATCATCCCGGCTCACCACTTCTCCCGCTTTGCATGCCCCATTCTTTGCTTGACATCTACTTACACTGATAAATGTTCTTGGCTCGAACCCCTATCTTCGAGTCTCTCCGGTTGTCTTCTTGCATAGAAAGCCTTTCCTTATTTGAAGACCACAACATACTATCTTCCAACATTGCCCTTTGGTCGGATTCTTCATCAATCTGGAACATACACTACTTCCTTCAATACGAAGGGGTTTACCAGACTCCCTCTCAAAGGAAATGGTACCGATACTGGTCGCACTGTATCTACCATCATCGCCCATCTCGATGTGCACTCCAAGATCTTTCTCCTCCAGATCTGAAAACAGATCTCGATCTCCGGTCATGTGAAATGATGCACCACTGTCCAAGAACCATACTGATCCCATCACACTTGAAACCAAGCATGCGATCAGTGAAAAATACAGTTCAAATTAAGAAGCCAATGCCTCTCCCGCTGCAGATCCAGTAGCCTTCTTATTTTTCTTCTTCTGCGGACAATTTGTGTCATAGTGTTCGTGCTGGTGATAGTGAAAACACTTCACCTTGGACATGTCTTGCTTCTTGCCTTTCGCACCAGACTGAGAAGCCTTCTTGCTCTTCCCCTTATTTTCTTTGGCAGCCAAAGCACAATTTTATTCATCAGATACCTTTGATGAAGATTCGTCCCTAGTAGTCCTCCTTATCTCCTCTTGCATGAGATTCGCCCAAACTCGCTCCCATCCCGGCAACTTCTCTCGACCATTGACAGAGTCTTGATAGGAATTCCAAGCCTTCAAAAGACCAAGGAGAGCCAGGTCCATCAAGTCCTCTTCATCGGCAGTCACCCCCACACTTCCCAGCTCATCTCTACATTGAGTGAACTTCGTGAGGAATTTGGCGATACTGTCACCTTTCTCCATCTTAATGTTTCTGAGTTTATCTTTGAGCGCCAACTTCCTTTGGTCGCTCTTGCTCTGGAATAGATCTGTTAATTCTTTCCACATTAAATATGGAGAAGCTTTTCCATGCAGGCTAGATACAATGTGATCCTTTACGCCCTCCAACAGAATCCTTCGACATTTTGCTTGTTTCTTTTGCCATGCTTCGACAACAGCAGCATTAGTAGAAGTAGGATTTGGAATCTCTTTCTGCATGAATTCCAACAACCCATTATCACCTAATATAGCCTCCATGCGGTCTTTCCATGCAACATAATTTGAACTACCTTCCAAGGCATATTCTAGTCGCAATCTGTTGAAAGACATTTTTGCCGCGGCACCAAGAACACAAATCTGCAAATTCGAATTCCAGGAGCTGATAACTCAACCGCTTCCAATCTACACTTGAGAACAAATTATTTCCAAATCAGATCTTGACTGCATGGGCATTTACCAGACCTTTCGCTTTCTGAAGAAAGATGAATCCGGAGGCTACCTGGCCCTAGTGCAGACTCTGTCCAAGGAAATAATTACAATCACCGTAATAGATATTTGACGATTAATTTAGCTTCGATACCATGTAGAAATTTGCTGAATAATGAATATTTATTCACCGATATTAACTGATCATACAAAAATTCGATTTTCTGCAAAACACATAATCTCTTCTACAAATTAATCATCACATGCGGAAAATAAAACAAGCGGTAGAACATCAATTCGCACACATAGAACATAGCATGTATGGGGAAAGCTTATAGCTGAAAACCCCCAGATATATGTATCATATAAATGGATGAGAACATGTAAATTTACACAATACAATACTCCTCACAAGTACTCAGTGCTGTCTCCAAAAGCTACACACAAAACTAGCTCAGTTTTGAACAAGTCGCGGGTTCAAAACTCCTCCACTAGCTGCCTGCCTCTACTGCGCAATCCAAAGTGTGGATGTAGCTGAACCAAGTTTGAATTCACCTTGATTGAACATCACAATCATCATTGGCATACTCATCCCACTAATTGTGAAAATCTCATGCACAACTAATGTACAACTGTTGTCTATCTCACCCTTTCATCTACCTCTTCCACTGGTCTTTCACTGAACTGTCCATGCACTGAGTTAACTGATGTGTTCTTTAGTTGAATAATGAGTTAATAATTAGTGAATTAAATAATATTTAATTCACCCAACTCATCTATAGTGTAATCTCCAGTTAAACCGATCACAACTAGTTCAACTAGTCTCAACCCCATCAACTCCTCAATCAACTCCACTGAACTCCGCCACTTGAGCTCTAACTGAAGTCAACCATGCATTAGCTCACCAAACCCATGGGAATAGCATAAATCCTCATGTCAGCTGCATGCCCCACCTCCGGGGGTCAAGCTGAAGTGCTCCAAGAGAGTAAACTGAATTTTAGAGTCCAAGTATTATTAAGGGTAAATAATATTCGATTGTTCTATTTTTAGACAGGTAGTATAAAAATAGACTTCGACCTATATGTCTAAAAATAGAGGTCCATCTATTTTTACCAACATGACCAATCCTCCAAGAATAGCATACTGCAACGTCCATGATCCATATGTCTAAAAATAGACATAGTCTAAAAATAGACTTTGCGCCAAAAATAGCCTGTGGGCCCACCTAGTGAAGGTGACTTCATTTCACTAGGCTCCATAATCTTGCTGCATTTTCAACATATGAGGAAGATATGGAGTTGGAAAGGTTGGGAGAATCTCATGTAAACTTGATTGGAGCAGACAGTGGGGATGATGTCTTCCTCACTAAGGAAGAACAAAGTTTCTTTTCTGATCAAAGCACAAACAGCTATGAAGATTCTGATGAATATAGATTGGGGTTTGAAAATTCAATCATGGAGGTAGAAAAAATGTATGATTTTAGGAGCAAAGGGAATGTAGACAACTTAAAGGATAAGAACACTAATACTGCTATCAAGAAAAACACAGAAACTCAGCCCAAAAATACAGCAGAAAAAAACCAACATTTTGACCAAGAAACCAGACATAAACAAAGACAAAAGTGTCCAATCAAATGTTGAACAGAGTACCCTTAACACTTCAGCTAGTGGTCCTAATAAAACTGTCCCAATTACCAGTCCAAAAAAGGTTCAGCAAATCAAAATTGTTGAAAAGAATTCAATTGAAAAGACATGTAAACATGAATAAGTCAATTGTTCCTTTCATCCTTGAGGGAGAGATTGCTAAGATAAAAATTACCATTCCCCTAGCTGAACTAGTAACCCAAGAGGTGTACAAAAACCAAGTTTTGAAAGCTTTGAACTTAGGAAGTGATATTGACACCTTAAACTCGACAGATGATAAACTTGAGTTGTTGTTTGGACCATAAGTTGAAGGAAAATATCAAGAAGGAGTTGTCCCTCCCTTCTATGTTAGCTTGAACATACACGAGAAAATTTTACATAATGCCATGTTAGATTCTGGAGCTTCACACAATCCAATGCCCAAGGTAGTGATGGAAAGCTTAGGCTTAGAAATTACTAAACCTTACAAAGATCTGTATTCCTTTGACTCAAGCAGAGTCAAATGTTTGGTTTTAATCAAAGATTTATGTGTTAATTTAGCTCAAATTCCTACTAATATTCTAGTGATGGACATAGTTGTAGCTGACATTCCCCCTAAGTATGGCATGCTCTTATCAAGATTATGCGGAGCCAAACTTTGGCGAAACCTTCAAATGGACATGTCTTATGCCACCATTCCCATTTTCAACCAAAACAGAAGACTATACAGGGAATCTCACATGAAGTACATGGTCAGCAACATAGACAAAGCAAACAACTCTCCAATCTATTCTATTCAATCGAGTTTAGATTCCTTTATCTTATGTAATGAATATGAAATCACTCAACAAGATAAGGAAAACATGGACCCAATCAATTCACCAGAACAATCAAATATTCCCTCCCATCAAATGCAAAACATTGAAAATCAACAGCAACGAGAGAATGAAAATAAGGATGAAATACTTTGGAAAATAAAATTTGATGGATCTTTTAATAAAACAAGTGTAGGAGCAGGTGTGTGGATTCAAAATACAAATCAGAGTTTTTCATATAAATTGGATTTCCCATGCACTAATAATATCGCTGAGTATGAAGCACTTCTCCTAGGCTTACAATTGCTTAAGCAATTAGAAGCCCAAAAGATATCAATCTTAAGAGATTCTGAACTTATCATAAGACAAATCAAAGGAGAATACTCAGTTAGAAATCCAAGGCTCAGGGAGTATCAGAACACTGCCCTTGATTTATTAAAAACCTTTGAAAAATATTAACTTATTTTCATCCCTAGAGCACTGAATCATCTAGAAAATGAACTCGCTTTCAATGCCATCAACTGCAAAATACTTGAGATAAATGAACAGCTTAGCGTAAAGGTAAAACATAGGCATGCTGTGCCTGATAGCAAAGATCATTGGCAAGTTTTTGACTCTAACAAACACATAGATGATTTCTTAAAATCAGAAAACGATTTCGACATACCAATATCAGAATCCATCCATAAAGAGAATTGTTTGTATATTGAAAAAATCCCAAAAGTTGAAATGACATATTCTGTTGATATAAATCATTATGATAATCCTTTTGAAGCAGCGATAATTGTCAATGCAGACCAAGAAGAATTGGAAGTTTTACAATGTAAAAATGATAAAATTCCAAGAAGTCTCACACCTTTAGAACACCTTTTCGATTTTAACGATGTAGCCAAAGAACAAAGAATGGAGCCTGTAGAAATGAATGTAGAAGAGCATAACATAGGCAGTCTAGTAGAACCCAATATGATCAAACTGTCCAGCACTCTCGCAGCTCACATAAAATTACAATACATAGAGTTTTTCAAAGAGTTTAAAGATGTTTTTTCTTGGGGATACAAAGACCTAAATCATATGATACTAGCATCATCCAGCATAAAATCCCTTTGAAGAAAAATCAAAAGCCTTTTAAACAAAAACTAAGGAGAATAAACCATGTTTTATTACCTTTAGTTAAGGCAGAGATTGAAAAGATGCATGCTGCTGGGATCATTGTACCAATTAGATATTCAGAGTGGGTATCAAACTTAGTTTCTGTTAGAAAGAAAACAGGGGAAATCAGGCTTATATTAACTTCAGAAATTTAAGCAGAGCCCTTTTAAAAGACAACTACCCCTTACCCAAGATGGACCATATACTTCAAAGGGTAGTTGGGTCAAAAAGTATATCTCTCTTAGATGGGTTCTCGGGTTACAACAAGGTGTTAGCGCTCCCAAGTGATCAAATCAAAACTGCTTTTAATACACCTTGGGGCACCTTTATGTATGTCAAAATGCCTTTCAGACTAATGAATGCAGAGGCCACCTTCCAAAGGGCCATGGACATAGCATTTTCTGAAGATATTGGCTATTTCATAATCATTTACCTTGATGACATAACCGTTTTCTCAAAAACTGATGAAGAACATTTGATTCACCTGAGAAAAGTTTTTGAGAAGTGTAGGAAATTTAGCTTGTCATTGAATCCCAAGAAGACACTCTTTGGTCTCTAAGAAGGTAAACTTCTTGGCCATATAATTTAGGAAGAGGGAATCAAAATAGACCCTACAAGGATAGATGTCATATTACAAATCATTCATCCAAGAAGCCTCAAAGAGTTGTAATCTTTCATCGAAAAGATTAATTTTCTGAGGAGGTTTATCCCTAATCTTGCTAAGCTATTAAAAAAAATTACAAACATGTTTAAGAAATATGTCAGTGTGAAATGGACTTTACCAGCTAAACAATCATTTGAACTGGTCAAACAAGCTCTTACTCAAACACCAGTCCTGATTAGTCCAAATTTGAAAAAATACTTCTACATCTTTTCTTTTGCATCTGAGCATACAATAGTTGCAGTTTTACTTTAAAAGAATGACTTGGGGCAAGAAAAACAAATATATTTTTTTAGTAGGGCCTTAAGAGATTCTCCTCTCAAATATAATATCATGGAGAAGCAAGCCTTAGCATTAGTGAAAGCTTTAAAAGACTTTAGGGTCTATATTTTACACTCTCGCATAATTTCTTTTGTTCCACACACTGCCGTCAAGGACATTCTAAGTCAAGACCATGATGGTAAAAGGGGAAAATGGATTGCAACTATTCTTGAGTATGACTTATAAATTAGGCCCACCAAACTAGTTAAAGGGAAATGATTAACAAAAATTATGGCTGAGTCTAACTTCCAAGCACTAGACATGAATATGGTAGATATGTTGGAAGAAATAGAAGAATCTACTACTCCTTTTATTGAAGAAGAATTTCTGAATTCTCCTTGGTATGCTGACATTATTTATGTGATTTTATATTTAAATGCCCCTCCTTTGTCTAAAAATAAAGCTAGATTTTTGAAACAAAAAGATGTGAGTTTTTTCATCTTAGATGGGGTATTATATTGGAAAAATTTTGTTGAAATTTTGCTTAAATGTTTACTTGAAGATGATGTAGGAAAAATCATGCATGAGTTGCATGATGGAGAATGTGGAGGACACCTCTACTGGAAGGCCACAATGAACAAAGTTCTGAGATCTGGTTACTATTGGCCTACCCTTTTCCCAGACACTCAGAATTTGGTCATGTCTTGCCATAAGTGTCAAATATTTGATGGCAAAAGAAAACTTCTTCCCTTACCCTTACATCCTATCAGAGTTGAGGCACCTTTTCAACAATGGGGTCTGGACTTCAATGTGGAAATCTACCCATCCTGCTCAGCTCAACATAAGTGGATCTTCACGGCCACTGACTTCTTTACCAAGTGGATAGAATCTATACCCTCCAGGAATGCTCATGACTCTGTCATTATCAAGTTTCTTGAAACAAATATCCTATCCAGGTTTGGTTGTCCAAAAAAAATCATAATAGACAATGCTACTGCTTTTAAATCTAAAAATATGGTTGATTTTTGTTACAAATACTACATAACCCTGGGCTATTCCACTTCTTACTATCTCCAAGGAAATGGATTAGCTTAATCTTCCTACAAAATCCTCATCAATATCATTAAAAAACTGTTGGAACAAAATCAGAAATCATGGCACAGTAAACTAGTTCATGCCTTATGGGCTGATAGGCTAACCACAGAGAAATCAATAAATATGTTCCCCTATCAGCTAGTTTATGGCATGGATGCAGTCTTTCCCACCTCATTAGGAGTGTCAGTCATGAAGCTCCTTCAAGAAGTACAGGTTGAAGAGAATGATATGCAGAGGAGAATCAATCAAACCATCCATTTACAGCAGACTAGAGAAGAAGTTTATGAGAGAACACAGTTGGTTCAAGAAAATATGAAGAAGCTATTTGATAAGAGAAATAAGGCAGACAATTTCCAAGAAATGTCATTCTTAAGTGGGATTCAAGGAGAGAAGAGAAGGGAAAACATGGCAAGTTTGAGAATTTGTGGAAAGGTCCCTATATTGTTCATGCTAAAAGGGGTCACAATGCATTTTTCTTGAAATAATTGAATGGAGAGGATCTGTATGGAGGTCCTGTCAATGGCAGAATGCTAAAGCATTACTTCTGCCAGGAATCATGAGTTTCAAAGCATCATATTTTTTCATTGTAAATATCATAGTCTGAACATTTCATTCAAAGTTATAAAAATAAAAAATACAAAAACAAAGAAAAGAAAGAAAAGAGGGTAGACTGAGAAAACAAGAAAGGTATAGCCCCATACCAAAAAAGAGAAACAAATCTGAAAGTGTGAAAGCTCAAATGCCACTCCTAAAGAACACACTTCTAGTTAGTCAAACAGCCTAATCTTGACTAATTATTTTTAAATTTTCTGCTGATAGGATAGTGAATTCAATTTTCCAAACTGTTTAATCTTGGCTTATCAGTAGGAATATTAGGATAGAAATTAAAGGTTCAAACATTCTCAAAATCTGAACCTAAGTTTCCAAAAAGAATGACTCAATTCTGTTTCAAATTTTGAGTCAAGAAAGATGTAAATTTGGTTCCAATTAACTCAAAATCTGAACTAGTTTTCAAAGGAAAGATAGCTCAAACAAAAGTCAAAACAGAGCTGTGAAAAGAGGAAGGAAATTCTTTGAAAATTCAGATCTTAAGCCTTCCATTTTGATTTTAGCCATAGACCAGCATAGGTTATACTATTCAATCCTAACTTGAATGCTTTTAAATTTCTGTTGTATAATTTAGAGAATAAAGTCTGTTGGATAGTTTAATCCCAACAGATAATAGATTAGGTAGAGAATCATATGGACTCAACTATTTAATCTGAGTCCATGGAGAAATAAAGAGTAGAAATAGATTAGATTTCCTGCTTTCAAAAGAATAAAATGTTGTAAAAGAGTTTGCCAATCCAAGTGCACTTTAATGAAGAAAAAATGTTAGATCAGTAGGATTGGGTAGGTAAAAAGATTGTATTCATGAAATTCCATTGTTAATCCACGAATGCTAATATGTTTCAGAGCAAAAGAATATCATCCACAGAATGAAAGGCAGCCCAATGGATGAGACACAGGTCAGCCTCCCAGAGAATGCAAGTCTGAAGTTCTTGATGCTTTTAAGAAGGCACCATCCCCAAGTGGAGCCACTGTTAGCCACCTATATATTTTGTCATATCAAGTGGTGGCTAAATGATTTTGGATAGCCTTCAAGAAACAATTTCATTGCTAAAAATTGTTGATGCTTAAAGTCTTTTGATAATATCCTATCCTTTGGATAATCGTCACTGCTTTTCCCCTTTTCAACTCAGAAATTCTGTTGTCATTACATGAAGAAAAGCTGCTACAAAATTGGATTTTTTCCCTTCCTTCCACCACAAAACTAAAAAAAATTTCTCTCCTCTTTTCCCCATAAAATCCCTCATTTCATGTTTTCCCCCTTTTCCCCTCCACCAAAATCCCTTTGATAAGGTTTAAGACCCTTTCTTGCCTTATCAAAACCCTCAAACTCCTTTGAAAATCATTGAAAATATGTAAAAATCACATTTGTTATATATTATAGACTTAAGCCCCCTTGGGCTAACTCTTTAACCCTTTCCCTCCATATGCCCTTGTGCTAGAACCAGGCACTGGCCATCCAAGCGCTTATCACATCACCCGATGTCGATTAGCCCTGCATCCATTAACCCCCCGGGTCATACAGTTTTTCCATATAGACCATGGCCCCGTAGACAGGCGCCAAGCCGAATTAAAAATTAATATGTTGCCCCCAAAGTATAAACCTTTGTTTATATTAATTTTTTGGTTTTTATTATGTCCTAATGTTTTCTGCCGGTTTAAAGTTCTAGTCACTCTCCACCGTCGATCTGATCTACAGATCGACGACGCGTAGTCTATCGCCCTAGTGGTCCCCACCAGCCACTCACTATTGCAAAATCGGGCGGAATCCATCGCACCAATTTTGAGAGCGAGGTGGTTTTCCCCGATTGGCAGCGATTCCATTCACCGACCGATACATGGCTCTGAGCCATTCCGTAATACTGCCCTCATCACGCATTAAAGTTCGGACATGGGCCTGACGCGATATTGACATACACTGTCCAATCTGGGGCCGCTCATCGGACGGTGATCACTCTCCGAAGACGCCCGTGCAATAACTAGGGTACGACGTAGTGTTAAAAGCATCTCTGCTGTCAATCTGATCTGTAGATTGACGGCCCACACTTCATCACCCTGATTCCTCATCCAGTTAGCATTTCTAGACCCGGGGTTTTATTTCACCCTAATTTTATTGAAATCTGAAGTCCGGGTGCGTTCTATAAGGTTTATTGGCGCTTGTTCTCCGCCATTGATTGCGTGGGACGATCTCATCCGACAGCCCACATTTTTCCCAATCCCCAAACCAGATTTTGTGACCATTTTTATCCAAAACAAAGGTTTTTAACCATTTCTATATTTAACTTTGACTTTCACCTTTGATCCCGACCATCGATCTCTGCGCAATCGACAGCTCCAATTTAATTCCTCCCTTCGTTTCCTTTTGACTCCCTCTGATCAATCTCGGCCATTGGATGATGCCTTCCAATGGCCATGCTCTCCCCATGTGCCTTCTAAAGCAGTAAACCTATACATGCAGGATTTTATAACATTTTTTGTATTTTTCAGGGTTTAAAGGTTTTTTCTGTTATGTCTAAAGAAAATTAAAAGGTAGAGGGTGACGATCCTCCTGCCTTTCAATTCATCAGAGGAAACCATTTGCAGGAAGAAGCTCCACGTTTCATTAATGATTCATGAAGCATTGATGCCACATGACCCCTGTGCAGCCCTGCACACCAACGAACACAGCAAGTCAATCACAAATCAAAGAGTATCAGGGTTGAAGACAGAAACGCACCAGCACGAAAGACTGAAGACAGATTTATGAGGGTTATGGCTAAGATTGATTATCAAAGGCCAAATCCTTCCAATAAAAAAACATAGTTAAAAATAAATCAAAGTGTTTTATCTGAAAAAAGGCTTCCAATACCACATCATGGGCTAATTGAATCCCCCCAGCTACCATAGAGACACCTACAGCCTCAAAGAAAGAAAAAGAAGATCGAATTTATAACTAGACCAGGAGATATTTTGCATCAATACAGCTGAGTATTTATTTCAACCAAAGGAACTTATTGTAAACTGTCAGTAGAAGTTATTACAAGGATAACCAGGAGCCTTGAAGTCAACAAATTCTATCCAGCAAGCCTAATAGTTAATGCAAACCAATTGATGCAGAGGAAACATCAAAAATATTCTCCATTAAGCCCCTTAAAGGCCGAGAGACAGTACATTGTATTAATTGAACTTAGAAGATATTTTATCCCATTCCACCTCCTCTTTTATTCTATAAATACTTCTGAAGAAAATGAGGACATGTTGCTTGGTTGGTTGATCACTAGTTGTAATACTGAAACTCTCTGAAATGATACATAGTCTGTTGAAGTTGAAGAAGAAACTGAAGTCTTGGAAGCCCTGATGATGTTGTTGCATGCTTTTTTTTGAGAAGGCTCTATAAGTGGATCCATGAGCTTGGCTGTTGGTGAAGTATTCTAAACTATTTAATGTTTTCTCCTGTTTTCATTCTGTTCCATAATTTATTACTACAGTAGGTTGAAATTTTTAGGCTAAGAAATGACTCCTGGAAGCACCTTAGACCTGTTCATCCTTCAGTGTTTCATGTTTTCTTCTGCTGAGGTATTTTAGAGTATTTAATCTCTCTCTTTAGTCCTCATGCTTGTTTATTTCTATGATAGTTTCAATAAGATGGTTTCAGCATGATTTATGGTTCTCCCTGCTTGTCTGCTGCCACTTAGAAGGTTGTTATTGAAGTCTCCCTTTGAAGTATTTTTGTTTATAGTAAGCCAAGTAGGTCTGTTCTGATCTTGCCCTTTGTCTTTACTTAAACAGTTGTCTTAAAGGTCTTTATAGTTGTAATCATAGATGTGTTAGGTGTTCCCTCTTCTATAACTGCAATTATTAGTGAATCTTTTATGTTTTCTAAGTCATTCGAAATAAAATCTTTGAGGAAATAGGGTGTTCCCCGAATCTTAGATTTCATTTTAAAATTTGTTTTGAAATCATTATTTTCTTAAAGGTGTGATTTGTAGAATTCATGGTTAGCCCTGTCTATCAAATAGCTCTTTATAGTTCAAATTGTGTTGTCAAATTCCCTTTGTTGAGAATTAAACTTCTCTTTCCAAATCATTGATGTCCATATCATTCCAAGAACCAAAGGATCCTATGGCCAAGTTAGATTTGCCCTCTGATATCCCATATCCATTGATAATTTTTTCATGACCTCTTTTTGACTCCATTGCCCAATGAAGCTACTGCTTCCTCTTTCTACCTATTTTTCCTAGACCTTTCATATCTTGTTGTATCAATTCAACCAAAAAAACAATCAAACACCTGCACTTAGTAACTAGTCTAAAACCAATACTCTAAGCACACAAGATAAACCTTTGCAAATAAACATTTAAGAGATCTCTCTCTAAGAACAGGAGGACTAGATCCTGTAACTCTAAAGATTGGTTCTAATGTTGCCTTGTCTTTTGATTTTCCAAACTATCAAAACACGGGACACCAACAACCTTAACCTTAACCATAAACTTAACTTTAATCTTACCCATAACCTTCACCCTTAACCTTAACCTAACCCTAACCTTGAACAAACCCTTAACCTTAACCTTAACCTGACTAAACCCTTAACCTTGACCTAACCGTAACCTTAACCTTACCTTAACCTAACTTAACAATGACCTTAAACATAACCTTAACCATAACCTTAACCTTACCTTAACCATAACCTTAACCTTAACCTAACCTTACCCTAACCATAACCTAAACTTTACCCTTAACGTAACCTTAACCTTGACCTTAAGGTTAGGGTTAGGTTAATGGTAAAGTTAAGGTTAAGGTTAGGTTAAGGGTAAGGTTAAGGTTGAGGTTAGGTTAAGGTTCAGGTAAAGGTTAGGGTTAGGTTAAGGTTAAGGGTAAAGGTTAAGGGTAAGGTTAAGGTTAAGGTTAGGGGAAGGTTAAGGTTAAGGGTTTAGTTAGGTTAAGGTTAAGGCTTACCCCCTTAACCTTAACCTTAGACTAACTATAACCTTACCTTATCCTAACTTAACCTTAACCATAACTTTAACCTAACTATAACCTTACCTTATCCTAACTTAACCTTAACCTTAACCTTAACTTTAACTTTACCCTAACCTTAACGGTTTAGTCAAGTTAAAGTTAAGGTTAAGGGTTTGGTCAAGGTTAGGTTTAGGTTACAGTTAAGGTCAAGGTTAAGGTTAAGTTAAGGTTAAGGTTAAGGTTAACGTTAAGTTAAGGTTAATGTTAAGGGTTTGGTCAAGGTTAGGGTTAGGTTATAGTGAAGGTTAAGCTTAAGTTAAGGGTAAATTCAAGGTTAAGGTTAAGGTTAGGTTAAGGGTAAAATTAAGGTTAATGTTAAGGTTTTGTCAAGGTTAGGGTTAGGTTATAGTTAAGGTTAAGATTAGGTTAAGCTTAACGTTAGGGTAAGGATAAGGCTAAGGTTAGGTTAAGGTTAAGGTTTCAGTTAAGGTTAATGTTAAGGTTAAGGGTAAGGTTAAGATCAAGGTTAAGGTTAAGTAAAGTTTAATGTTAAGGGCTTGGTCAACATTACGGTTAGGTTATAGTTAAGGTCAAGGTTAAGGTTAAGGGTAAGGTTATAGTTAGGTTAAGGTTAAGGTTAAGGTTAGGTTAAGGTTAAGATAAGGTTAAGGTTAAGGTTAGGGTTAGGTTAAGGGTAAAGTCAAGGTTAAGGTTAAGGTTAGGGTTACGGGTCTTAACCTTAACCTTCACTAAACCTAACCTTAACCTTAACCTTAACCTTAACCTTTACCCTAACCTTAACCTTAACCTTGACTTGAACCTTAACCTTATCTTAACCTTAACTTTCACTATAACCTAACCTTAACCTTCACCTTAACTATAACCTAACCTTAACTTAAGGGCTTGTTCAAGGTTAGGGTTAAGTTATAGTTAAGTTCAAGGTTAAGGTTAGGTTAAGAGTAAAGTTAAGGTTAAGGTTAGCTTAAGGGTAAAGTTAAGGTTAAGGTTAGGTAAAGGTTAAGGTTAGGTAAGGGTAAGGTTAAGGTTAAGGGTAAAGTTAAGGTTAAGGTTATGGTAATGGGAAGGTAAAGGTTAAGGTTAAGGTTTGGTCAAGGATAGGGTTAGGTTATAGTTAAGGTCAAGGTTAAGGTTAGGTTAAGGGTAAAGTCGAGGTTAAGGTTAGGTTAAGGTTAGGATCAGGTTAAGGATAAAGTTAAGGTTAAGGTTACGGGTTTGGTCAAGGTTAGGGTTAGGTGTTACAGGTTTAGTCATTTTAAGGGTTTGGTCAAGGTTAGGGTTAGGTTATAGTTAAGGTCAAGGTTAAGGTTAGGTTATAGTGAAGGTTAAGGTTAAGATAAGGTTAAGGTTAATTTTAAGGTTAGGGTTACATTATAGCTAAGGTTAAGGTTAAATTTAAGGTTAGGGTTACATTATAGTTAAGGTTAAGGTTAGGTTAATGGTAAAGTTAAGGTTAAGATTAGGTTAAAGTTAATGTTAGGTAAGGGTAAGGTTAAGGTTAAGGGTGTTACATAGAATTTTGTCACCGTCCCTACAATCCCTCATCTCGTACATTGGAGGACTATTCCCATGACCTGTGAACAGTAAAATGTCCTAAAACCACCTTCATGGCATCCTCTTGCATAAGGACAAACATTCTCCTTAAGAACATTTCCTCTGAAAAACCCTAAAAATAGATATTTTAGCCTTGGCATGACTAGCCAGTTCATCCCTCGCGCCAATGGGGGAAATCCACACTAGAGGGCACGCCAACTGGCGCTTTGTCCCTGTGTTTCACATGCACCAAGGTTATTAAGGGATGTTTTTTAAAAATAAATGGCTGAAGTTTGATTCTAACAAACTCCAAAATGAATCATCAAAAGGAGTTGAATGGTTTGACTCCAGATCTCCATGTATAGGAAGTGGTTTTCCACCTATCATGGAACCTTCCTAAGGGATAAGGCCTATCCCATGATTATAGGGATCCCAACTTCCTTTCCTCCATCTATAAAAGCTTGCCCTCTCCATTAGAAAGCTAGTTGAACTTGTAGGAAGGAAACTATAAGTAGGCAACTATTGAGAGCTAAGCCGAAGAGAATCCCGTAAGAGAGAGAGCTTCGTCCAGATTCCCGACATGCATTGTTGAGACACGCTCCGCTACAAGCCCCATCGAAGGAATATCATAGTGTTAGAGCATTTGGTTGTAATCTCCCTTTTGTCATTTATAATATAAGCGACTCTGATTTTGGTTCCATTCATGTGTTCATTTCTCTATGTAATGCAATGAATTATATCCTCTCTTACTGATACATAGTTACATGCTTTAGATTTTATGTTGTATGTCATTATTTCCTTACATGTGTACAGGTGTTTGGACATGTTGAATGGAAGGATTGTGATCTATTAAGTGAGGGATGGGAAACATCATCTTTTCTCCAACGAAAACTGTGTGGGATTTGAGGTAGGCTACTCATCGTGATCTTTGTATTTTTGTAACTAGGAACCAACGTCATTGTGTGACTTGATTGTTTCTAGACCCGATCTGGGCTAGTGGGATCACCTACGTCCGCAGAGGGGATTTACCTCTTCAAAAAATTGGCGACTCCACTGGGGAATCAGTTGGAGTTAGTCTTTCCTCTTTTGGTTGTTTTTGGCTTTTAATTGATTTATTTGCTCTTCTGGTTCACCTCCCTTGGTGTCAAACCCCTGTTCAACCCCTAGAAGACCTGATCCAGTCTCTGTTTGTCATTTTCCATCTTTTTCCCATAGTAAACTCGATTGGCGCGTTTTAGCTCTTGACATTCGCGCCAACTGGCGCTTGTTGCTAGTTAGGCCCCTGCGCCAATGATTTTTTGGCACAGATTACAACCAAACAGGTGTGCCAACTCTATTTGGTGTTAGGGTTTGCTTTCTTTTGGCCTCCTTGAGATTGAGTTTTGGTTCTGGTGTCATTTTTCTGATTGCTTGATGTAAAAGGGAATGAATGCCTTGTTTTCAACTCATGCTTTGGAAATCCTTTTTTTGATTGACCTCATATGTCTTGTAGCCTTTTGAGGAATTTCATTACAAAGTGTTTAAAACAACTATTTCATTCTTAGTGTGGTTTTTCATCCCTTTTGCATTCATCCTTCCATTAAGGAGATTTGCGTTCATTTAGTTTTCGTCTCAAGTTTTCTTTTCGTTAAAATGCATTAGATCACATTGCATTGAAAAGTATTTTTGAGATTTATCATTGAACTTCGATCACATTGTTTAATGTTTGAAAACTAAAAATCGCTTCGAGTGCATTCTCTTTCATTAAAAGAATGCATTAAGTAGATTCTCATTTCATAGAAAAATGCATTGAGTGCATTCTTATCATTTCGAAACAAAAAGGAAATTGTGCATAGATTACAATTGCATAGTTTTCAAAAAACAGGATTTTTCATAGATTACATTGCATTATTCACATTGTTGAATGTTTGAGATTAATTTTGGATAGGGAAGGTCATCTAGTTTGGAAAAAATTTCATTTTCAGTATTGCTATTTGTTGCATCATTTTTTGGAACTCTTCCCTTAACTAGATAGCATTCTTCGAATTGAAAGATTTCTTTCCGCATATAGCTGCATATAGGAGATTGTCAGATGACATGCTGTAGGACCTTGAAACTGAGACATAATTGAAGATAAACCATAAAATTTATTTAATTAACCTAACGAAGCATTGGAACCTAACGGAACCTTTTTAGTGGTCTAGGGTAGAGACGTGTTCCGGCGTCTTTAAACCTAGCAGTTGTCGCTCACCATCTGGCTTTAGACAGTGCTAGTACAGACTTGTGCTCCCTGTATAGTCGAGTATATAAAGGGAGACCCCATTAGGTTGCAAATCCTTTATCCATAGGAAGCCGAGTATGCCGCCTTTTACCCGTGATACACTGGACACAACATTCAGGGAGATTACCTGCACGTACGTTAAGTCCTTGGTTGATTTCTCTTTAATTTTATAACCAAGGTGTATATGGTAGTTCAAAGATATCTGGTACACCCATTTAACTAGATTACCAGAGTAGTCACTTTGATCTTTACTGACTCTTTTAACTGAAAATATCATCGAGCTCTTGTCCTTTCAAGCTCGTGTCCAAATTGAAAGTGATAGAGTCAGCTTTTTCTTGTTTCTCGACTCCTAAAATATGAAACAATAGAGTCTAGTTTTAGTGTTTTAAAAATTAACTGCCCACGAAATATTCCTGGTTAAAGTTAGTTTCCTTAGGGTGTTGTTCTAACGTTGTTTCTAATGGCAACGTTTCCGGATTTCACTAACCTAGGAATCCCTTCCAAAGGAAATCTTGGTCCTTTTCCTACTTTTGGGAATGTTTGTGCTCCTTATATGGCAACATTGTCCTTGCCTAGTTTAACTGTTGGATTGCCTATATGGTTATTTTCAACCTTGGTAGTCCCAAGTGTTTCGTCCACTGTACCTTCCACTCTTATGCCTGAGCAACGCCATGTTGATTCAAAGGTGGACCTCTCCCCTTCGTCGCCTGTTTCTTCATCCTCATCTTCTACTTCGCCTGTTGAAAGTTTGGATTATAATACCCAGGTGGCTAAGAAGAAGAAGAAGAAGACTAAGAAGAAGAATTTAGATAAGCGAGAGGATAATTCTGCAGCTGTTGCTTCTAAAACACCTGCTCTCGATGAACCTTCCAACCCTCCATGGAAAGTTAAGTTCCCTTGCATGTTGTGCCATGGAAACCATCTTTTTCAAGATTGCCCTGGCATTCCAAAGGTGCTCAAAGTATGGTCCAACGGTCATCCATTGTTGCCTTTGGCTTCCAGGAGTCAGGTTGGGGGCACGTCTTCAGCTAGTGCTGGGAAAGCTCCTAAGAAGTAGGGAAATCTTGCCAATCCCTTTAACTTGTGTGAAGGGAACCATGCCATTCACCTTTGTCCATATATGGATGAAGCCAAGAGATTTTTGGACAACTCGACTGTTTCTGTACCATGCCTTCCACTGGTTACAAGCAGCTTTATTTGAGTCCTCCACCAGCTAATTCCATGATCAGTCAAGAGTCATCCTTGCTTGATCCCTCTCCTCCAGAAACTCACCATCATGAATCCATCCCTGACCAACCATTGGTTATGGGATCGGTTGAGCTAGCCCCGTCTGCAGTGCACCAGGTCTTTTCTGTTGAGAGTGGATCTCTCACCCCTCATGTTCTTCTTGTTTCTCCAAATTCTTCGGACTTGGAGAAAGATTCTCCTATCTCTATACCTCAAGAATCTGCTCCTCCGCCTTCCATGATGGAGGTCCTGGAGGATACCCCTTGCAACTCCATGATGGAGATCGTGGAGGATGCTCCTTATTCTCCCATAACACCAAGGAAAGACCATCTTTGTTCGATGGTAGCCCCTCCAAGTAGTTTGATCACTTCCTTCGATTGGAGTTGATTTGAAGGATACCGCCTTACTTCTTATATGCCCTTTGAGATCACGGTACATGCCTCCCATCTGGTTGTACCTAGCACCATTATAGATGAAGGCGCATCTATTAGTATTTTATCCTGAACTACTTGGAAAGTTTTTGGTTCGCCGCCGCTTGTGCCTGTTACGGAGAATCTGTTGGCATTTAATATAAGAGCTAGTCAACCGTTAGGGATCCTTCCGAAGTTGCCTGTTACTTTGGGAGGGAAAATTGTCCATATGGACGTGATGATTGTTCCTGGCCCCTTGGACTTTAATTTACTCCTAGGCCGCGATTATACTTATTCCATGGGAGCGCTTGTCTCCTCCCTCTTTCGTGTGATGTGTTTTCTACACCAAGGTCGAATCGTGACCATCGATCAGCTTGCATTCTTTGGTCCTAATATGGCAGCTAGTCCATCATCATCCCTGCTGCATATTTATCTACCGGTTGTGTCCTTCCCACCACATTTCAATTATGTGGCTACCTATCCTGTGCCCATATTCAGTGATAGTGCCATTATACATCGTGTGCTGGGGGCATTGGGTCCAGACTTCCAAGATGTTATCCTTCCATCGGACGGGCAACTCTTGGAAGCTATGAATTCTTATTCAGCATGACAAGGTGTCCGAAGCATAGTTCGTTTTCTTGTGTCAAGATGCTTAAAAAATGAAATAAGGTGTCATGAGGATAGTTCTTTTAATGTGTCAACCTCATTAAAACAATGAAACACGTTTTTGTTCAATTTGAGTCTTTGATAAGATCTCGTAAAATCCCAGTCGAGTCTTTCTCTTGATCTCTTAAATTGAACCTTCACTCCATCTGCCTTTCATATGGATTGAAGCTTGGGGGGCATGTACCTTGAATTGAGTCACCATGCTGGGGACATGCAAAAATTTTCAAGCATAGTTTGTTTCCATTTCAGGCTTGTGTAAAAATGAAATCGGTTTCAAGCATAGTTTATCTTTGTTTCAAGCTTGTGTAAAAATGAAACCAACTTCAAGAAAAGTTTCCTGATTTCAAGCTTGTGTAAAAATGAAACCATTCCCATTTTACCTCTTGTGATTGCCATTTTATCAGCCTGTTTTTACAAGATAAGCCTTGGTTTTCTCACTCCATCGCCATTATCTGCTTGGCCGATCATATGCCTTCACTTGGTTGTTTTACCCATTCCTGAGGAAATGTTACGATGAGTGGTCTTGTTAGCTAGCCTCTTAACCTTTACTTGTTTTGAGAAGTTCCACCATCACCGGAACTAGTAGCTGCCCTTTATACCACTCATTCCTCCAGGATGAGTCACCTTTCAGCGCTTTTCTGACTCTCTAAAATTGAAAAAATTGCCGAGACGCTTGTCATTTTGAACTCGTTAAATTGGCTACAAAACGACATCTACCCAATATACGTTTACCCCTTTTTCGGGCTGGGATAGATTATTTAAGAAAAAGGAATACCCTAGCCTATTACAACTAGGAGGTTCTCTCAGACATAGTTTTCTACCTTTTCAGATCCGTGATACTATCTACGAAAAGGGACTGCCAGAGTTTTCTTTTCCGTTGTCTTTTCAAAATCTCTAAACATGAAAATATGTCGAGTTCTTCCTTTGTCAGACTCATTAAAAACTGATGATGTTGGACTCCATCATAATGACGATACTTGAGTTCCTCCTTCCTAGGGCTCGTTAAATTTACTAGGTTGGATTTGTATGAAGGACAAACTTATATCGCAAGCATATGCTATCCCCTTCAAGCTTGTTTCCAGAAATAATTGGGGTACTCACCAGAAATGGTGGGGAAAAATGGAACCAGTATCACCGTCGTGTTGGCAGTATGTCGCTATTAAACATGGCACTTATTTGCATTCATGTCGGGTTGGGGACATCTCATCTCATTCTCTACTTGCCTCCATGGGTTTGGGTAATCTCTTTTGACCACTCATTTTCTATTCGCCACATCATCATGACCTCAGATCCTTTGATTTCCAATACTACCAAATCCAGTGTCGTGCCACCGATATGTTCAAGAGAAGTTGGCCTCTGCAGTTTCCAACCACCCTCTGATTCTCTACTGATCTTGATTCAAAAACATCATACTCCTCTATCTCGTGTCGATGATGTGGGAAACACTATGGCCCACCTTCGCTCAAGGTCACTTCCTGTTGACTTCAGCTCATTATCCAGAAAGATGATATAGAGACTCCCTTCAGGTACCTTGGAGCCTGCATGCCTCAATGGCAGGTTCTTCACATTCGACCCAAGGTTTTCATTATTGGACTTCGATCGGATGATTCTGTAGGTGTTCAACGCTAGCTCACTATTCACATTCTGTGGATTATACCCATAGTACCTTGAGGGCCATCCTCATTATTGGTGGTTCCTCTTGCATCTGTTAATGGTTTTCATTATTGGCTGGTAATCAAATGATGTTCTTGCATGTTCAACTTCAACTCACTTATTCACATGCTCGGACTTGTACTCTGTTTGGGTCGAGATGGAGTGTAAGACCCTGGATTTTGTCTGATGAAATCCAGGTTGTGGATTCTTTTTGGATTATCATGATTAGTTACGTGACTCATTTGATTGGATGGTTGTGACCATACCTGAGTCTACTTTTTGATCCTTCTTTGCTAGATGGTTGCGCCCATACCACGTATCATGTATCAGAGATATCAGTTGTATTTGTATTTGTGGGTCTTTTGACAGCAATGTTTTCAATTGGTCACGTTCTCATAATGAATCTCTCCCTCTCTCTCAGACCTCATGCTTTAGGGGGCATCTATTACACATCATTTTGTCACCGTACTTGCAATCCCTTATCCCATACATTGGAGGAATATTCCCGTGACTTGTGAACAGTAAAATGTCTTGAAACCACCCTCATGGAATCCTCTTGCATAAGCACAAACAATCTCCTGAAGAACATTTCCTCTGAAAAACCCTAAAATTAGATGTTTGAGCCTTGGCGCGACTAGCCAATTCATCCATTACGCCAATGGGGGAAATACACACTAGAGGGCGCGCCAACTAGCGCTCTGTCCTTGTGTTTCACTCTTGCCAAACTTATTAAGGGATTTTTTTTAAAAATAAATGGTGAAATTTTGGTTCTAACAAACTCCAGAATGAATCATCAAAAGGAGTTGAATGGTTTGACTCCGGATCTCCATGTATAGGAAGTGTTTTTCCACCTATCATGGAACCTTCCTAAGAGATAGGGCCTATCCCATGATTATAGGGATCCCAACTTCCTTTCCTCCATCTATAAAATCTTGCCCTCTCTATTAGCAAGCTAGCTGAACTTGTAGGAAGGAAACTATAGCTGGGCAACTATTGAGAGCTAAGTCGAAGAGAATCTCGTAAGAGACAGAGCTTTGTCCAGATTCCTGATAGGCTTTGTTGAGACACGCTCTGCTGCAAGCCCCGTCGAAGGAAGATCATAGCATAAAAGCATTTGGTTGTAATCTCCCTTTTGTCATTTATAATATAAGAGACTCTAATTTTGGTTCCATTCATGTGTTCATTTTTTTATGTAATGCAATGAATTATATCCTCTCTTACTAATACATAGTTACATGATTTAGATTTTACGTTGTATGTCATTGTTTCCCTGCATGTGTATAGGTGTTCAGACATGTTGAACAAAAGGATTGTGATCTGTTAAGCGATGGATGGGAAACATAATATTTTCTCCAATGACAAATGTGTGGGATTTGAGGTAGGCTACTCATCGTGATCTTTGTCTTTTTGTAACTAGCAACCAACGAAATTGTGTGACTTGATTGTTGCTAGACCCGATCTGGGCTAGTGGGATCACCTCTATCCACAGAGGGGATTTACCTCCTCAAAAATGGGTTTAGTAAAGTTAAGGTTAAGGTTAAGGTTAAAAGGATGGTGAAGGTTACGTCATAGTTAAGGTCAAGTTTATAGTTAAGGTAAGGGTAAAGGTTATGTTATAGTTAAATTTAAGGTTAAGGTAAAGCTTAAGGTTAAGTTTAAGGTTACGGGTCTTAACCTTAACCTTCACTATAACCTTAACCCTAACCTTAACCTTAGCTATAACCCAACTCTAAACTTGACCAAATCCTTAACCTTACCCTTAACCTGACTAAACCCGTAACCTTGACCTTAATGTTACCCTTAATCTTCACCTTAACCATAACTTTACCCTTAACCTAACCTTAACCTTAACCTTACCCCCTTAACCTTAACCTTAACCTTAACCTGAATAAACCCGTAACCTTAACCTTACCCTTACCTAAACTTAACCTTAACCTTAACCTAACCTTAAGGTAAGGTTAAGGTTAGGTCAAGGTTAAGGTTAAGATTAAGTTAAGGGTAAAGTCAAAGTTAAGGTTAGCTTAACGTTAAAGTTATGGTTAAGGTTATGGTTTTAGTCAGGTTAAGGTTAAGTTTAAGTGTTTGGTTAAGGTTAGGTTTAGGTTTAGGTTAAGGTTAAGGGTAAGGTTAATGGTAAGGTTAGGGTTAAGTTTAGGGGAAGGTTAAGGTTAAAGTTAGGTTAAGGTAAAGATAAGGTTAAGGTTAGGTTAGGTTAAATTAAGGTTAAGGTTAATGTTAAGGTTATGAGAAGGTTAAGGGCTTAATCATACCCTTAACCTTAACCTAACATTAACTGTAACCTTAACCTTGACCTTAAATATAACCTAACCCTAACCTTAACCTCAAATTTAACCTTAACAATACCCTAGCATTAACCATAACCTTAACCTTAACCTTACCACCTTAACCATAACCTTAACCTGACTAAATCCGTAACCTTAACCTTACCCTAATTTAACTTTAACCTTAACCTTAACCTAACTATAACCTTACCCTTAACCTTAACCTTAACCTAAACCTAACCTTGACCAAACCCTTAATATTAACATTAACCTTGACCTTAACCTTAACCATAACCTTAACCCTACCTTAACCTAACCTAACCTTAAACTTAACCTTACCCTTTACCTTAAACTTAACCTTGACCTTAACTATAACCTAACCCTAACCTTGAACAAACACTTAACCTTAACCTTACCCTAATCTTAAGCTTAACCTAACCTTAACCTTCTCGTAACCATAAACTTAAATTTAACCTTAACCTTAACCTGACTAAACACGTAACCTTAATCTTAAGGTTAAGGTTAAAGTTAAGGTTAGGGTTGAGGTTGAGGTTAAGGTTAAGGTTAAGGTTAAGGCTAAGTTTAGGTTAAGTTAAGGTTAAGGTTAAGGTTTTGTCAAGGTTAGGGTTAGGTTATAGTTAAATTTAATTTTAAGGTGAAGGTTAAGGGTAAGGTTAAGGTTAGGTTAAGGTTAATATTAGGTTAAGGGTAAAGTTAAGGTTATGGTTAGGGTAATATTAGGGTTAATTTTAGGGGAAGGTCAAGGTTAAGGTTAGGTTAAGGGTAAAGTAAATGTAAAGGTTAAGGTTATGGTTATGGGAAGGTTAAGGTTAAGGTTATGGGTTAGGTTAAGGGTTTGTTCAAGGTTAGGGTTAGGTTAAGGTTAAGGTTAAGGTTGGGTCAAGGGTAAAGTCAAGGTTAAGGTTATGGTTATGGGAAGGTTAAGGTTAAGGTTAAGGTAAAGGTAAGGTCAAGGTTAAGGTCAAGGTCAAGGTTAAGGGTAAGATAAGGTTAAGGTTAAGGTTATGTTAAGGTCAAGGTTAAGGTTAGGTTAAGGTTAGGGTTAGGTTAAGGTTAAGGGTGAAGGTTAAGGGTAAGGATAAGGTTAAGGTCAAGGTCAAGGTTAAGGTTAAGGTTAAGGTTAAGGTTAAGGTTAGGTTTAGGTTAAGGTCAAGGTTACGGTTATGTTAACGTAAGGTTAAGATAAGGTTAAGGGTTACAGGTTTAGTCAAGTTAAGGTTAAGGTTAAGGTTACGGGTTTAGTGAGGTTAAGGTTAACGTTAAGGTTAAGGGGATAAGGTTAAGGTTAAGGTTAAGGTCAAGGACAAGGTTAAGATTAAGTTAGGTTAAGGTTAAGGATTTGGTCAAGGTTAGGCTTAGGTTATAGTTAAGGTCAAGGTTAAAGTTAGGGTTAAGTTTAAGGTTATGGTTAAGGTTAAGTTTACGGTTAGGTAAAGGTTAAGGTAAGGTTAAGGTTAGGTAAAGGTTGACGTAAGGTTAAGGTTAGGTTAAGGTTAACCCTGACCTTGACCTTAACCTTAACCTAACCTTAACGTTAACCTTAACCTTCCCATAACCTTAACCTTAACCTAACCTTAACCTTAACCTTAAACTTTACCTAATCTCAACCATAACCTTAACCTTAACCTTAACGTTAACCTTAACCTAACCTTAACCTTGACCAAACCTTTAACCTTAACTATAACCTAACCCTAACCTTAACCAAACCCTTAACCTTAACCTTATCTCACCCTTAACCTTAACATATCCTTAATGTTAATGTTAACCTTAACCTTGACCTAACCGTAACCTTAACCTTGCCTTAACCTAACTTAACATTAACCTTAACGTTAGGTTAAGTGTAAAGTCAAGGTTAAGACTGAGGTTAAGGTTAAGGGTAAAGTTAAGGTTAGGTTAAGGGTAAAGATAACATTAAGGTTAGGGTTAAGGTTAGGGTAAGATTAAGTTTAAATTTAATGTTAAGGGTTTGGTCAAGATTAGGGTTAGGTTATAGTTAAGGTCAAGGTTAAGGTTAGGTTAAGGTTAAGGTTAAGGGTTTGGTCAAGGTTAAGGTTAAGTGTTAGGTCCCTATATTACTAGTATAGTCCCTTATTGTTATTAGTGTAACCCCCTTATTGTTATTATTGTACCCTTTTAACCCCCATTTGTTATTATTCTACCCTTAAATTATTATTGTTAGGTTGGCTAGGATTACATCCCACTAGGATTACATTATGGCCACATGGACTCCTATATATAGAAAGGAGGTTTTGTAAATTGTATCATCCAAGAATTGTTCATTTATGTAATGTATTGGGGGTTTCCCCCTCGAAGTGGCTTATTTCTAAGGCGTTGATATGTCTTTTCTTCTATTTTTGGAGCTGGTTACACAACATTTGGTATCAGAGGTTTGGATTCTAGGGTTTCACTACTCCAAACAGGTCATCGTGGAATTTTCACTATAAATTTTTTTCTACGAAGTTTCAAAAGCTCAAATTTTCAGGGTGCGAAGCTGAAATCTTGGGGAACATCGTCAAAATATTTAGAGCTTGGTTCACAATATTTTGGGAGATATGATCTGTGGAAGTTAGTTCTTTTTTCAGGCTCCTAAATAGGTCGTCGTGGCATTTGCACTATAACGTTTTTTCTACGAAGTTTCAGAAGCTGAAATCCTAAGGAAAGTCGTCAAAAAATTTCAGAGCTTGGTTCGCAATATTTTCAGAGATATGATCTGTGGAAGGTAGTGCTTTGTCAAGCTCCTCATTTTCATCTCAAAGAGGCGATCGTGGGAAAATCTTCATAACTCTCTCTTTGAGCATCGGATTGGAGTGCCGTAAAAAGTAGTTTTAAGTAAATGGATTGTAGTTTCTTGGCTATAAATGTTAGAGCCTAAGGACGAAAAAGTGACACGTGTCAAGTCATACAATTTCGCTCTACTGAACCAGTACATAATTAGGTCATTGTGGGAGATTGGACACAACTTTGTCTTGGAGAATCAAAATCAGGTCAGACTTGTGGCATTTGAAATATAATTCAGAGGGCTACATTGGTACCGAAATTCAAATATTGAAGTGCTGCAATCACAGAGAGAATCCAATTTCAATATGGAGCTCCTCAAAAGCAAGAAAAAGGTGTGTATTTTTTTTCCAAATTGCATAAGTCTTGTTTGAAGAATCAATTTGAATTGATTCCAAGGGAATATTGTAGAATACATATCAGTATTGGGTTATAAAAGATGCCCCGTAAAAATAATTCAACACCCATTAAGCCTTTAGAAAGCTCTAATATGACTCATGAAGATGAAGAATTGCAACATGATCTATCAAAATTACAAGAGCAAGTGCGACAAATTTCATTCTCGCAAAGAGAAACAAAAAATGAAATGGAAGTTTTGAAGAAAGGCGTGGAAGTGAAGATGGACAGTTTGAAGAAAGGAGTGGAAGCTAATATGGATGGCATGGAAGCTGAGATGGATGACATGAAAGACAACATGGAAAACATGAAGAATGATCTAAAAGCAGACATCGAAGGTTTGACAAAGTTGATACAAGAAATGTTTCCTAATGGTGAAAAGATAGTAGAAGAACCTCATGATGAGAGAAAAATAAATGTTAATCGTGATTTCATAAACTCTAATGTTGGCGGGAAGAACCACCATATTCCAAAAATGGATATGAGGAAGTTTGATGGAAAGGATCCTGTAACATGGATACTACAGATGGAGCAATATTTTGATCTCCATAATGTGCAAAACACACAAAAGGTACGCATTGCAACTTTACATTTAGAAAAAATACATTTGTATGGTATCGATGGCTTTGCTCCCGTAAAAAAATTGTCACTTGGTCAATTTTTACGGAAGAAATGATAGCACATTATGAGGATACAAAGAGCAACACCTTTTTTAGCCAATTGATAAATCTCAAACAAAAGGGTTTAGTGGGGCAACACATTGAGGACTTCCAAAAATTGAATATAAGGGTAACTGATATTCCAGAGGAACACATGATTGATCTCTTCATAGGCACTTTAAAGGATAACATCCAACATGAAGTTCGCGTTTTGGAACCCGATTCATTGGAGAAGGCATTCAGGTTGGCAAGAAAAATTGAATGTAAAATTATGGCAACAAGGAAGCCTACCACTCACTTCTATAAAGAAGGAAGTGTTGCTACGCCTAGATTTCCACAACCTACAAGGTTGACACCACAACAATTGGAAGAAAAAAAAGAAAAAGGGCTTTGCTATAGTTGTGATAGCAAATACACTAAAGGTCATAAGTGTGTTGAGAAGAAATTATTTTACATATATTTTGAAGAGGAAGAAGAAAATGAACAAGAAGAGGATATACACCAGGAACCAACCCCAGAAGAGGAAGAAATGAATCCGACCATATCATGTAATGCACTGGCAGAAATTACCACTCCTCAAACTCTCAAGATAAAAGGACAAATCAAGAAGAAAAAGGTAATAGTGTTGATTGATTCAGGTAGCACCCATAATTTTATTCATTGTAAGGTAGCCAATGAATTAAATTGTTTCCTATACCCAGCACCAGAATGTCAAGTGATGGTTGCAAATGGAGGAACTATAAATTGCTCTGGAAAATGCCATAATATCAAGCTAACCATGGGGGAATATGTATTGACTAGTCCAATACTTTCCATTCCTATGGGAGGTGCTGATGTTGTACTAGGAGTACAATGGTTACAATCTTTGGGGACGGTAGCTTTTAATTTTCAAGAACTTTTCTTGAAATTTTTTTCAGAAGGAAAGGAAGTCGAATTACGGGGTATTGAAGGGAAGCCAGGAAGGATAATAAGCTCTAATGTCATGAAAAGCTTCTAAAGAAAGAACAACGAGGCGTAATTGCACAATTATGCTCACTAGAAGTTCCAACATCAAAATCATCTATTTCTGCAGATCTCCAACAAGTCTTGGACAATTATTCCAAGGTGTTTGAAACTCCCAAAGGACTCCCACCTATTCGTGATCATGATCATGCTATTCATTTGATTCCAGGAAGTGTTCCTCCAAACATCAGGCCTTATATATATCCTTACTTCCAAAAGAGCGAAATTGAACGTATGATTGCAGAAATGTTAGAGGCGGGTATAATTCAACCTAGTCGAAGTTCTTTCTCTGCTCCTGTAGTATTGGTACACAAGAAGGATGGATCATGGCGAATGTGTCCGGATTATAGGGAGCTCAATAAGCTCACCATTAAAGACAAATTTCCCATTCCTGTGATTGATGAATTATTGCATGAATTACATGGAGCAATTTATTTTACCAAGTTGGATCTTCGTTCAGGATATCATCAAATTAGAATGAAGACTGAAGATATTCCAAAAACGACATTTCGAACTCATGAGGGTCATTATGAATTTTTGGTCATGCCTTTTGGCCTTACCAATGCACCTTCTACATTTCAAGGGTTGATGAATTCCATTTTCAAACCCTTCCTTAGAAAATTTGTGCTAGTATTTTTTGATGATATACTAATCTACAGCAGGTCTTGGAAGGATCATGTTGAACATGTTGACGGGGTGCTCAAACTATTGTAGGAGAAACAATTATATGCAAAAACATCCAAATGTTTCTTTGGAGTACAAGAGGTGGAATATCTGGGTCATATTATATCTCACGAGGGTGTTAAAGGAGACCCTAACAAAATTAAAGCCATTAAGGAATGGAAAGTCCCCAAGACAATAAAGCAGTTGCGAGGATTTCTCGGGTTAACAGGCTATTATCGCAAGTTTTTTAAGAATTATGGAAGAATAGCAGCACCTCTAACAACATTATTGAAGAAAGATGCATTTTCATGGACTCCTGAAGCAACTAAGGCCTTTGAACATCTTAAAGAGGCAATGTGCCTAGCACCGGTCTTAGCTACGCCAGACTTCACAAAAACCTTTATTGTGGAATGTAATGCCTCAGGAAATGGAATTGGTGTTGTTTTAATGCAAGAAGGAAGACCCATTGCTTTTGAAAGTCATCCAATCAAAGGAAAGTATTTACAGAAACCTATTTATGAGAAGGAAATGTTAGCAATACTGCATGCACTAAAGAAATGGAGAATTTACCTAATGGGAAGACACTTCAAGGTAAAAACTGATCATGATAGTCTGAAACACTTTTTGGAACAAAGACTATCTTCAGAAGAGCAGCAAAAATGGGTCACAAAGATGTTGGGTTATGACTTTGAAATAATCTACAAAAAAGGAAAGCTTAATGTTGTTGCAGATGCACTCTCAAGAAAGAATGAAGTGGTGGAAGCATTTCTTTGTGCCATTTCTATTATCCAACCAGATTGGATAACTGAAGCAAGAGATGAATGGAAGAAGGACAAAGATGTATGGACACTCATTCAAAAGTTGCAGCAAGATCCTAGTACATCTGATACATTTAGTTGGAAAAACGATTCCTTATGGTACAAAGATCGCTTATATCTTTGTAATAATTCCCAACTAAAACAAAATATTCTTCTGGAATTGCACACTTCTCCTTTAGGAGGACACTCGGGATTTTTAAAAACTTACCACAGGGTGAAGAAAGAATATTTTTGGGATGGCCTTAAATCTGATATTCAAAAGTTTGTGGCGAATGTTTGGTTTGCCAGCAGAATAAAGTTGAGACAATTAAGACCCCAGGACTTCTACAACCTTTATCCATTCCAAGTCAACGTTGGGAGGAGATTTCAATGGATTTTATCACAGGTTTACCTAAGTCCTATGGAAAGAGTGTCATCATGGTGGTAGTTGATAGACTTACCAAGCATGCACACTTTTTTGCATTATCTCATCCATTTAAAGCAAGTACAGTTGCTACTACATTTATGGACGGAATTCAAAAGCTACATGGAAGCCCAAGGGTTATTGTGAGCGACAGAGATCCCATTTTTACTGGAAATTTTTGGACAAAGTTATTTTCTTGTTTGGGTACTCAATTAGCTCATAGCTCATCTTATCATCCTCCATCTAATGGTCAAATTGAGATAGTAAATAAATTTTTGGAAGGATATCTTTGTTGTTTTGTATCTGATAAACAAACACAATGGGTCAAGTGGTTACCTCTTGCTAAATGGTGGTATAAAAATTCCTTCCATAATGCAACAAAAATAACCCCATTTATGGCACTTTATGGATATCATCCACCATCCATCACATCATCCTTAAGGGGAAATTTGAAGGTTCAAGCAGTGGAAGATCACATCGAGCATCAACAAGAAGTTCTCCAACTCTTAAAAGATAACCTGAATTTGGCACAAAATCGAATGAAACAACAGGCAGATCAACATCACAGCGAGAGAAGTTTTGATGTAGGAGACTGGGTATTTTTACGGCTACAACCATATAAACAAATGTCCCTCAAGCAAGCTAAGAAGGATAATAAATTATTGCCAAAGTACTATGGTCCTTACAAGGTGTTGCAAAAGATTGGTACTGTGGCATACAAATTGGAGCTTCCTGCTTCTTCGCGAGTACATCCAGTTTTCCATGTTTCGTGCTTAAAGAAGGTTATAGGTGAAAATATTCCAGTTCAAACAATATTGCCAGAACTTGATGAGGAAGGAAAAATCATATTGGAACCGGAAGCGGTCATGGAAACAAGAACTCGACAACTATGGAATCGATCAATTTCAGAGTATCTCATCAAGTGGAAGAACTTACCCACTGAAGATTCTACATGGGAGGATGAGAATTTTATACAAAAGCACCCAGAGCTACTCAAGTGTTGAGGACAACACTTTTTTTGAAGGAGAGGGGCATGTTAAGTCCCTATATTACTAGTATTGTCCCTTATTGTTGTTAGTGTAACCCCCTTATTGTTATTATTGTACCCTTGTAACCCCCATTTTGTTATTATTGTGCCCTTAAATTATTATTGTTAGGTCGGCTAGGATTACATTGTGGCCCACTATGATTACATTATGGCCCCATGGACTCCTATATATAGAAAGGAGGTTTTGTAAATTGTATCATCCAAGAATTGTTCATTTATGTAATGTATTGGAGGTTGCCCCCTCGAAGTGGCTTATTTCTAAGGCGTTCATATCTCTTTTCTTCTATTTTTGGAGCTGGTTACACAACATTAAGGTTAAGGTTAGGGTAAAGGTTAGGGTAAAGGTTAAGGTCAAGGTTAAGATTATGGTTAAGGTTAGGTAAAGGTTAAGGTAAGGTTATGTTTAACCTTGTCTTTGGCGTTCACTATGGGATTTTAATTTCTTAGCTTTAGCGTTAACCTTAACCTTCCCATAACCATAACCTTAACCTTAACCTTAACCTAACCTTTACCTAACCTTATCCATAACCTTAACCATAACCTTAACCTTACCCTTAACTATAACCTTACTGTAACCTTTACCAAACCCTTAACTTTAACTATAACCTAACCCTATCCTTAACCAAACCAAGGTTAAGACTAAGGTTAAGGTTAAGGGTAAAGTTAAGGTTAGGTTAACGGTAAAGATAAGGTTAAGGTTAGGGTGAGATTAAGTTTAAGGTTAATGTTAAGGGTTTGGTCAAGGTTAAGGTTAGGTTATAGTTAAGGTCAAGGTTAAGGTAAGGTTAAGGTTAAGGTTAAGGGTTTGGTTAAAGTTAAGATTAAGGTTAAGGTTAGGGTAAAGGTTGAGGATAAGGTTAAGGTTATGGTTATGGTTATGGTTAAGGTTAAAGTTAAGGTTAGATCAAGTTTAACGTTAAGGTTAATTTTAAGGTTAAGGGTAAAGATAAGGTTAAGGTTAGGTTAAGGTTAAGGTTAGGTAAGGGTAACATTAAGATTAAGGTTAAGGTTATGGTTAAGTTCAGGTTAAGGGTAAAGTTAAGGTTAAGGTTATATTAAGGTTAAGGTTAAGGTTATGGGTTTAGTCAGGTTAAGGTTAAGATTACGGGTTTAGTTAGGTTAAGGTTAAGGTTAAAGTTAAGGGGGTAAGGTTGAATTTAAGGTTAAGGGTGGAGGTTAATGGTAAGGTTAAGGTTAAGGGTAAGGTTAGCGTAAGGTTAGGGTAAAGGTTCAGGTTAAGGTTAAGGTTAAGGGTTTCCTTTCCCTTAACCTTTACCATGACCTTAACTATAACCTAACCCTAACCTTACCCTTAACCTTAACCTTAAGCTTAACCTAACCTTAACCGTACCCTTAACCTAATCTTAACCTTAACCTTAACCTGACTAAACATGTAACCTTAACCTTACCGTTACCCTTATCTTACATTGACCTTAACTATATCCTTAACCTTAACCTAACCTTAACCATAACTTTACCCTTAACCTAATCTTAACCTTAACCTAACCCTAACCTTGACTTTACCCTTAACTTAACGTTAACCTTCACTATAACCTAACCCTAACCTTGACCAAACACTTAACCTTAACCTTAACCTTACCCTTAACCTTAACCTTAACCTTATCCATAACCTTATCTTAAACTTACCCTTAACCTTATCTTAAACTTTACTTAACCTTGACCTTGACCTTATCCTTAACCTTAACCTTAGCTTTAACTTTACCCTTAACCTTAACCTTAACCTTAACCTTACCCTTAACTATAACTTTAACCTTAACCTTGACCAAATGTTTAACACTAAACATTAACCTTAAACTTATGCTTAACCTTAACTTATCCTTAACCATAATATTAACCTCGGGTTAAGGTTAAGGAGTAGGTTAGGGTTTAACCCTAATCTTAAACTTAACCTTGACTTTACCCTTAAACTTAACCTTAACCATAACCTTAACCTTAAACATAACCTTAACCTAACTAAACTCGTAACTTGAACCTAACCCTAACCTTGACCAAACCCTTAACCTTAACCTTAACCTGACTAAACCCTTGACTTTAACCTTAACCTTAACTTTACCCTTAACCTAACCTTACCCTTATCCTTAACCTTAACCTGAATAAACCCATAACCTTAACTATAACCTAAGCCTAACCTTGACCAAACCGTTAAAATTAACCTTAACCTTAACCTTTAACTAGCGTTAACCTTAACCTTAACTAACCTTAACCTTAACCTTCAATATAACCTAACCTTACGCTTGACCTTAACCTTAACCTTAACCTTCACCTTAACCTAACCTTAACCTTAACCATAACATTAACCTTAACCTTAACCTTAACCTTAACCTAACCTAAACTTAAACTTAACCTAACCCTAGCCTTACCCTAACCTTAAGCCTAACCTTACCCTTAACCATAACCTTACCCTTAACCATAATCTTAACTTTAACCTGATGTTAAGATTATGGTTAAGGTTAAGGTTAAGGATAAGTTAAGGTTAAGGGTAAGGCTATGGTTAAGGTTAAGGTTAAGGTTAGGTAAAGCTTAAGGTAAGGTTAAAGTTAAGTTAAGGGTAAAGTCAAGGTTAAGGTTAGGTTAATTTTAAGATTAGGTTAAGGGTAAAGTTAATTTTATGGTTAGGGTAAGGTTAAGATTAGTTTAAAGGTAAACTTAAGGTTAAGGTTATAGTTAAGGTTAGGTTAAGGTTAAGGTTAAGGTTCAAGTTAGGGTTAAGGTTAGGGGAAGCTTAAGGTTAAACATAAGGTTAAGGTTAAGTTTTGACATTACCCTTAACCTAATGTTAAGCTTAAGCTTAACCTTATATTACCGTTAACCTTAACTTAACCTTAACCTTAACCTTGAACTAACCGTAACCTTCACCTTTGCCTAACCGTAACCTTAACCTTAACCTTAACATTAACCTTACCTCCTTAACCTTAACCTTAATCTTAACCTTAACGTTATCTTACCCTTAATCTTAACCATAAACTTAAACTTGACTTTACCCTTAACCTAACCTTAACCTTAATCTTAGCGTAACGCTAACCTTGACCAAAACCTTAACCTTAACCTGACTAAACCCGTAACCTTAACCTTAACCTTACCCTTAACCTTGACTTTACCCTTAACTTAACCTTAACCCAACCTTAACTATAACCTAACCCTAACCTTGACCAAACCCTTAACCTTAACCTTCACCTTAACCTTAAATTAACCTAACCTTAACTTTACCCTTAACCTAACCTTAACCTTAACCTGATCATTAACCTTATCTTAACCTTAACCTTAACCTTAACCCTAACTAAAACCTTCTACTAACCTTAACCTTAACCTTAACCTTAACTGTACCCTTAACCTAATCTTAAACTTAACTATAACCTAACCGTAACCTTAACCTTAACCCTAAAATTATCTTTACCCTTAACCTTAACCTTAACTATAACCTAATCCTAACCTTGACCAAACCCTTAACCTTAACCTTAACCTGACCTTAACTAAACCGAACCTTAACCTTGACCAAACCCTTACCCTTAACCTAACCTTAACCTTGACTTTACCCTTAACCTAACCTTAACCCTAACCTTAACCTAACTTTAACATTAACTTTTCCCTTAACCTAATCTTAACCTTACCCTAACCTTAACCTTATCCTTAACCTAGCCTTAACCTTAACCTAACTGTATCTTTAACCTTACCTTAACCTAAATTAACCTTAACGTTACCCTATCCTTACCCTTAACCTTCAGCTTAACCTTGACTTTAGCGTTAACCTTCCCCTAACCTTAACCCTAACCATAACCTTAACTTTACCCTTAACCTAACCTTAACATTAACCTTACCCTTAACCTTCACCCTTAACCTCAACCTAACTCTAACATTGACCAAACCCTTAACCTTAACCTTAACCTGACTAAACCCTTAAGGTTAGGGTAAAGTTAAGGTTAAGGTTAAGGTCAAGGTCAAGGTCAAGGTTAAGGTTAAGTTAGGTTAAATTAAGGCTAAGGTTATAGTTAAGGTTAAGGTTAAGGTTAAGTTAAGGGTAAAGTCAAGCTTAAGTTTAAGGGTTTGGTTAAGGTTAAGGTTAGGTTATAGTTAAGGTTAAGGGTTTAGTGAAGGTTAGGGTTAGGTTATAGTGAAATTTCAGGTTAAGGTTAAGGTTAAGGTTACAAGTTATCCTAACCTTAACCTTAAATTAACCTTAACCTTAACCTTAACATTAACCTTAACCTTTTCCCTAACCTTAACCTTAACCTTATCCTTATCTTAACCTTAACCTAACCCTAACCTTAAAATTAAACTTAACCTAACCTTAACCTTAACCTTATTTTTATCTTAGCCTTAACCCAACCCTAAAATTAACCCTAAACTTAACCTTAACCTTATCCTTAACATGAATTTTACCCTAACCTTACCCTTAACCTTAACCTTCACTATAAGCTAACCTTAACCTTGACCTTAACCTTAACCTTAACTTTAACCTGACTAAACCCTTAAGGTTAGGGTAAAGTTAAAGTTAAGGTGAAGGTGAACGTGAAGGTTAAGGTTAAGTTAGGTTAAGGTAAGGTTATAGTTAGGTTAAGGTTAAGGTTAGGTTAAGGTTAAGATAAGGTTAAGGTTAAGGTTAGGTTACGGGTAAGTCAAGGTTAAGGTAAAGTTAAGGTTAAGGTTATGTTAAGGTTAAGGTTAGGTTAAGGATAAATTCAAGGTTAAGGTTAGGTTAAATTTAAGGTTAAGGTTAAGGGTTTGGTTAAGGTTAGGGTTAGGTTTTAGTTATGGTTAAGGTTAGGATAAGGTTAAGGTTAAGGGGGTAAGGTTAAGGTTAAAGTTAAGGTTAATGGTAATGTTTCAGGTTAAGGTTAAGTGTAAGGTTATGGTTACAGGTTTAGTGAGGTTAAGGTTTAGGTTAAGGTGAGGTTAAGTTGAAGGTTAAGGGTAAGGTTAAGGTTAAGGATAAATTCAAGGTCAAGGTTAAGTTTAACTTAGGTTAAGGGTAAGGCTATAGTTAGGTTAAAGCTAATGTTAAGGTTAGGTTAAGGTTAAGGTTAAGGTTACAGGTTTAGTCAGGTTAAGGTTAAGGTTACGGGTTTAGTAAGGTTAAGGTTAAGGTTAATGGTTTGGTCAAGGTTAGGGTTATGGTTAAGGTTAAGGTTAAGGTTAAAGTTAGGTTAAGGTAAGGTTAAGGTTACAGGTTCAGTCAGGTTAAGGTTAAGTTTAAGGTTAACGTTAGGGTTAGGTTAAGGTTAACGTTAGGTTATAGTGAATTTTAAGGTTAGGGTTAGGTTATAGTTAAGGTTAAGTTTACGATTATGTCAAGGTTAAGGTTAAGGTTAAGGATAAGTTAAGATTAAGGGTAAGATAAGGTTAAGGTTAAGGTTAAGGTTAAGGTTAAGGTTAATGTTCAGGTAAATGTTAAGGTTAAGGTTAAGGTTAGGTAAAGGTTAAGGTTAGGGTTAGGTTATAATTAAGGTCAAGGTTAAGGTTAGGTTAAGGTGAAGGTTAAGGATAAGGTTAATGTTAAAGTTAAGGTCAAGGTTAATGTTAATTTAGGTTAAGGTTACGGGTTTAGTCAGGTTAAGGTTAAGGGTTTGGTCAAGGTTAGGTTTAGGTTATAGTTAAGGTTAAGGTTAAGGTTAAGGTTATGGGTCTTAACCTTAACCTTGACCTTAACTATAACCTAATCCTAACCTTGACCAAACCCTTATCATTAACCTTAGCCTTAACCTAAACTTAACCTTAACTAAACCCTTAACTTTAACCTTAACCTCAACCATAACCTAACCTTAACGTAACCTTAACCTTAACTTAACCTTAACCTTACCAAACTGTTAACCTTAACCTTAACCTTAACTTAATCTTAACCTTAACCTTAACCTAACCTTAACCTTACCCTTAACCTAATCTTAACCTTAATCTTGACCTTAAACTTAACCATACCTTTAACATTAAACTTAACCTTAACCTTAACTATAACCTAACCCTAACCTTAACCAAACCCTGAGCCTTAACCTTAACCATAACCTTAACCTTAACCTTCCCATAACCATAACCTTAACCTTAACCTTGAACTTACCCTTAACTTTAACCTTAACCTTACCCCCTTAACCTTAATCTTAACCTAACTAAACCCGTAATTTTAACCTTAACCTTAACCTCACTAAACCCTTAACCTTAACCTTAACTTTACCCTTAATCTAACCTTAACCATAACCATAACCTTAACCTTAAATTTTACCTAACCTTAACTTTAGCCTAACCCTAACCTTACCTTAACCTTAACCCTAACCATAACCTTAGCTTTACCCTTAACCTAACCTTAACCTTAACCTTAACCTAACCTTAACCTTAACTATAACCTTACCCTTAACCTAACCCTAACCTTAACCTCAACGTTGACCTTGACCTTAACCTTAAACTTAACCTTACCCTTAACCTTCACCTTAAGCTTAAGATTAACCTTAACCTTAACCTGACTAAACCTATAACCCTTAACCTTAACCTTAACGTAACGTAGCCTTAACCTAACCATAACCTTAACCTTAACCTAAACCTAACCTTGACCAAACCCTTCACCTTGACTTTAACCTTAACCGTAACCTTAACCTTAACTCAAAACCTGTAACCTTAACCTTAACCTAACCTTAACCTTGGCCTTAACTATAACCTAACCCTAACCTTGACCAAACCCTTAAAATTAACCCATAAACTTAACCTTATCTTTAAGGTTACATTTTAAGGTTAAGGTTAAGGTTATGGTTAAGGTCAAGGTCAAGGTCAAGGTCAAGGTTAGGTTAAGGTTAAGGTTAAGGTTATGATTAAGGTTAAGGTTAGGGTAAGGTTAGGGTAAAGGTTCAGGTTAAGGTTAACGGTAAGGTTAAGGTGAAGGTTAAGGTTACGTTAAGGGTAACGTTAAGGTTAAGGTTAAGGTTAGGTTAAAAGTAAAGTCAAGGTTAAGCTTAGGGTTAAGGTTCAAGTTATAGGTTTAGTAATGTTAAGGTTAGGTTAAGGTTAAGGTTAAGGTTAAGGTTAAGATAAGGTTTGGTTAACCTTAACCTTACCCTTAACCTTATCTTAACCTTACCCTAACCTTAACCCTAACCTTACCCTTAACCTTTACTATAACCTAACCCATAACATTAACCTTCCCAAACCCTTAACCTTAGAATTAACCTTAACCTAACCTTAACCTTAACCTTATCCATAACCTTCACCTTAACTTTCACCTTAAACTTAGCCTTAACTTTAACCTTAACCTTAACTTTACCCTTAACGTAACCTTAACCTTAACCTTAACTATAACCTAACCCTATCCTTAACCTCAACCTTAACCTGACCTTAACTATATATAACGTAACCCTAACCTTGACCAAACACTTAACCTTAACCTTAACCTTAACCTTTACCCTAACCTTACCCTAACCTTAACCTTAACCTAAGGTTAAGGTTAAGGTTAAGTTAGGTTAAGGTAAGGTTATAGTTAGGTTAAGGTTAAGGTTACGGTTAAGATAAGGTCAAGTTTAATGTTAGGTTAAGGTTATGGGTCTTAACCTTAACCTTCAATATAACATACCATTAACATTAACCTTTACCTAATCTTAACCTTAACCTTAACCATAACCTTAACCTTGAACTTAACTATAACCTAATCCTTAAACTTAACCTTCCCATAACCATAACCTTAACCTTAACCTAACTTTAACCTTGAATTTACCTTAACCTAACCTTAATCCCTTAACCTTAACCTTAACCTAACCTTAACCTTGACCTTAACTATAACCTAACCCTAACCTTGATGAAACCTTAACCTTAACCTTAACTTAACCTTAAATTTAACCTTAACATTCCCATAACCTTCACTATAATCTAACCTTAACCTTAACCTTAACCTTAACCTTAAGTTTACCCTTAACCTAACCTTGACCTTAACCTAGGGTTAGGGTTAGGTTATAGTTAAGGTCAAGGTTAAGTTTAATGTTAAGGGCAAGGTTAAGGTTAAGGTTAAGTTTAAGGTCAAGGTTAAGGTTAATTTTAAGGGTTTGGTCAAGGTTAAGGTTAAGTTAAGGTTAAATTTAAGGTTAAGGTAAGGTTAAGGGTAAAGTTAAGTTTAAGGTTAGGTTATAGTTAGGTTAGGTTAAGGGTAAAGTTAAGGTTACAGGTTTAGTATTGTTAGATTAAGGTTAAGGTTAGGTTAAGGGTAAATTTAAGGTTAAGGTTATGGTTAAGGTTAGGTTCAAGTTCAGGTTAAGGTTTAGGTTAGGGTTAAGGTTAGGGGAAGGTTAAGGTTAAAATTAATTTTAAGGTTAAAGTTAAGTTTAAGTGTTTAGTCTGGTTAAGGTTAAGGTTAAGGGTTTATTCTGGCTAAGGTTAAGGTTAAGGGTTTATTTAGGTTAAGTTAAGGTTAAGGTTAAGGTTAGGGTTCAGGTTAGGGTTAGGTTATAGTTAAGGTTAAGGTTAATGGTAAAGTCAAGGTCAATGTTATGGTTAAGGGTTTGGTCAAGGTTAGGGTTAGGTTATAGTTAAGGTCAAGGTTAAGGTTATGGTTAAGGTAAGGTTAAGATAAGGTAAAGGGTAAGGTTAAGGTTAAGGTTAGGTTAAGGTTATGGTTAAGGTAAGGTTAAGGGTAAAGTTAAGGTTATGGTTAGGTTAAGGTTAAGATAAGGTTAAGGGTATGGTTAAGGTCAAGGTCAATGTTAAGGTTAAGAGTATGGTTAAGGTAAGGGTAAGGTTAACCTTACCCTAGTCTTAACCTTAACCTTGACCTTAACTATAACCTTAACCTGATTAAACTTGTAACCTTGACTTTAACCATAACCTTGACCAAACCCTTAAGATTAGGTTAAGGGTAAAGTCAAGGTTAGGGTTATGGTTATGGGAAGGTTAAGGTTAAGGTTAGGGTTAAGGTTAGGGGAAGGTTAAGGTTAAAGTCAGGGTTAAGGTGAAGGTTAGGTTAAGGTTAAGGTTACGTTAAGGGTAATGTTAAGGTTAAGGTCAGGTTAAGGTTAACCTTAACCCTTAACCTTATCTTACCCTTAACCTTAAACTTAACCTTAAATTTAGCCTTAAATTAACCTTACCTTAAACTTAACCTAACCTTAAGCTTAAGCTTAAGCTTAATATTTAACCTTAACCTAACCTTAACCTTAACATTAAATTAATCCTAACCTTGAAATAACCCTTAACCTTAACTTTAACATAAACTTAACATTAGCTTTACCCTTAACCTTGACTTTAACCTTAACCTTCCCCTAACCTTAACCTTAACCTTAACCTTCCCCTAACCTTAACCTTAACCTTGACCTTGACTTTAACCTTAACCTTCACCTTAACCTTAACCTTAAACTTTACCTTAAGGTTAAGGTTAACGTTACAGGTTTAGTCAGGTTGAGGTTAAGGTTATAGTTAAGTTTAAGTTTAATGTTAAGGTTAGGTTAAGGTTAACCGTACCCTTAACTTAACCTTAGCCTTAACCTTTACCTTGAATTTACTCTTAGGTTAACCTAAGGGTAATGCTAAGATTAAGGTTAAGGTTAGGCTAAGGTTAAGTTCAAGGTTAATGTTAAGATTAGGTTAAGGGTAAGGTTAAGGTTAGGTTAAGGTTAAGGTTATGGTTAGGTTAAGGGTTAAGGGTAACGTTAAGGGTAAATTTAACGTTAAGGTTAAGGATAAGGTTGGGGTTAAGGTTAAGTTATTGGTAAATACAAGGTTAAGGTTAAGATTAGGTTAATGGTAAAGTCAAATTTAAGGTTAAGGTGAAGGTGAAGGGTAAGGTTAAGACTAAAGTTAAGGTTAAGATTAAGGTTAAGGTTAGATTATAGTTAAGGTCAAGGTTAAGGCTAGGTTATGGTGAAGGTTAAGGCTAAGGTTAAGGTTAATAGTCAAGGTTAAGGGTAAGGTTAAGGTTAAGACCTGTATCCTTAACCTTCACCTTTAACCTTAACCTAACCTTAACCTTAACTTTAACCTTACTAAACCCGTAACCTTAAACTTAACCTTGACCTTAAATTTTCCCTTAACCTTAACATTAGCCTTAACCTTAACCTTGACCTTAACCATAACCTAACCCTAACCTTAACCTTAACTTTAAATTTACCCTTAACCTTCACCTTAACCTTAACTTTTCCCTTAAACTTAACCTTAACTATAACCTTAACCTTAACCTTAACTTAACCTAACCTTAACCTTAGCCTTCCCCTTGACATTAACCTTAACTTTAACCTTGACTTCACCTTAACCTAACGTTAATGTTACCCATAACCTAACCCTAACCTTGAGGTTAGGTTAACCTTGACCAAACCCTTAACCTTAACCTAACCTTAACCCTAACCCTAACCTTAACCTTAACCTTAACCATATCTTAACATTAACCTAACCTTAACCTTAACCTTAACCTAACCATAACCTTACCATTAACCTGAACCTTAACCTTAACCTTTACCTTAACTTAACCTAATCCTGACTTTGACCATAACCTTAACCTTAACCTTACCCTAACCTTGACTTAACCTTAACTTTAAATTTACCCTAAACTTAACCTTAACCTTACCCTTACCCTTAACCTTATCTTAACCTTAACCTAACCCTAACCTTAACCTTGACTTTACCTTAACCTAACCCTAACCTTGACCTTGACTTTACCTTAACCCCTTAACCTTAACCTTAACCTTAACCTTAACTTTACCCTTAACTTAACCTTAACCTAAGCTTAACTATAACCTAACCCTAACCTTGATCAAACCCCAAACCTTAACCTTGAATTTACCCTTAACCCTAATCTTAGACATAACCTTTACCTTAATGTAACCTTATCATTAACCTTTACGTTAACGTAACCTTAATCGAACTAAACCCGTAAATTGAACCTTATCCTAACATTAACATTGAGTTTACCCTTAACCCTAACCTTAATTATAACCTTAACCTTAACCTTAACCTTTACCTTAACAATGACTTTATCCTTAACCTAAGCTTAACCTTAGGATATGGGAAGGTTAAGGTTAAGGTTAATGGGTTAAGGTTATGTTAAGGTAAAGTCAAGGTTAGGGTTAGGTTATAGTTAAGGTTAAGGTTAGATTAAGGGTAAGATAAGGTTAAGGTGAAGGTTAAGGTTAAGGTTAGGTTAAGGTCAAGGTCATGGTTAAGGTTAAGGTTAAGGTCAAGGTTAAGTGTAAATTTAAAGTCAAGGTTAGGGTTAGGTTATAGTTAGGTTAAGGGTAAAGTCAAGATTAAGGTTAGGTTAAGGTTAAGGTCAAGGTTAAAGGTTTGGTTAAGGTTAGGTTAAGGTTAAGGGTTTGGGTAAGGTTAGTTTAGGGTTCAAGTTAAAGTTATGGTTAGGATAATTTTAGGGTAAGGTTAAGGTTATGGTTAGGGTAAAGTTAAGGTTATGGTTAGGGTAAGGTTAGGGTTAAGGTTAATGTTAAGACTAATGTTAAGGTTAAGGGTTTAGTTAAGGTGTAAAGGGTTTAGTCAAGGTAAGGGTTAGGTTATCAATAAGGTCAAGGTTAAGGTTATGGTTAAGTTAAGGTTAAGATAAGGTTAATGAGAAGGCTAAGGTTAAGGTTAGGTTAAGGTTATGGTTAAGGTAAGGTTAAGGGTAAAGTTAAGGTTAAGGTTAGGTTTGGTTAAGCTTAAGCTTAAGGTTGAGTTTAAGTTTAGGTTAAGATTAAGGTTTAAGGTTACGGGTCTTAACCTTAACCTTCACTATAACCTACCCTTAACATTAACCTTTACCTAAACTTAACCTTAAGGTTAGGTTAAGGTTAAGGTTAAGGTTAGGTTAAGGGTAAAGTCAAGGTTAAGGTTAGGTAAAGGTTAAGATTAGGGTAAGGTTAAGGTTACAGGTTTAGTTAGGTTAAGGTTAAGGGTAAGGTTAAGGTTAAGGTTAAGGCTTTGGTCAGGGTTAGGGTTAGGTTAATTTAAAAGTTAAGGTTAAGGTTAAGGTTAAAGGTTAAGGTTAGGTTAAGGGTAAAGTTAAGGTCAAGGTTAGGGTTAGTTTATAGTTAAGGTTAAGGTTAGGCTAAGGGTAATGTCAAGGTTAAACTTAACCTTCCCATAACCTTAACCTAACCCTTAAGGTTAAGTTAAGGTTAAGTTTAAGATAAGGTTAAGGGTACGAGTTAGTAAGATTAAAGTTAAGGTTAAATTTACATTAAGGGTAAAGTCAAGGTTAAGGTTAGGTTAAGGGTAAAGTTAAGGTTAGCTTAAGGTTAAGGGTTTGGGAAGGTTAAGGTAATGTTAAGATAATGTTAAGGGTAAGGTTAAGGTTAAGGTTAGGTTAAGGTTATGGTTAAGGTAAGGTTACGTTAGGGGTTAAGTTTAAGATTATGTTAGGTTGAGGTTAAGATAAGGTTAAGGGGAAGGTTAACTTAACTTTACACTTGAGGTTAAGGTTACGCTAAGGGTAAAGTCAAGGTTAATTTTAGGTTAAGGTTAAGATAAAGTTAAGGTTAAGGTTAGGTTAAGGGTAAATTTAAGGTTAAGGTTATGGTTATGGGAAGGTTAAGGTTAACGTTAAGGTTAATTTTAAGTTCAAGGTTACGTTAAGGGAAAAGTCAAGGTTAAGGTTAGGTTATAGTTAAGGTTAAGGCTAAGGTTATGGGAAGGTTAAGGTTAAGATAAAGTTAAGGTTAAGGTTAAGTTTAGGTTATGCTAAGATTAAGGTTAGGTTAAGGGTTTGGTGAAGGTCAAGGTGAATGTTAGGTTAAGGTTATGGGTAAAGTTAAGGTTAAGGTTAAGGTAAGGTTAAGGTTAGGTTAAGGTTAGGGGAAGGTTAATGTTACAGCTAGGTTAAGGTAAAGGTTATGGCAAGGTTAGGTTAAGGTTAAGGTTAAGGTCAAGGTTAAGGTTAGGTTATAGTGAAGGTTAAGGTGAAGGTTAAGGGTGAAGGTTAAGGGTAAGGTTAACGTTAAGACCCGTAACCTCAACATTCACCCTTAACCTTATCCTAACCTTAACCTTAGCCTTCACCTTGCTAAACCCATAACCTTAACCTGAACCTTAACCTTGACTTTACCCTTAACCTAACCTTAACCTTAACTATAACCTAACCCTAACCTTGACCTTAACCTTACCCTAACCATAACCGTAACCTTAACCTTACCTTAACCTTAACCTTGACCTTGACCTTGACCTTGACCTTAACCTTAACCTTAACCTTACCCGTAACCTTAACCTTAACTTTACCCTTAACCTAACCTTAACCTTAACCTTACGCTTAACCTTAGCCTAACCTTAACCTTAACCTTACCCCTAACCTTCACCTTAACCATAACATTACAATTAACTTCAACGTTAACCTTGACTTTACTCTTAACCTAACCTTAACCTTAACATTAACCTTCCCATAACCTTAACCTTAACTATAGCCTAACCTTAACCTTGACCTTAACTATAACCTAACCCTCACCTTGACCAAACGCTTAACATTAACCATAACATTGACCTTAACCTTGACCTTAACCTTAACCTTAATCTTAAACTTGACCTTGACCTTATCTATAACCTAACCCTAACCTTAACCTAACCTTAACCTTGACCAAACCCTTAACGTAACCTTAACCTTGACTTTACCATTAACGTAACCTTAACCTTGACATTGACCTTACCGTTAACATTAACCTTAACCTTAACCTTAACCTGACTAAACCCGTTCCATTAACCTTAACCTTAACCTTACCCTTAACCTTAAACTTAACCTAAACCTTAACTATAACCTAGCCCCAACCTTAACCAAACCTTAACCTTAACCTTACCCTTAATGTAACCTTAACCTTGACTTTACCCTTAACCTTAAGGTTAATGTTGAGGGTTTGGTTAAGGTTAAGTTTAAGGTTAAGGTTAGGGTTAAGGTTAAGGTTAAGATTAGGTTAGGTTAAGGTTAAGATAAGGTTATGGGTAAGGTTAAGGTTACGTTAAGGGTAAAGTTAAGGTTAAGGGTAAGATGAGGCTAAGGTTAAAGTTAAGGTTATGGTTATGTTAAGGTTAAGTTAAGGTTAATGTTAATGTTAAGGGTTTGGTCAAGGTTAGGGTTAGGTTATTGTTAAGGTTATGGGAAGGTTAAGGTTAAGGTTAAGGTTAAGAATAAGTAAAGGTTAAGTTTAAGGATAAGTAAAGGTTAAGATTAAGGTTAAGCTTAAGGGTTAGGTTAAGGTTACGGTTAAGTGTTTGGTCAAGGTTAGGGTTACGTTAAGTTTAAGGTTAAGGTTAGGTTAAGGGTAGGTTAAGGGTAAAGTTAAGATTAGGGTTAGGTTAAGGTTAAGGTTAAGGTTAAGGGTAAAGATAAGGTTATGGTTAAGGTTAAGGTTAAGGTTACGTTAATGTTAAGGTCAATGTTAATGTTAAGGATAAGGTTATAGTTAGGCTAAGGTTAAGGTTAAGGTTAGGTTAAGGTTAAGATAAGCTTATGGTTAAGATTAGGTTAAGGGTAAAGTCAAGGTTAAGGTAAAGTTAAGGTTAAGGTTAGGTTAAGGTTAAGGTTAAGGTTAGGGTAATAAGGTTAGGTTAAAGGTTAGGGTTAAGGTTAAGGTTAAGGGTTAAGGTTAAGGTTAAGTGTTTGGTCAAGGTTAGGGTTAGGTCACTAACCATAACCTTAACCTTAACCTCAACTATAACCTTAACCTTAACTTTAACCTAACATTAACTGTTGAGGAGGTAAATCCCCTCTGCGGACAGAGGCGATCCCTACTAGCCCAGCAGGGGTCTAGCAACAATCAAACAATGTTATGACGCAAGTTCCTAGTTATGAATGAAAAGGCTAGAGATAGAAGCCTACCTGGATTCCAACGCTAGGATCTGAAGAAGAAGCGTCCCCACTCCTCAGCCTCGGTAGATCACAATCCCTCCACGATCTCCGCAGATGAACACCTGCACATGGAAGAAACGAACAGATACAAGCATAGAAACCAGCATACGTAACTAAACATCAGTCAGAAAGGACGTTACTCACATTAACATGATGGAAAATGGAGTGAAACCATAATCATAATCATGTATTAAATAATAAACGAAGAGAGATTACAACCAAGTTCTGACGTCGCGGCCTCCTTCGGATGGGTCTCCAGTCGTCCACGTCTCGCAAATCTCGCCAAGGAAAGGGAAAACCTCTCCGGAGTCTCTTGACAATGGTCTCCTTACTTGAGTCAGCCTTAAGGGAAAGAGGGGATTCTTTACAACACAAAGGCTCTTGGGAATATGGAGATTCAGAGCTTAGGCACTTCAAGACTAGCTTGCCATAGGATTGAGCAGGCTTTTATAGATGGGGAAGGAGGGAGTTGGGATCCCTATTATTATGGGATTGGCCCTATCAACAAGGAAGGTTCCATGGGAGGTGGAAAAACCACTTCCCTTCCATAGAATTCCCGCAGCCAAACCTCCCAACTCAAGATAGGCAATGGTTTGTGAGTTTGTTGGAACTCAACTTCCGCCATCTTTATTTAAAAAACAGTCCCTAAATTGGGTGGCGCGACTACTGCTCTATGACAGAGCGCCAGTTGGCGCGACCTCTTTGTAGGATTTTCCCCATTGGCGCGAGTACTGAATTTCCTGCCCGCGCCAATGCCAAAAGGGATGTTTTTCATGACTTTTGCAAGGAGATGTCTCAAGGGAAAATGAGGCTCATGCTTAGAGGAATGCATTGATGATGTTTTCAAGGCATGACAATGTTCACAGGTCACAAAATGGGTCCTCCATTGTGCGGGACGGGGAATGGTAGGGACGGTGACAAATTACTGTGTAACAGATGCCCCCTAAAGTATGAGGCCCGAGAGAGAGAGGGGTGAAATGCTTGAACATGTCCAACTGAAGGCCCGTCGTCGGAAAACCTGCGCAGAAAGATACAACTGATATCTCAAGTACATGATGTATAAGTGGTATGGACGCAGCCATCCGAAACAGAGTATGCTATAATCCGGATCCAGGGTATGGGCGCAGCCATCCAACTAAGATCAAAAAAATAGACTCAGGTATGGTCGCAGCCATCCAATCAGTGAGTCATGTACATAATGATAATAATCCACAATCGCAGCCTGGATTACAACAGACACAATCCAGGGTCTTGCGCTCCATCTCGACCCAACAAAGTACAAGTTCAAGCATGTGAATATATGAGCTGAAGTCGAACATGCAAGAACATCGTCTGATTACCAGCCAATGATGAAAGCTGTTAACAGACGCGAGAGAAACCACCAATAATGACAATGGTCCTCAAGGTACTACAGGTACAATCTATGGCGTGCGAATGAATGAGTTGACGTCGAACACCCGCAGAATCACTCGATCGGAGGTCAATGATGTAAACCTCACGTCGAATGCGACGAACCTGCCATTGAGGCATGCAGGCTCCAAGGTACCATAAGGAGTCTCTAGACCAACTTCCTGGATAATGAGTTGAAGTCAACAGGAAGTGACCTTGATCGAAGGTGGGCCATAATGTTTCCCACATCATCGACACGAGACAGAGGAACATGATGTTTTTTTGTGAATCAAGATCGTATGAGAATCAGAGGAAGGTTGATATTTGCAGAGGCCAACTTCTCTTGAACATATAAACGACACGACAGTGGACTTGGCAGTATTTGACATCAAACGGATCAGAGGTCATGGTGACGAGGCAATGAGCAGATGAGAGGTCAAAAAGGATTATCCAAACCCACGGAGGCAAAGTGAAGCAACGAGATGAGATGTCCCCAACCCGACACGAATGCAGACAAGTGCCATGTTCAAGAGCGACATACTGTCGATGACAACGACGATGGTTCCATTTTTCCCCCACCATTTCTGGCGAGTACCCCAATTATTTTTTATAACAAGCTTGAAGGGGATAGCATATGCTTGCAATATAAGTCCGCCCTTCGGGCGAATCCATCCTAGTGCATTTAACGAGTCCTAGGAAGGAGGAAGGAGGAGAACGTCATTTCGACTAGATCCGATGTCATCAGGGTTTAACGAGTCTGACAAAGGAAGAACTCGGCGTCTTTTCATGTTTAGAGAGTTTGAAAAGACAGCGGAAAAGAAAACTCCACAGGTCCCTTTTCGTAAATAGTTCCCCAGATCCGAAAAGGTAGAAAACAATATGCGGGAAAACCTCCTAGTCGCGATAGGCTAGGGTATTCCTTTTTCGTAATCGATCCAGCCCAGCCCGAAAAAGGGTTAAACTTATACTGGGTGAATGTCGATTCGTATCCATTTTAACGAGATCGAAACGACAAGGGCCTCGGCGATCTTTTCATATTTAGAGAGTCAGAAAAGAGCTGAAAGATGACTCCAGAGTGACTTTTTCGTGTATTTACCGAGTCCGAAAAAAGTATAAAATACAACTCGTTTCCATCTTTTAAGTCGCAAAAACCTGCTGCTGCACATACCAAGCAAGCGTAAAACCCATTTTCGACATAAAATATGCAAATATTTGATAAAAATAACTTTTAAAACTCATTTAACGTCGAAAAAGTTATAAATATGTCCAATTGGTAAAAATAAAATTACTTTTTACTATTTACCTTGGTGGAAAGCAACAGTGGTCCTTTTGGAGCAGAAACTTCTGACGGTGATTGCGACAAATCCAGTTGACCATTCAGCTTCTCGTCTGTCACAGGTAAGAGGCGCTCTTTTGCTCTTCATTTTCATTCATTTTTTAATAGCTTTCCCTTAAAAATCAGTTTTGTGTGGTCATTTTTAGAATTTTAGGGCTGCGCCCATTGGCGCGGGTATCGAGCACGGACCCGCGCCAATGAGCTCTTTTTTATAAAGGGCTCACGCCACATGGCGCGATTGTTAGCAAAACAGCCGCGCCAGCGGCCGAACCTTAAATTTCGCCCAAAATTTCGACATTTAGACCAAATTGCTTGGAATTTGAAGCTCATCAAAGATCTAACTAAGGGTTTTTGACCATGTGAATGCAGATAATCACTCAAAATGGCAATCGAATGGAAGGAACGAGAGCACGGAGAAGAGGATGAATAGGCCATGCAAAGCCAAGCTTGCATGAATGCACTTAGAAACTGTGGATTGAAAAATTTCTTCCTCACGCCATGTTTACGAGCTCAGCCCGAGCTCCTCCAGTATTTAATCAGTATCTGGGACGAACAGGAACAGGTGTTCAGGTTACGAGACCAGGTGTTAGAACTGGAGGTCACCAACGTTTATTTCATCACTGGATTGTCCCGCAGAGGTCCAATCCCTGTACTGACCGGAAGCAGACCATCTGGGGAAAAGATGGAAGAAGTAATGGCACGGGGTGTTGAGGGGCACAAACAGGATCAGGAAGCAAGAAGGTGGATATCCACACCATCCCTGATCTAGCACTGAGAGTAGTTCTCCATACCATTACGCGGGCTGCTGGGTCGCAGGCTCCGCACGAGGCCACGAAGACCCAACTCCTGCTGGCCTCAGAATGCATGGGTCCCCTACTGTTCAACTGGGCAGAAGCAGTAACTATCAACATGAAAAGGCAGCTCACAAGGTGCAAACAGGGGAAACTGAAACAGTTCGGTTATGGTTCCATCTTGGTGTCGTTCATTCTGGAACGCATACCAATCTTCCAGGGCCAAGGGGCCGCAGTGGCGAGTCCGATACCACGAGAGCCACGAATGGTTCGCTGGGCAGCACTGATGCCTAGATCTGGAGGTGGCCAACAGATGTCCTGGAGGCCAGAGTTCTTTAGGTGGTTACGGCGCCAGCTGATCGTCGTGGAAGACTGGCCCTATTCGGGAACTGACTTTACCGGGGACCCAGATCTCCCACTACCAGAAGGAGATGACTGGGACGAGGAGCTGGGTAAGACCTCATATTTTGATTTTATGTTTATATGTTTTTTTTTGTTAATACACATTCGTCTTAACACAATTATATATGCATGCAGATGTAGGACCTGAGAGACCAGCCGGGATGTCTCCAATCTCCCGGAGAACACAACTCGCCCCTGAGATTCAGGGAGAAGATACCGGAGGAGATGAACTGATCCAGAACCTCGAGGGGATTGCCCACGGGATTCCAGACTATGCCCGGCTAGCAGACGTACCGATGGCATACCAGCACCACACGGTGGGAGTTCCGAGTCGGATCCACCGAATCCTGAGGTGCTTAGTGCGTGCAGTCACGTGCTATCATGAGCACCATGCGGATTAGTCCTTAGGATTTATACCTGTTGTGTAACCAGCTCCAAAAAGAGAAGAAAAGAGATATCAACGCCTTAGAAATGAGCCTCTTCGAGGGGGCAACCTCCAATACATTACATAAATGAACAATTCTTGGATGATACAATTTACAAAACCTCCTTTCTATATATAGGATTCCATGGGGCCATAAAGTAATCCTAGTGGGCCACAATGTAATCCTAGCCGACCTAACAATAATAATTTAAGGGCACAATAATAACAAAATGGGGGTTACAAGGGTTCAATAATAACAATAAGGGGGTTACAATAGCAATAATAAGGGACTATACTATTAATATAGGGACTTAACATGCCCCTCTCCTTCAAACAAGTGTTGTCCTCAACGCTTGATTATTTCTTGATGCTTCTGTATAAAATTCTCATCCTCCCATGTGGAATATTTTACAGGAAAGTTCTTCCACTTGCTGAGATACTCTGAAATTGTTCGTACTTGTAGATTTCTTGGTTTTGTGACCGCTTCATAACTTCTTTCGATGTGATGTTGATATTCTTGTTGTTTCATTAGATTCTGCACCAAAGTTAGGTTATCCTTTGAGAATTGGAGAACTTGTTGTTGATGCTCGATGTCATCTTCCACTAATTTATCATCCATATTAGCTATTATTTTATCCTTCAAACCATCCAAATTAGCCTCCATTTCTTCTTTTAAACCATCTATGTCAGCTTCAGTTGCTCTTCGTAAGATCAAAATTTGTTGCACTTGGTACCGTAATTTTGATATCTCATACTGCAATTCTTTCACTTCATGCATCATAGTATATATTTCTGAGGGCTTGATGGGTGTTGAATTATTTTTAGGAGGCATTTCAAAATGCAATACTGAAATATATGCTGAATAGGCCCTTGGAATCACTTCAAACTGATTTTTCAAACAAGATTTATGCAACTCGGGAAAAACAATACACACCTTTTACTTGCTTTGAGGAGCTCGATATTGAAATTGAATTATCTATGTAATTGAAAATCTTAAATATCTGAAATTCAGCTCTGTAATATCCCTCTGAAGCTTCTTTCAAATGCCACAGGTCTGATCTAATTTGGATTCCCCAAGACAAAGTTGTGTCCAATCTCCCACAATGACCTAATTATGGACTGGTTCAGTAGAGCACACTTGTAGGACTTGCCACGTGTCACTGTGTCGTCCTTTGTCTCTGAAATTGATAGCCAAGAAACTACAGTCCGTGTTCTTGTGACCAATTTTTACGGCACTCAAATCCACTGCCCAGAGAGAGAGTTATTGAACTTTTACCACGATCACCTATTTGAGATGAAGTTCAGGAGCCTGAAAAAGCACTATCTTCCACAGATCATATCTCCAAAAATATTGTGAACCAAGCTCTGAAATTTTTAGAAAATATTCCTCAGGATTTCAGCTTCGTACCCTAAAAATTTCAGCTTCTGAAACTTCGCAGAAAAAATTTTATAGCGAAAATTCCACGATGACCTGTTTAGGAGCTTCAAAAAAAGACCTAACTTCCACAGATGATATCTCCGAAAATATTGCAAAGTAAGCTCTAAAATTTTTTGACGAATTTCCTCAGGATTGCAGCTTCGCACCATGCAAATTTCAGATTCTGAACCTTCGTAGAAAATTTTTTATAGCGCAAATGCCACGATGACCTGTTTAGGAGCTTGAAAAAAGACCTAACTTCCACAGATGATCTCTCTGAAAATATTGCGAACCAAGCTCTGAAATTTTTAGACAATCTTCCTCAGGATTTCAGCTTCGCACCCTGAAAATTTCAGCTTATGAAACTTCGTAGAAAAAAAGTTATAGCGAAAATGCCACGATGACCTGTTTGGAGCAGCGAAACCCTAGAATCCAAAGCTCTGATACCAAATGTTGTGTAACCAGCTCCAAAGAAATCAGATATCAACGCCTTGAGAAACAGGCCTCTTTAGAGACACTCAATACATTACATAAATGCACAATTCTTGGATGATACAATTTACAAAACCTCCCTTCTATATATAGGAGTCCATGGGGCCATAAAGTAATCCTAGTGGGCCACAATGTAATCCTAGCCGACCTAACAATAATAATTTAAGGGCACAATAATAACAAAATGGGGGTTACAAGGGTTCAATAATAACAATAAGGGGGTTACACTAGCAATAATAAGGGACTATACTATTAATATAGGGACTTAACAATACCACACCTATTTTTGAGAGACATAGCGTCTCCGGATGTACTAAGACGATTATGTATATTTTTTGAGTTTCGTGATGCACACTATGCAGAAATTTCGACACACACACACACACACACACATATATATATATATATATATATATATATATATATATACATATGACTATTTTGGATGGATCTTGTACATGTGACGATGTTTTTATATGTCATGCAAATGTCTAACACAAATGTAATCTAATGTATCAGTTACATAACAAACGACCCAATGCGAAATGTATTCACACAATGTATCTACTCACACATTTCATTTTTATGAAAGCTTGAAAGCACACATGAACACACACACATATGAAAACTATGCTTGAAATGAGGAAGACGGGCATGCCCTCCAGCATGATGTCTCAATTCGAGGTACATGCCCCCCAAGCTTCAGTCTATTGAAAATGGAGTGAAGGTTCAAAACAAAAAGTCGAATTGAACATGCTTGTGTTTCATTATTTTAACGAGGTTGACACACTTAAAAGAACTGTCCTCAAACAACTTGTTTCATGGTTTTTAGGAGCTCGACACAAGTGAAGGAATTATGCTTCGAGAACCTGGTTTCATTTTTTAAAGAGCTTGAGACAGGGCAGAAACCGTGCTCTAACCGACTTACATCAAAATGAACAAGAAGGTGGTGCTTCCAAGAGTTCCACTCCCGATGGAAGGAAAACATCCTGGAAGTCAGGACCCAATGCCCCCAGCACCTGATGCACGATGGCATCATCACTGAGCACAGGCACGGGGTAGGTAGACACATAGTTGACCTGCGGTGGAGCAGATACAACGGGTGGGTAAAAACCCGGAGGGGGTGATGGTGGACCAGTTGCCACATTAGGACCAAAGAACGAAAGCTGATCAATGGTCACGATCCATCCTTCATGTGGAAAGCACATCACGCGAAAGAGGGAGGAGACAAGTGCTCCCATGGCATAGGTGTAATCGTGCCCCAAAAGCAGATTGAAATCCAAGGGGCCTGGAACGACCATCACGTCCATATGGACGGTTTTACCGCCCAAAGTAAGAGGTAACCTTGGAAGGATCCCCAACGGTTGGCTCGTTCTTCTATTGAATGTCAACAGATTCTGCGTAACGGGCGCAAGCGGTGGCGAACCGAAAGTTTGCCAGGTAGTTGAAGACAGAATACTAACAGAGGCACCTTCGTCTATAATGGTGCTGGGTACAACCAGACCAAGAGCTTGTACTGTGATCTCTAAAGGCACATAAGACGGAAGGCGAAATCCTGCAAATCGATTCCAGTCAAAGGAAGCGACCAAACTACTCGGAGGGGCTACCATCGATATGCGAAGGTCTTCCCCTGATGTTACAGTAGAAGAAGCATCCTCCATAACCTCCATCTCGAAGGCGGGAGGGATATCCTCTGGAGCCTCCATCATGGGGGGCGGAGGAGAAACTTCTTGAGGTACAGGGACAGGAGAATCTTTCTCCAAGTCTGAAGAATCTGAAGAGATCAGAAGGACATGGGGGTTGTGAGATCCACTCTCGACAGAAAAGACCTGGTGCACCGCGGACGGGGCCAGTTCGACCAATCCTACGACCAATGGTTGGTCAGGGACGGATTCATGAATTTGAATTTCTGGGGGCGTGGGATCGACCAAGGATGACTCTTGACCAATCATAAGATCAGCTGGCGGAGGACTCAAAGAAAGCTGATTATAACCAGGTGGAAGGCGTGGTGTAGAACCGGTCGGGTTGTCCAAAACTCGTTTGGCTTTATCCATATAAGGACAAAGGTGAATGGCATGGTGCCCTTCACACAACTTACAGGGATTGGTGATCTTACCCTGCTTCTTAGAATTCTTATCAACAGCAGCTGAAGACGTGCCCCCAACTTGGCTCCCGGAAGTCAAAGGCAACGGCGGATGGCCATCGGACCATGCTTCGAGCACCTTGGGGATGCCAGGGCAGTCTCGAAGAAGATGGTCTCCCGTGCACAACAGGCAAGGGAACTTGACTTTCCGTGGAGGGTTGGAAGGTTTGTCGAGAGGAGGTATCTCGGAGGCAATAGCCGTACATTTAGCCTCTCGCTTATCAGACTTCTTCTTCTTTTTATTCTTCTTCTTCTTCTTAGCCACCTGGTTACTTGAATCCAGACTTTCACCAGGCGAAGTAGAAGAGGAGGACGCAGAAACAGGCGAAGAAGGGGAGAGGTCCACCTTGGAATCAACATGATGTTGTTCCGTCGGAGGAATTGATTGAACAGTAGTGGAGACATTCGGAACTACAGAGGTTGAGAACAACCAAACAGGCAACCCAACCGTTAACCCAGGAAGGGACAACGTCGCCATGTAAGGAGCACCAACATTTCCAAAAGGAGGAAAATGACCAGGATTCCCTTCTGAGGGGATTCCTTGGTTGGTAAACTCTGAAAAAGTTTCCATCAAACTCAAAACCACACACAAGCTGAAAAAGAGTTAAGGGCACATGATCAAACGGTCAACAAGAAATATCTAAGCAGGCGTGTAATCGTGGGTGATTAATTTTACCACATTGGAAAGTAAGAAATTCTACCGTTTCATATTTTAAGAGTCGAGAAACGATAAAAAGATGACTCTATCTCTTTCAGAGTTGATACAAGCGTGAAAGGACAAGCGCTTGACGGTCTTTTCAAGTTTAGGGAGTCAGAAAAGACCAAATGACTGCTCATGAAAAACTAGGCACAAAGGGTGTACCAAATATCCGTGAACTGCAATATACACCTTGGTTTCAATAATGAAACAGAAATCGACCAAGGACTTTCCGTACGTGCAGGTAGTCTCCCCGAATGCTGTGTTCAGTGTATCACGGGTATAGGGCGGCAGACTCGGCTTCCTGTGGATAAAGGATTGAAAACCTAGAGGGGTCTCCCTTTATATACGCGATGGTACGGGGAGCGCAAGTCCGTACTAGCGCTGTCTAAAGCCAACAGGCGAACGACAGCTGCTAGGTTTAACGGCGCCGAAACACGTCTCTAGCCTAGACCTTCTAAATATGTTTCGTTAAGTTCCAATGCTGCCTTAGGTTAATTGAAATAAATTTTACAGTTGATCTTCAATTAAGTTTCAATTTTCAGGCCCTATCGTATGTGGTGTCTTGAAAGACTCCTAAATGCAAAGCTATATGCCACAGTGCAACATTTCGTTCGATGAAAACTAGTTAGAGAAGAGTTGAGAGCTTTCCACAAACGAAATGAACGGAATACAAAAAATGAGATCCCTAATGCAACTAATGCAATTGAAAACTTTTCATTCAAAACACTAATCACTAGCAAGATGGAAAAGATCACAATTTGCACTAATTAACAAAAGCAAAAGATTTTTTTTTTTTTTTTTTTCAATGTTTAATAGCTAATATGCACTAAAAAAACTTGAAAACAAATGGAACAACTTGAGAAACGATTTCCAAGAGAGCGAAACAAACAAATTTCACTCAACAACACAAGCAATCAGATCCCCAAATCGACCAAAGTCTCTCAAAACGAAGAAAAGACTCAAAAGCTTCCAATGGACCGTGTGATCTAGGTCCAAGGCAAGACCAAACGAATTTCGAATGAAGGAATGAACAATCACCCAAAAATCGCAATAAAACAATGAAAAACTACTTAGAGGATACGGAGAATCAATCAAATAGTTGACAGGACCATCAAAACACCAAAACTCCCAAGGAGGGCTCGATACACTAAGCCACTAGATGCCCTAGGGCTTAAAACGTGAAATCGGTAGATAAAAGCAAACAACCAAAGGACAGAGGTGAATTCCCAGTCAAACAGGACTCCAACACACTCAGGCAGTCAGAAAATCAAGAAGAAAAACACTGATCAAATCCAGAGAGCTCAAAAATGAGGAAACTCAAAAAACTTACAGGGGTGGCGCGACTGTAAGTGTGAAACTGGCGCCAGAAAGCAATTGGCACGGGCTAGACAAAGGCAACACGCGCCAATTGGCGCGACTGTTGGGTTAAAAACCACGCCAGTCGAGTTTCTCAGCCAAAAATTAAAAACAAGCTACTCCAGAAGCAGACCAATGCAAGCTAAGCAAACCAAGAAGCAAAAACAGTGAAAGAACCCAACCCAGAAGGTTAATCAAGCAAGGAAAAACATAAAACAATCAAAGCGAGACAATGAAATCTGGACGATCCCCAGCGGAGTCGCCAAATTGTTGAGGAGTTAAATCCCCTCTGCGGACAGAGGCGATCCCTACTAGCCCAGCAGGGGTCTAGCAAGAATCAAACAATGTTATGACGCAAGTTCCTAGTTATGAATGAAAAGGCTGGAGATAGAAGCCTACCTGGATTCCAACGCTAGGATCTAAAGAAGAAGCGTCCCCGTTCCTCAGCCTCAGCAGATCACAATCCCTCCACAATCTCCGCGGATGAACACCTGCACATGGAAGAAACGAACAGATACAAGCATAGAAACCAGCATACGTAACTAAACATCAGTCAGAAAGGACGTTACTCACATTAACATGATTGAAAACAGAGTGGAACCATAATCATAATCATCTATTAAATAACCAGCGAAGAGAGATTACAACCAAGTTCTGACGTCGCGGTCTCCTTCGGACGGGTCTCCAGTCGTCCACGCCTCGCAAAGCTCGCCAAGGAAAGGGAAAACCTCTCTGGAGTCTCGTGACAATGGTCTCCTTACTTGAGTCAACCTTAAGGGAAAGAGAGGATTCTTTACAACACAAAGGCTCTTGGGAATATGGAGATTCGGAGCTTAGGCACTTCAAGACTCACTTGCCATGGGATTGAGCAGGCTTTTATAGATGGGGAAGGAGGGAGTTGGGATCCCTATTATTATGGGATTGGCCCTATCAACAAGGAAGGTTCCATGGGAGGTGGAAAAACCACTTTCCTTCCATAGAATTCCCGCAGCCAAACCTCCCAACTCAAGATAGGCAATGGTTTGTGAGTTTGTTGGAACTCAACTTCCGCCATCTTTATTTAAAAAATAGTCCCTAAATTGGGTGGCGCGACTACTGCTCTATGACAGAGCGCCAGTTGGCGCGACCTCTTTGCAGGATTTTCCCCATTGGCGCGAGTACTGAACGGACTTCCCGCACCAATGCCAAAAGGGATGTTTTTCATGATTTTTGCAAGGAGATGTCTCAAGGGCAAATGAGGCTCATGCTTAGAGGAATGCATTGATGATGTTCTCAAGGCATGACAATGTTCACAGGTCACAAAATGGGTCCTCCATTGTGCGGGACGGGGAATGGTAGGGACGGTGACAAATTACTGTGTAACATTAACCTTATCTTAACCTTAACTATAACCTAACCCTAACCTAACCTTAACCTTGACCTTAACCTTAACCTTGAACTTGACCTTAACCTAACCTGAACCTTAACCTTAACCTTAAACTTATCTTACCCTTAACCTTAACCTTAACCTTCCCAAACCCTTGACCTTAACATTAACCATAACCTTAAGCTTAACCTGAACATAAACTTAACCTTATCTTAACCTTAACCTTAACCTTAACTTTAACCTCACCCTTACCTTAACCTTAAGGGTAAAGTTAAGGTTAAGGTTAAAGGTTTAGTTAAGGTTAGGGTTAGGGTTAGGTTATAGTTAAGGTTAAGGCTAGGTTAAGGGTAAATTCAAGGTTAAGGTTAAGGTGAAGGTTAAGGATAAGGTTAAGGTAAAGGTTATTTTAGGTTAAGGTAAGGTTAAGGTTAAGGTTAAGGTTATGGTTATGGGAAGGTTAGGTAAAGGTTAAGGTAAGTTTAAAGTTAAGGTTAAGGTCAAGGTTAAGGTTAGGTTAAGTATAAGGTTAAGGTTAAGGGTAAAGTTAAGGACCTTAACCTAATATTAAACTTAACCTAACCTTAACCTTAACCTAACTATAACCTTACCCGTAACATTAACCTAACCTTAACCTTAACCCTAATCTTAACCATAACTTTACCCTTAACCTAGCCTTAACCTTAACCTTATCTTAACCTTAACCTAACCTTCACTTTGACTTTACCCTTAACGTAACCTTAACGTTAACCTTATCTTAACCTAAACCTAACCTTAACCTTAGCTATAACCTTAAAATTAACCTTCCCATAATCATAACGTTAACCTTGAATTTTCCCTTAACCTAACCTTAACCTAAACCTTAACCTTAACCTCACTAAACCTGTAACCTTAACCTTAACCTTGACCTTAACTGTAACCTAAACCTAACCTTAACCCTTACCTTACCCATAAATTTAACCTTAAGGTTTAGGTTAAGGTTAAGGCTAAGGCTAAGGTTAAAGTTAGGCTAAGGTTAGTATAAGGATAAGGTTATGGCTAAGTGTTTGGTCAAGGTTAAGGTTATGTTATAGTTAAGGTCAAGGTTAAGGTTATGAGAAGGTTAAGGTTAAGGTTAATGTTAATATTAATGGTTTGGTCAAGGTTAAGGTTAGGTTATAGTTAAGGTTAGGTTAAGTTAATGTTAAGGTCAAGGTTAAGGGTAAGGTTAAGGATAGGTTAAGGGTAAAGTTAAGGTTAAGGTTAGGTTAAGGGTAAACTTAAGGTTAAGGTTAGGGTTAAGGTTAAATTTAAGGATAAGGTTAAGGGTTTGGTCAAAGTTAGGGTTATGTTATAGTTAAGGGTAAGATTAAGGTTAAGGTTAAGGTTAGGGTAAAGTTAAAGTTGAGGTTAAGGTTAGGTAAAGGTTAAGGTTAAGGTTAAGTGTTTGGTGAAGGTTAGGGTTAGGTTAAGGGGGTAAGGTTAAGGTTAAGGTTAATATTAAGGTTAAGGGTTTGGTCAAGATTAGGGTTAGGTTAACCTTAACCTTAATCCTTACCATTAAACATAACCTTAATCTTAACCTAACCAAACCTTAACCTTAACCTTAACCAACCCAAATCCCTAACCTTAACCTTAACCTAATCTTAACCTTAACATAACCTTAACATAAACCTTACCCTTATCCTTACCCTTAACCTTCACCTTAACCTTAACTTTACCCTTAACCTAACCTTAACCTTAACCTTAACCTTAAGTATAACCTAACCCTAAATATAACCTTAAGAATAAACTTATCTTTACCCTTAACCTTAACCTTAAACTAAGCTTAACCTTAACCTAACCTTAACCTTAACCTTAACCTAATCTTAACTATAACCTAACTCTAACCTTGACCAAACCCTTACCCTTAAACTTAACCTTAACCTTAACCTTAACCTTCCCATAACCATAACCTTAACCTTAAACTTAACCTAACTTAACCTTAACCTTAACCTTAACCTTAACCTTAACCTTACCCTTACCCTTCACCTTTACCTAACCTTAACCGTAACCTTAAGCTTAAGCTTAACCTTACCCTAACCTTAACCCTAACCTTAACCTTAACTTTACCCTTAACCTAACCTTAACCTTAACTTTAACCATAACTTAACCTAACCTTAACCTTAACCTAACCATAAACTTAACCTTACCTTAACCTAACTTAACATTAACCTTGACCTTTAACCTTAACCATAACCTTATCTTTACCCTTAACCTTAACCTTACCTTAACCATAACTTTACCCTTAACCTAATATTAACCTTAAACTAACCTTAAACTTGACCATAACTATAACCTAACCCTAACCTTAACCTTAACTATAACCTAACCCTAACCTGACCAAACCCTTAACCTTAATATTAACCTTAACCGTATCCTTACCCCCTTAACCTAATCCTAACCTTGACCAAACCTTTACCCTTAACCTTAACCTTAACCTAATCTTAACCTTAAATTTAACTTTACCATAACCTTAACCTTAACCTTAACTATAACTTAACCATAACCTTGACCTTAACTATAACCTAACCCTAACATTGACCAAACCCTTAACCTTAACCTTAACCTTAGCATTACCCTTAACCTTGAATTTAACCTTAACCTTCCCCTAAACCTTAACCCTAACTTTAACCTTAACCTTAACATTACCCTTAACCTTGAATTTAACCTTAACCTTCCCCTAACCTTAACCTTAACCCTAATGTTGACCAAACCCTTAACCATAACTTAACCCTAACCCTAACCTTAACTATAACCTAACCCTAACCTTAACCTAACATTAACATTAACTTTACCCTTAACCTTAAATTTTACCTTAACCTTCCCCTAACCTTAACCTAACCTTGACCTTTCCATAACCATAAACTTAAACTTAACCTTAAGCTTAACCTGACTAAACCCGTAACCTTAACCTTAAGGTTAAGGTTAAAGTTAAGGTTAGGGTTAAAGTTAGGGGAAGGTTAAGGTTAAGGTTAAGGTTAAGGTTAGGGGAAGGTTAAGGTTAAATTCAAGGTTAAGGGTAAAGTTAAGGCTAAGGTTAGGTTAAGGTTAAGGGTAAGGTTAAGGGTAAGGTTAGGGTAAGGTTATAGTTAAGATTAAGATAAGGTTAAGGTTAAGGGTAAGGTTAAGGTTAAGGTTAAGGTTAAGGTTAAGGCTAAGGTTATGTTAAGTTAAGGTTAAGGTTAAGGTTTTGTCAAGCCGAGGGTTACGTTATAGTTAAATTGAAGGTTAGGGTTAGGTTATAGTTAAATTTAAGTTTAAGGTCAAGGTTAAGGGTAAGGTTAGGGTTAGGTTAAGGTTAAGATTAGGTTAAGGGTAAAGTTAAGGTTATGGTTAGGGTAAGATTAGGGTTAAGGTTAGGGGAAGGTCAAGGTTAAGGTTATGGTTATGGGAAGGTTAAAGTTAAGGTTAGGTTATAGTTAAGGTTAAGGGTTTGGTCAATGTTAGGGTTATGTTAAGGTTAAGGTTAAGGTTAGGTTAAGGGTAAAGTCATGGTTAAGGTTATCGTTAATGGAAGGTTAAGGTTAAGGTAAAGGTAAAGGTAAGGTTAAGGTTAAGGTTAAGGTTAAGGGTAAGATAAGGTTAAGGTTAAGGTTAAGGTTAGGTTAAGGTCAAGGTTAAGGTTAGGGTTAGGTTAAGGTTAAGGGTGAATGTTAAGGGTAAGGTTATGGTTATGGTTAAGGTTAAGATTAAGGTTAGATTACGGTTAAGGTCAAGGTTATGATTATGATAAGGTAAGGTTAAGATAAGGTTAAGGGTTACGAATTTAGTCAGGTTAAGGTTAAGGTTAAGGTTAAGGTTACAGGTTTAGTGAGGTTAAGGTTAACGGGGTGAGGTTAAGGTTAAGGTCAAGTTCAAGGTTAAGATTAAGTTAGGATAAGGTTAAGGGTTTGGTCAAGGTTAGGGTTAGGCTATAGTTAAGGTCAAGGTCAAGGTTAGGTTAATGTTAAGGTTATGGTTAAGGTTAAGGTTAGGTAAATATTAGGTCAAGGTTAACGTTAGGTTATGTTAAGCATTAACCTTGACCTTAACCTTAACCTTAACGTTACCCTTAACCTAACCTTAACGTTAACCTTAACCTTCCCATAACCATAACCTTAACCTTAACATTAACCCTAACCTAACCTTAACCTTAACCTTAACCTTTACCTAACCTTAACCTTAACCTTATCCATAACCTTAACCTTAACCTTAACCTATCCTTAACCTTGACCTTGACTATAACCTAACCCTAACAATGGCAAAACCCTTACCTTAACTATAACCTAACCCTAACCTTAACCATACCCTTAACCTTAACCTTATCTTACCCTTAACCTTAACTTATCCTTAATGTTAAGGTTAACCTTAACCTTGGCCTAACTATAACCTTAACCTTACCTTAACCTAACTTAAAATTAACCTTAATGTTGGGTTAAGGGTAAATTCAAGGTTAAGACTCAGGTTAAGGTTAAGGGTAAAGTGAAGGTTAGGTTAACGGTAAAGTTAAGGTTAAGGTTAGGGTAATATTAAGTTTAAGGTTAATGTTAAGGGTTTGGTCAAGGTTAGGGTTAGGGTATAGTTAAGGTGAAGGTTAAGGTTAAGGGTTTGGTCAAGGTTAAGGTTAAGGTTAAGGTTAGCGTAAAACATAACCTAACCTTAACCTTAACCTTACCCACTTAACCTTAACCTTAAAATTAACCTTAAAGTTATCTTACCCTTAACCTTAACCATAACCTTAAACTTGACCAAACCCTACCCTTAACCTAACCCTAACCTTGACCTGACCCTTAACCTTAACCTTAACCTGACTAAACATGTAACCTTAACCTTAACCTTACCCTTAACCTTCACCTTAACCTTGAATTTACCCTTAACCTAACCTTAACCTAACCTTTACTATAACCTAACCCTAACCTTGACCAAACCCTTAACCTTAACCTTAACCTAACCTTAACCTTAACCTAACCTAACCTTAACTTTACCCTTAACCTAACCTTAACCTTAACCTTAACCTGATACTTAACATTATCTTAACCTTAACCTTAATCTTAACCTTAACTAAAACCTTCCCCTATTCTTAACCCTAACCTTAACCTTAACTTTACCCTGTTGTGGAGGTAAATCCCCTCTGCAGACAGAGGTGATCCCACTAGCCCTAGAGTGGGTCTAGCAATAATCAAAACACACAAAGCTATTGATTCCTAGTTACAAAATATAGAATCGTGATAGATCTCTTACCGTGACTCCTTCGCTATTGTTGTCAAAGAATAAGTGGCGCTCCTGTTCCTAGCTGGACAGGTTACGATCCGTGAGCTCACTGCATCTAGATACATGTACACATGCAAAGAAGAGAGACAACATGCAACTTAATATTTCACACTTTATAACTATCGATTGGTCAGAGAGGAATGAATGAAATTTCATTATATAATGGAAAAATGCAATCATGGAACCAATAGCAGATTCATGTATATTAAGATACGAGAGAACGATTACAACCGATGCTCTGACATCATGATCTTCCTTCGATAGGGTTCCAGTAGGACGTGTCTCACAAGGCTCATCAGGGATTTGACAAAACTCTCTCTCACAGGGTTCTCCTTAACTCTGCTCTTGATTGTCACTCAGTTATAATTTCCTTCCCAAAAGTTCAACTAGCTAGAAAATGGAGAGGGCGGGCATTTATAGAGGGAGAAGGAGAGGTGAGGTTCCTTATAATCATGGGGAAGAGTCCTATATCTTAGAAAGGTTCCATGAGAGGTGGAAAACCACTTCCTAATCAAGGAGATCCGGAGCCAAACAACCCAACCTCTTTTTGATGATTCATTCTGAAGTTGTTAGAATCAAACTTCCACCTTCTATTGTTAAAAAAAACCCCTTAATAGGCTTGGCGTGGGAACAACACAGGGACAGAGCTCCAGCTGGCATGTCCACTAGTGTGTATTTTTCCCATTGGCACGAGGGATGAACTGTCTACTAATGCCAATGCCAAAACATGGGTTTTTAGGGTTTTCCAGAGGAAATGTTCTGCAAGAGAATTCTTGCCCTTATGTATAATGATACCATCAAGGTGTTTTCAGGAAATTTTACTGTTCATAGGTCACAGGAATAGTCCTCTAGTGTATGGGACGAGGGATTGCAGGGACGGTGACAAAATGATGTGTAACAGATGACCCCTAAAGCATGAGGTCCGAGAGAGAGGGAGGGTTCAAATGCTTTATGAGAATGTGTCCAAATGAAAACACTTCCGTCGGAAGACCCGTGAGTACAAATAAAACTAATATCTCTGATACATGATATGTGGTATGGATGCAGCCATCCATAATAAAGTGTACAAAAACTGGGATCCAAGGTATGGACGCAGCCATCCAGCAAATAAGGATCAGCAAGTGGACTCAAGTATGGTCGCAGCCATCCAATCAAAAGAGTCATGTAATAAATCATAATAATCCACAAAGAACCCACGACCTAGATGTTATTAGACAAAATCCAAGGTCTTGTGCTCCATCTTGACCCGAATAGAGTACAATTTCTAGCATGTGAATATGTGAGTTGAAGTTGAACATGAAAGAACATCGTCTGATTACCAACCAATAATGAAAGTTGTTAATCAACGTGAGAGGAACCACCAATAATAACGATGGCTCTCAAGGTACAATCCATGAAATGTGAACAGTGAGCTGGTGTCGAGCATCCGCAGAATCATCTGATCAAAGGCTAATAATGAAAACCTTGCGTCAAATGTGAAGAACCTCCCATTGAGGCATGCAGGCTTCAAGGCACCTAAAGGGTGTCTCTAGACCAACTTCCCAGATAATGAGCTGAAATCGATAGGAAGTGACCTTGATCGAAGGTGGGCCATAATGTTTCCCACATCATTGACACAAGACAGAGGAACATAATGTTTGTGAATCAAGACCAAAAGAGAATTAGAGGGAGGTTGAAAACTGCAGAGGCCAACTTCTCTTGAACATGTCGGTGGCACGAAATTGGATTTGGTAGAATTTGACATCGAGGGATCTGAGGTCATGGTGACGTGGCAAAGAGTAGATGAGTGGTCAAAAATATTACCCAAACCCATGAAGGCAAGTAGATAACGAGATGAGATGTCCCCAACCCGACACAAATGTAGACAAGTGCCATGTTCAAGAGCGACATACTGCCAACATGGCTATAATATTGGTTCCATTTTCCCCCACCATTTTTGGCGAGTACCCCAATTATTTTTTGAAACAAGCTTGAAGGGGATAGCATGTGCTTGTGTTATAAGTTTTTCCTTCAGACAAATCCAACCTAGTACATTTTACTAGCCCTAGGAAGGAGAAACTCGAGTAATGTCATTACGACGGAGTCCGATGTCATCAGTTTTTAACGAGTCTGACAAAGGAATAACTCGACGTATTTCATGTTTAGAGAGTTTAAAAAGATAGCAGAAAAGAAAACTCCAGCATTCCATTTTCGTAGATAGCCCCACAGATCCAAAAAGGTAGAAAACTATGTCTAAGAGAACCTCTTAGTCGCAATAGGCTAGGATATTCCTTTTTTGTAAATAATCTATCCCATCCCTAAAAAGGGGTAAACGTATACTGGGTATATTTTGTTTTGGAACCAATTTAAGGAGCTCAAAATGACAAGCGAATCAGCAATATTTTCAGTTTTAGAGAGTTAGAAAAGAGCTGAAAGGTGACTCCAGTAGTGACTTTTTTGGGTTTTTACCGAGTTTGAAAAAGTATAAAATACAACTCGTCTCTTTGTCAAAATCATGTGGAAAACCTTTTGTTGCAAAAAAAGATGCGTGTAAAACATATTCAACGAAAATAATGCCAAAATATATTGAAAAGCATGTTAAAAAACCCATTTATGACTTTGAAAAGCTATAAAAGACCAACAGTAGTAAAAAATATTTACTTTTCACTTTTTACCTATTTGTAGAGCAACAGTGACCCTTTTGAGCTTCAATCTTTAGGTGACGAGTGCGCCAATCTAGTGAATCAAATTGACTTCCATCCAGTTCAGGTAAGAGCCAACCTCTTTTTCCATCTTTTAAGTTATATTTCACTGTATTTAATCATTGTTTGTGGTGTTTTAGGGAGGGATTTTCAAATTTTAGGGCTGCACGGTTGGCGCGTGTTCTAGGAACATACTCGCGCCAATATGTTCTGTTCTACACAGAGGTGGCACTATTTGGCGCAACTGTCAGCCAAACAATCGCGCCAATGACACAACACAAAATCTGGCTAAAATTTCTCAAATTTGAACCAATGAAATGTAATTTTGAATACCCAATGAGGTTTATAACATTCCTATGTTTGTTTGATGTAGATATCCAGCAAAAAGGATGGTCATTGAATGGAAAGAGAGAGAACATAGCGAAGAGGATGAATTGGAAATGGGAAATGAGCATTGTATGAATGCTGTCTGAAATTGTGGGCTGAAAAAAATCTTTCTAATGCCATGTCTCTGGGCTCAACCCGAACTACTATAGTATCTCATTAGTATTTGGGATGAGAATGAGGAAAAATTCAAACTTCGAGACCAATAACTTGAGCTTGAAGTACCAGACGTGTACTTCATCACTGGACTGTCATGCAGGGGTCCAGTCCCTATTCTGACTGGTACCAGACCTTCGGGAGAAAACATGGACATGGTCATGAACAGGGTGTGCCCAGGGGCACGAAAAGGAACCGGGAGCGGGAAAGTAGACATTCAGACCATCCCTGATCTAGCACTAAAAGTAGTGCTACACACCATTGTGCGGGCTGCGGGATTGCAAGCGTCGCACGTGGCCACAAAAAAGTAGCTATTGCTTGCATCAGAGCGCATGAACCCAACTATCTTTGACTGGGCCACGGCCGTGACCATGAACATGAAACATAAACTCACAAAATGTAAGAAGACCAAAATGAAAATTTTTGGATATTGGTCGATTTTGGTGTCATTCTTCTTGGAACGATTACCTATTTTCCAGTGACAGGAGGCCATAGTCCCAGATCCACCATTGAGAGAGAAAAAAATGGATCGATGGGTGGCATTGATGCCCAGGGCAGGGGGCGGCCAGCAGATTTCCTAGCGGCCTGAGTTCTTTGACTGGCTCTGACGACAATTGATCGTCACGGAGGACTGGCCCTATGTGGGAACCGATTTTACCAGAGACCCAAACCTTCCGCTCTTAGAGGGAGAGGACTGGGACGAGGAGCTTGGTAAGACTCTTTTTAATTTTATGAGTTTTATGATTTTTTGGTATACATGCATGTTCTCACAGTTAATCCTATATGTATGCAGATTTTGGCCCAGAGAGGCCCGCCGGAATGTCACCAATAGCGAGGAGGACCCCTCTCGCTCATGACCTTCAAGGTGAGGGGGGCGAGGGAGACGAGCTTGTACAAAACCTAGAGGGGATTGCTCGTGGAGTTCCAAAGTATGCTCGTTTAGCTGATGTTCCCCAAGCTTATCAAAGGCACACCATAGGGGTGCCAAGTCGTCTCCACCACTTACTGAGGCGGTTGGTGTGGGCAGTGACGTGCTACCATGAGCACCATGCCGATTAGTCACCTAGGCTTTCTATTTGCATATTTTTGAGAGACATGTCATCTCTGGATGTAACTAAAACAAACATTTATATTTTCCGTTTTATATGAGGCACACATTGCAAACACTCGATATATATATATATATATACATCTATTTTCTACATGGATCTTGCTTACATATAATGATGTTTTTACAAATTGCGTAAATTTCTATCTAATACCATGTTGGCTACTACATCTGTTAGTGTATTCATCCGTCTCGGTATATGTTGATATGTGATGTAATCAAAATTTCTTTCAAGTAAACAAATATGTAGATACAGACTTAAAATGCATGGGTTTCTAACTAAATAATTACCATTGAGCTGTAAAACCACAAGTTCTGAGTCCAGATGTACATGTAACGCGCAAATGCTGAGGTCAAAAACGTTGTTTAATAATTCCAAAACGGCACTATATTCCACGACATTATTTGTAGCAAGCCCTAGACAAACACCTTGTAAATTAACCAACTTACCAGCAAGATCATAAATTACCCAGGCTGCCGAAGACAGGTTCCTGGTATTGTGAGAGGCACCATCCGTGAAACCAACATAAGGATTAATATACATCTGCACGATGAGGAAGACCCAATAAGCAGAAAAGCGCTTACAAATCGCGCTACACCACACATGCACAAAATGAAAACAATCACCTATGTAAGTATACTACGCAAGAATGATTCAAGCATAATATTTCTTCAGGTACAACCCATTTATGGGCTGCGCCAAAGGAAGACCTTCATAATCGATCAGCTCATAAGCCCCATTTTTCAATACACGTTTAACGATATAGGGCCCATGCAACATAGGTTGGAATTTTCCTACCCCAAGCTTGTCATGGGCTTGATCATACAAGAGGATGAGGTCCCCTTCGATGAAAGAGCGCGGAGAAACTGTTTGATCGAAATGAGCTTTAACCCATTTTTCTGTGCCTCAATGACCAAAGCAGCGAAGTGGCGAGTTTCATCCAATCTCTCGAGATATAGGAGACGTTCTTCCTCCGGGGAAGTATCAGGAAATAATTCCACAACCAATTTTAGTGAAGGGATCTCACATTCAACCGGAAGAGTAGCTTCCAGACCATACACCAACTGAAACAGTGTGAATCTGGCTGCACTCTTCACGGACATCTAGTAGGCTCAAAGAGTTGAAAAAAACTGGAGATGCCAACTCAATTTGTATATACCAATTGTTCATTGAAGCAACATGACAAGCACCTTGTTCACAGCTTCAACCTGGCCATTTTCCTAAGGGTAATATGGCATTGAATTTTCATGACACAAGCCCAACTCTGCCATCATGTAGTCCCTAAAATGAGAGCCATGATCAGTGACGATGGCTTGAGGAATGCCGAAACGAATGATCACATGGTTGAAAATGAACTGTGCCGCAGTCTTACCTTCTGCAGCCAGTGTAGGCATTGCTTCAGCCCACTTGGTGAAATAATATATGGCAACAATGATATAAGCATGCCCCCCAGGTTGAGTGAGGGTTACACATCATAAAATCAATGCCCCATTTGGAAAAAGGGCCCACGGTAATGACAGGATGTAATGGGAGAGGCGGCGCACGTATCTTGCGTTGGAAGATCTGGCATGAATGACACTTTCGTACTGCAACAATACAATCTTTAAATATAGATGGTCAAAAATAGCTTGCACGAAGGATATTCTGTGCGGTATCATAACCGGACATGTGACCACCATAGGTGCCACTGTGACAGTCATTCAGAACTTTCTCAACCTCTTCTAAGGTCAAACACCGGCGAAGCATGGAATCGACTCCAGCACGATATAGGGTATCTCTGACAATGCGATATGGTTGCGACTAATGTCGAACGCGACGTCGAGCATCCTTTGTTAACTTAGACCAGAAGGTAGATGTATGGAGGTACACTATGATATCACCATACCATGGATTGAGAGTGTTGATTAAGAAGAGAGTTTCATCTAGGATATGATCCTCAGATTGAGACGGAACAGATTCGTTAGGGAGAGAACAAATGAGATTAGCAAAAACCAGTGATTTCTTAGATTTCGCAATAGTGAAATCCAAATCAAACTCTTGGAGGATCACAATTCACTTTGAGTACTTTCCCCCAAGCAATTTTCACGACAAAATGTAATTCATGGGGTTGCAGTCGGAAATCACGATTATTTTGCGTAACAGGATGTAATGGTGAAATCGCTATGATGGCCTGGACCGCAGCCAACGCTAACTTCTCGATGTGTGCATAATGCATTTCAGTGTCAAGGAGGTTCTGAGATAGGTAATAAATCACGTGCTCGTTATCGTCATCGTCATCCTGTACCAGAACCATGGCAATTTAACTGAATGCGGCAGCCAAATAGAGGGTAAAGTCACGATGATAATTTGGAGGACGTATTAATGGAGAATTGACAAGCAACTTCTTAAGGTTATCGAAATATTGCTGAGCAATCTCGTCCCAACAGAAAGGGACGTCCTACTTTAGAAGTCGCGTAAACCCTTTGCTACCTCCACATAGTTCAGGATAAAACAACGTAAGAAATTTTCTTTCCCTTGAAGACTCTGAAGTTGATGTAATGAGGATGGTGAGGGGAGATTAACAATAGCCTCAACCTTAAGAGGGTCAAGGCGAATTCCATCCTTAGAGACAATAAAACCTAAAAGGTGACCAGAGTCGACACAGAAGACACACTTGTGAGGATTAAGCCTGCTGTTATAACAGCTACAGTGGAGAAAAATCTGGCGAAGATGTTTTGGATGGTCTTTGCGTAGAGTTGAATGAGCCGGAAGGTCATCTAGGTATGGCTGAACAACATTATGTATGTCATGAAAAGCGTAAGACATGGCATGCTGGAAGGTAGGTCCATCATTTTTTAAGCCGAAAGGGAGTTTCTTATAGGTGAATGTTCCCCACAGACAGATGAAAGCAGTCTTATGTTGATCGGATGGGAAGATATTGATTTGATTATAACCTGTAAATATGTCCATAAGGGAAAATATCTCACTCCCCGCATAATCGTTAATGATCTGATCGATAAAAGGGGTGGGATAGTTGTCCTTAAGGCAAGCCCGATTGATATCTCGATATTAAACATAGACTCGAATTGTGCCTTGCTTCTTATCCATAGGGACAATATTGGAAACCCACTCTGTCAGAGGGATCAGATATATGAAACCTACTTTAAGAATTTTCTCAACTTCGGCTTTTATAGGAGTGGCTTTTCGAGGATGCACTGGGCGCAGACGTTGGTGCACGAGCTTTGCACCAGGATAGGTGGGAATTTCGTGCACGATGATACTTGGATCAATTCTAGGCATCTCTTCGTAAGGCCATGTGAAAAAATCATGGAATTCATGGAAGAGACTAGTGTACACTTGAATCTCATCAAGAGAATAAGTGACTCCCACATGGATGTTCTTGACAACCCCCGGTTTAACGAAGATTTCGATAAGCATCGTAATATTACTCAAATTTCCTTCCGAGAAAACTTCGTGAGTCAATATTGGCATTTGGAGTGGCGGAGAGGGAACCTAAGATGCAAAATGCTCGATACAATTAGACATTGCCCCCAAGCAAGGCATGAATGAGGAATGATGATGCCCATCTCTCCACGGCAGATCTTTGAGAGACATAGTCTCCACAATAGCTTCGTCAGGCGGAAAAAATTATCTCAAAGGATCGGGTGAATCTGCATCGTCGAGCCAAGGGGATTGAGAATAAACATCAAGAGCCATGTGTTTGGTCAATTTAGTGTGTCCTAAATTGCTGCATTTAATTGTCAATCCGGGAATCGTAAGCTGATGAAGTGCGGCGCACTATATGTGCAAGATAACCTCTTTCTTAACTTTTTGTCGTTTATGGTCTTTCTAAGGTGAAATGGAAATTCTAAAGTGAAAAACAAGCTTGGTTATAATTGTTCAAGGAAGTGATATCCCCTATAATGATTTACCAATCTCGAAACTTTAAAAGCAAATTGGAATTACAATGACAAAAGAAAGTAAACTGCTGAAATGGAAAGTGCTGTTAATCTAATGAATCAAAACAAGAAACTAGTGAATATGAAAACTAAACTATTCTTGCTGCCAACTGAACACAAAAGAAACTACGCTTATGGAAATTCAAAATTAGGTAATTGATAATGACATGAGTAATTTAATATCTAATCTAACTGATAAAGCAAATGTACAAAAATGAAATAAATAAAACAGTGCTAGAATTGAAAGCTAAGAAAAATAAATCAGCAGAAGGACAAGATTGATTCCATGTCATTAGTCATTGTAAAACTATGTGCAAATTCCCAGGTTGCCTACTGTAATCTGGAACAAAGACACTGATCAGTTAACAGTAGTATAAAGCATGAAAAATTATGGACAGAAATAAAACGTTAATACCATAAGAGATGTAATATATACACGTGAATAACTATGGCATAATGAGCGTAAGGAAATAAAACATGAAACTATACAGAAATACACAAAAACCTCGGCGTGTGCAAGGGCCCTCTGCACAATCCTCGGGCAACAACTATCAACCACGAATTATGCTTATGAACAGAGTCTTCTCATGTATTCAAAACGCAGTCATAACAAGGAAATAATGTCACGGCACAGTGGGCGTTCTTTACAGCCAAATTACATTATAGAAGCTAACTACTATGCGTATGAGAACACATTATTTATAACAGAGGATGACATAACTACTTTCCTACAATCTGCGCTGATAAAAGACACGTGAACAACCACGTCCAGAAATTTAGCATTATGGCTGCCGTGAAGATTAAATCTATGGAGAGTGGTTGTTGGATTCGGCTTATGGAGCAGATCACAGGTGTTGATATGTCCCCTGGGATCATGGAACGACCACGCAAGTCTTCACGTGGTGAAAAATGGAGTTCTGTCACCGTAGGACTCTTAGGTTGACCACCGCTTGACTACCTTTGACCACGACCTTCTTTGGTGAATTCGACTGAGCCAATAGGACTCGGTCCATATCCATGTCATTTCCAACTTTCCCATGTGGCTTGATTTGCCTGAAGACACCTGCAATATAGACTTTAACAAAATGGCTGCGGAAAGTTGAAGCGGCTGCGGAAAGTGACAAGATTTCGCAGCTTAATGAGCAAAAATCTAATTCAAACAGTAGACACAAAACATAGTTAAAAACCAATTTAAATGCTCTTTTATGATTAATATGCAATGATGTTGATGACTTAGGAGGTCCAGGTAAATGGAAAAAGTCTAGAAAGGTGTATAGGAAAGATGCAAGTTTGGGACTCAACATACCCCCACTGTGACGGTGTTGCATGTCCCCATGCAACCAAAATTTTGATCATCCTCCTTCAATTCATATGCCCTGATACCTCTGCCAGTACATCCAGTCTTCTTCTCCTCTTTCTTGGTGCTGCTAACATCCTGGGTTTCTTCATCAAGCATCTGAATTTGAGATTAATCAGTGCTCTACTTATCTTCTTACATTTCTTCTTCAATTTCCTATTCTTTTTGTGCCACAGTCCCAGATGTAGCATAGTGTTGTCATGAATGATCTTGTCCAATCTGTTTTGCTCCTTTAATGCTTCATTTTCATTTTTAATATGTCTATTTAAAACCTCCAACTCAAAGACTTCTTGTTTCAACGATTGGACTAGGGCTTCTTGTGCTGTGTGAGGTTGAGTGGATGAAGTGTTGGGACACGTGGCTGTTCTTTCTAAGGATTCTATGTAATCATACACCTCTTGCTGCTTTGGATCTATCTCGAGTGTCGTTTTCCTTGGGCTGTCCCCAAAATGCTGTGGAGGAGAATTGACTTCAAAAACTGGCCGAAAAGGACTCATGTCAAATCTTGAGGACTAGTTTCAACGTTTGGCTGAGAATGAGGTGGACTACGGCCAGCTGGAGTTTGTTTAGGTGTTCCTTCTCCCAAATCAATATAATGGGGTCCTTTTGTTTGTGCTTTCCTCCACTTTACTTTAAGCCTCGTGCTTCTTCTTACATGCTGTGGGGTACTGTCTTTTTCCTTCTGTTTTCCTTTTCCTTTCTTTTTGGCCATAGCTGATTGTTCTTGAAGGTGAACTAGTCTCTCAGACAATACTTGATGGTCTTCTTCTGAGGAAGGGGTTTGATGCACAACCTCAATGCTTCTTTTCTCTTTTGATTTTGTTGGCTTTTTACCCTCAGTCTTTTCCTTCCTCCTTTTAGACAGTCTTTCTTCTCTACTAGTTCTTTCAACCGTGTTAGTAGGAGTGCTTTGAGTTTTATCATCTGTTTTCTTTCTTCTACTTCTTTTTGATGTACTGCCTTCAGGGGTTTCTTGGGGTTCTTCAAAGAAATTTCTAATTAAAAACTGCTCCCAGGTGTCCTTTTTCTCTTTTAATTGTTTTTCTATCAAGATTTTTACGAGACCATGGTGATACAAATGTGGTTCTACGTTCCCCAGATGCTTTTGGACGGTTACAGACATCTTTTTCAAACTGTTTAGTAAAAAGTATGGCAGATTGAGGGTCTGGTTGTCTAGGAAATTCATCAACAGTCGGGTATGATACATGTACATTGATCCAAAACGTCCCTCACAGGTGATAAACTTTTGAATAACCAACAGTAAACTGGCCCACTCTTCTTTTAAAGCATGAACAGGAATTCCCTTTTTGAAAATGGTAACATCCATACCTGGGTTATGTAGGATCACTCTCCAGGCTTCCTCGTCAATGCTCTTGTTCTTGAACCATCGTTCACCTTCTGAAGGGAGTTCTGTAGCAGCTGTTATGGATGCCTCAGTCACTGTAAATTTGAGGTCCCCAATTTCTACCTCCAGACCATTGAAAGACCTTGCAAAAGCTTTTGTTACCTCCTTATTGTAGCCTTTAAACTTTTGAATAAATCGAAGCCATTTTTCCTTTTTCAATATGTCTTTGACTCGAGGGTATCCTTCCATAAATTTTGGTCCCTCTGGCTCTGTCCTCAACAACTGACCCATCCCTTCTTCTGTTCTTTAAAACTCGTCTGCGTGAGGAGGGTTTAGCGGAGGTAAGACGGCTGAATTAGCGGAAATGAATAGGGTTTATGAAGGAGACCAGTGACTATAAGCAGATATCAGAGAATAGGTACACGGAATGAAGCGGAACTGAGAACAAAATGGGGTGAAGGCTTATGTGAGCACGGTGGAAATGCAGCCGTGAGGTCAATAGAACAGAAGGGGGAGTAAAGTGCATCCGGCAATATTTAAAATTGGGTGGCTGCAGAGTAGACGCAAGCACATTTATGAAACGACTATGGGTTTTATGTGGCTGAGAGAAGCCGTAGTCAAATCAACCATGTTCCATAATTACAGGTGGAGTATCAAAGTATAGTCGAACACAAGTGAGGACCGGAGGCTTGGTTATGAGGCCGTTTAAAAATGAATGCAAGGATTGTGGGGGAATCGTATAGAGATCGTGGAACGGTTATGGAATTATCAACGCAATCATTGCATATAATGGAGCTATGGTTTATAACTATGTAAAAATGCGCTTGAATGCCATTTGAAATAAATTTCTACTCATACCTTGGAATTATTGCCATTTTTCGTTAGTCTTCAATCAGTTGCTCCTCGTTGATGCTTTTGAATGCCTCATGTCTTCATAATATGTCCTCATACCTGCATTGGATTTCATGATTGTTGAACTAACATCTGACTGTAAATTTTTGAAAAACAGAGTGGTGGCTGCAGAAACTGCTTCTAGCTGCGGAAACTGGTGTCAGCTACGGAAACTGACACAGCAATTATTTGGGTGAATGGAGATGGATAGATGATAACTGACTGAATGAAAATGGTCATGAAAGAAAATTTTTATTGGTGAAATGAAATGAAATAGATGAAATGGAATGAAATGAAATGAAGTGGAGTGGAATGAAGTGGAATGAAATGGAGTGGATTGTCATAAAACTTGTGAAATGAGAGAGAGAAAGAATTTTTTTTTATTTTTTTTGGAAAAAATAGGGTGTCAGGTGTTCCTGATTTTCACCCTACATTTTCTGTATAAGAGTGCCAATCAGTGATTTTCAGGCTTATACAATTTTATTTTTATTTTTTATTTTTTATTTTTTGAAACTGAAAAGAACAAAGGCTAGGCTGGTGGAGAAGAAGGATTCTTCTTCACCAGCCTTATTGCAGAATTATCTTGAAACATTTTGACAAATTCCTCTTTTGAGAGTGGCTTATGATAGATCTTTAATCTGTGGCCATTCACAATAAGAGGAGTTTGAGATTCATCAATGGTCTTGATTCTTACCGCTCCATTGCTAAAGATCTTGTCAATCTCATATGGCCCAAGCCAATGAGTCCGAAATTTTCCTTTAAAATCTTTAAACTTGGAATCAAATAGCAATGCCCAATCTCCTTCTTGAAACTTCTTCTCTTTGATGTATTTGTCATGCCATTTAGCTCTTTGATATTGAACTAGATCAGTTCTTAGAATTGCCTCTTGTCTAATCTCATCTAGCTCATTCAACTACTCCATTCTATGCTTTTGGGCTTCTAATAGATCCATCCCCAACTGAACTACCATCTTGAAGGTTTTGACTTGGAACTCAATGGGGAGCAGGACTTCTTTCCCATAAACAAGTTCATAGGGAGAATGTCCTGTTGTATTTCTCCATGTAGTCCTGTAGGCCCACAAGGCTTCAGGAAGCCTTTCTGCCCAATCTCTTCTGTGTAGATGAACAGTTTTGGTGATGATACTTTCGATAACTTTGTTTGTAGACTCCACTTGACAATTTGCTTGCGGATGGTAAGGAGTAGATCTTCTGTGCTTGATTTTGTATTCTTCCATCAGCTTCTCCACCAGGTTGGATGTGAATTGGCTTCCCTGATCTGTCACAATTTCTCTTGGAACACCAAAGCGAGTAAAAATATCCTCATAAAAAAAATTAACAACTGAATTTTCAGTAGCAGACACTAATGCTTTGGCTTCCACCCATTTAGTAACATAATCAGTACAAACCAATATATACTTCTTTTGCTTAGATGGTGGATTAATAGTTCCAATGAAATCTAAAGCCCATTTTTCAAAGGGTTCGATGAGTACCTGTGGTTGCAATGGCATTTCATTTGAAAGGGTAGGTTTCCCTACTCTTTGGCAGCTGTCACACCTTTTGACATATTGTTTTTCATCTTTGAAGAGGGAAGGCCAATAATATCCCAAAGAGAGGATTTTATAGGTTGTCCTTTTGTCAGCAAAGTGTCCGCCGCATGGTTCATCATGACATGCCTTGAGGATATCAGGCATTTCATCCTCCCTGACACATCTTCTGATCACAAGATCTGGCCCTGTTTTAAACAATTCGTTAGAAATCCATGAATATTTTGAACTCTCATGAATAATATTTCTTCTTTCACTTGGAAATAAATGTGGAGGCAGTTTCCCTGTAACCAAATAGTTAGCAATATCTGCATACCAAGGGGTCTTAGTAGTTACTGCAAACAAGTATTCATCAGGAAACTTATCCTCTACAGCAGAATCTTCTTTAGTATTATGAATCCTAGACAAGAAATCAGCTACTGTATTTTGTTTCCCTGGTCTATCCAACACAGTAATATTGAATTCCTGCAAAAGTAGGAGCCATCTTGTCACTCTGCCATTAGTAACAGGTTTGTTCATTAAATATCTAATTGCAGAATGATCAGTATGAATAAAAGTTTCATAGCCTGTTATATAATGTCTAAACTTATTGATTGCATGAACAATAGCTAAAAACTCTTTTTCAGTTACAGTATAGTTCAACTCAGTGGGAGTCAAATTTTTACTGGTATAGTAAATGGCATAAGGGACTAAATCCTTTTGACCCAACACAACTCCTAGAGTTGTATCTGAAGCATCTGTAGAAATATGGAAAGGGAGTTTCCAATTTGGTCCTCTCAAGATAGGTGCTTCAGATATTCTTGTTTTCAAAGTTTCAAAGGCTGATTGACAATCAGGATCCCATTTAAATTCACAGTCTTTTGTAAGCAATTTGAAGAGTGGAGATGCTATTTTAGTAAAGTTTTCTATAAATCTTCTATAGTAACCAGTAAATCCTAGAAAACTTCTAACATCTCTTTGACAATTTGGAATAGGTAACTTGGAGATGACTTCAACTTTTGATCTATCAACCTTAATCCCATCTCCTCAAATATGATGCCCCAAAACAATCCCTTCAGTAAACATCATAAAGCATTTTTCATGGCTTAATGAAAGGTTTGTTTCTTTACATCTTATAAGAACTTTTTCCAAATTTTCTAATGCCTCTTCAAATGAATTACCATAAACTGTAAAATCATCCATATAAACCTCTACACAATCATGGATTAGATCAGAAAAAATTCCTAGTACTGCTCTTTGGAATGTTGCAGGTGCATTACATAACCCAAAAGGAAGCACTCGATAGGAAAAAGTCCCCCATGGACAGGTAAATGTGGTCTTATCTTGATCTTCAGGTGCTACCTGAATTTGATTATAGCCACTAAAACCATCCAAAAATGAAAAGTACTTTTTGCCTGCTAATGTATCTAATACTTGATCGATAAAGGGCAAAGGAAAGTGATCCTTCAAAGTTGCTTTGTTCAATTCCCTGTAATCAATGCATGCCCTCCATTTAACATTCTTTTTAGGTACTATAACCAAAGGAGAAACCCATCGGCTATCTGAAATTGGATAAATGAAGTTTACATTGAGTAGTTTTTGGAGCTCTTCTTTCACTATCTCCCTAAGGTTTGGATTCATCCTTATCTAAGGTTGTCTGATTGGTCTACTATTTTCCTCAATATAGATATGATGGATGCAAGTCTTAGGATCAATACCTTTCATATCAGTATACTCCCATGCAAATGCAGTAGAATGTTTTTGCAGGATTTTGGTTAGTTCTTCCTGTTGTGACTTTTCCAATTTTTTGTTGATATTCAATGTTTTTCCTGGAAAAATATCAATGGTAGAACTACCGAACTCTTCCATAGAGTAAAGAGACATTTGTCTTGATGATAAATATTCAATGTCAGATTCCAACTGAAATTGTGTGGGTCATATTCTGAAGATGTCTCAAAATTCTCTAATGTGTTCAAAATTTGACTATCCTCACTGATTTCAGAAATGGTAAAGACAGGTGGTATAGTGTCCTCATCATCGACCCATTCATTGTCTCCTACTTCTGTGATTTCTTTTGCTGGAGGATACAAATTGAATTTCTTTGTCGAATTACCATTAGAAATGTACATATCCCCAGATCTACAACTAATGAAAGCATCAGCTGTGGCTAGCCAAGGTCTTCCTAAGATAAGTGGGTGCCCTCCTAGATGACTCTTGGGAGTTAAAATCATAAAATCTACTGGATATTCCCAAGAATCTAAGGATACTGAAATATCTTCTAATACACCATCTGGTTTGATAATTGATCGATCTGCAAGTTGCAGTAAAGTAGGTGTAAAAATAAGATTAGGAAGTTTTAGCTATTCCATAGTCTGTCTACTCATAATGTTGATAGCAGCCCCTAAGTCAATCAATGTGTTTGGAATTTCTATCCCATTTATATGTGTCTTGACAATTGGACTACCCGGATCTACATACTTCTGCATGGTAATTTTTCCCATCATGATATCTGCAATTTTTCCTACCAGGTGGATTCTTCTTGTATCTCTTAGTTTCCTTCCTGGTCTTTTGAGACTCAACTCCTTTATTGTTTTTTCTAGAATAGGAATCTCTCTAATGGCTTGTAGCAAGGGAATCTTGATACAAACATTATTTAATTCATCTAGAAAATCATAGTTAGGCAACAAGATTTGTTTTTCCACCCCTTTATCAATTTGTAATCTTTCAGGGAAAGGAGGTGTGGATGAAGATGCAGGTTGCTCAACTATAGGAGTTGTGGGGGTTAACTTTTCTTTCTCTTTTTGAATGTTTGAGTTTTGAAGAGATGCTTCCTCATAACCCTTATCGACTTTAAGAGAGTCCTCCTTAGAGGTATCTTGCTCTTGGACATCTATAGAAGGTTTTTCTAAAACTCTACCAGACCTGAGTTGTACATCATTGAGAGGAAAAATCATATAGGTAGGAAATTGTTGGCCTTCTATCATGTAAGTATTCTGAGGATTTTTATTGTTAGGATTTGGCAATGGCTCTGCTGGAAGTTGATTTGTCTTTTGTTGGAATGGAAGCATGAGTTGAGGATTTGGATTTTGTTGAGAAGGTTGTTGTTGTGGAAATAGCAATGAAAGTTGTAGATTTGGGTTTGGAAGTTGTGGAGCTTGTTGATTTTGAAAAGATGGAGGATATTGATAAAATTGAGCAAATATCCCATAAGGATTTTGCATACCTTGTACCCATGACTGATATGAATTTTGAGGTTGGGGCCAAGGTTGTTGCCAAGGATTCCAATTTGGTGGAGGTTGAAAATTCATAGGGTTGTTAATCCCTTAAGTTTTTTTCCCCTGCCAAGGTCTTCTTGCAACAAAATAGAGATACTCTACTGAATTTGGATCTTCTTGAAAGACAGCTTTGAGTCCAGGAATTGAAGGACAATCCTTGGTCTCATGATTCTCTGAGCAAATCATACATGTTTCTACAACTTTTGAATCCAAGGGACATTCCCTTAAAGCATGTTTCTTCCTACATTTCGGACAAAAGATGGCTAAAGCATCAGTTTCTGCTTTCTGCTTGTTTTGAATTTTAAGGGTGTCTAGTTGTTCACTAAGGCTCCCTAAGATATCAGTTTTGAATTCATCAAGCATATTGCCAATCTCTACCCTACTTACTGATCCAGTTGCAGATTTGTTTGCCCTGATAAGAGAAGGATCTCTAGGCCCTTTTCCCATTTTAGATTTTCCCCTTGAGAGATGGACACATAGTTCTGTTATGTCACGAAGTGGAAGTTGAGAAATGTCTCCTTTCCCCATCGTGTTTAAAATATCTATCCATTCATCTCTGATGGCTTTTAATAGAAGGGCTTTCAAAGTTTCCTCATCTAAGTTGCTCATCTTTGCTCTTTTTAAGTTGTATTGAAATCTTTCAATTAAATCCTCCAAATTTTCATCTTCTTTTTGCATCATTTGAATACCTCATCCTTGTGATTGGTGGGCATGCAATAGTCCAGGTATCTATCCAAAAATGTTTGTTTCATATCATTCCAAGTCCTAATAGATTGGGTGACTAATCCCATGAACCATTTCAAAGCGGCTCCCTTCAATGTTGAAGGAAACAGTTTGAGTTTTTGAGATTCTTCCATATAGTCATAGGTTCGGCACACGACTTCAAACTCAAACAGAAATGTTTCAGGATCCTCACTTCGTAACCCATAAAAGTTGGGGAGGACATATGGTGAGATGTTTTTCATCGTTGTATGAGTTTCCTCATCAACTATAGGGAATCCAAACGAGTTGTCTCCTTCCCTATTTCTTCCATTATTACCTCCACCTCCACCATTGTTGCCTCCATTATTTCCTCCTCCTCTACCTCTACCTCTACCTCCGAATCCATCTACTACTTCCTATGTCATGATAGTTTCTTCAGAGTCCTCAGAGTCCTCTGGTTCTTCTATCAAGGGAGGATGAGAGGGAGTTTCTTCCTTTTCTTCTTCAGGTGATTCTACTTCTTTAATTACAATATACTCTCCTGTAGAAATAAAGAAAGGGCCTTCTTCTAAATGAGATTTAGTAGATGGTGTAGGAGAATCCTCTAATTCAGCTGCTCCTTGAATTCCAGGAATCTTAAGGCTAGGGGTAGATGGTGGTGAATCTTGTCTATGCCTTGAAGAAGATGGAGTTGTGAAAATCGAACTCTTGGCTCTAACTATAAACCTTCCCCTAGAATCTCTTGCTCTATGCATGTCATTTTTTTTTTTTAATTTTTTTAAGTTGGGCTAATAATTCTCTTTCTGATCTTCCAGGTCACACTAGGTGCAAGAAGAGAGCATACTTAAGAAATTATTGAACCAATAACTCTCTTTTCTGATCCTCCAGATCACACTAGGTGCAAGAGGAGAGCATACTTCAAGAAGTTATCAATTTTTCCCTTCTTTTTATTGTTTTTTTTTAAAGAAATTGGCTACCTAGTTACACTTCCCCGGCAACGGCGCCAAAATGTTTGGTCAATTTAGTGTGTCCTAAATTGCTACATTAATTTGTCAATCCGGGATTCGTAAGTTGACGAAGTGTGGCGCACTATATGTGCAAGATAACCTATCTCTTACTTTTTTCTTTTTTCTTCTTCTTCTTCTTCTTCTTTTTTTTTTTTTTCTTTTTTATTATCTTGGGGGTTTTTATCTTGGTTGGTTTCCTAATGTGAGATGTAAATTCTAAAAGAAAAGTATGGATATAAATGTTCAAGGCAATGATGTCCTTTATAATGATTTCCCAAACTTCAAACTTCAAAAGGGTTTTAAAACATGCAATGACAAAATTAATTCCTAAAAGAAAATGAAAATGTGCCACTATACTATTCAAACAAACAGTGAACTCTGACCCCTCACCATTAGTCTCGCTATGGCTTTCGGAGGTAATCATAAACAACTTGAGCAATCTGATATCTAATTTGCAGAAAAATAAACTAATATCAAATTACACACTCATATTTCAATCCCTCACCATTAGTCTCGCTATGGCTTTCGGAGGTAACTGATAATGACATGAGTAATTTAATATCTAATCTAACTAATAAAGCAAATGTACAAAATTGAAATAAATAAAACAGTGCTGGAATTAAAAGCTAAGAAAAATAAATCAGCAGAAGGACAAGACTGATTCCATGTCATTAGTCATTGTAAAAATTCAGTAAACAACAAGGTTTTACCTAACTGGAACGAAAGACATTGATCAAGCCACGTGATAAAGCATGAAAAATTATGGACAGAAATAAAACGTTAATACCATAAGAGATGTAATATATACACGTGAATAACTATGGCATAATGAGCATAAGGAAATAAAACATGAAACTATACAGCAATACACAAAAACCTCAGCGTGTGCAGGGGCCCTTTGCACAATCCTCGGGCAACAGCTATCAACCACGAATTATGCTTATGAACAGAGTCTTCTCATGTATTCAAAACGCAGTCATAACAAGGAAATAATGTCACGGCACAGTGGGCATTCTTTACAGCCAAATTACATTATAGAAGCTAACTACTATGCGTATGAGAATGCATTATTTATAACAGAGGATGACATAACTACTTTCCTACAATCTGCGCTGATAAAAGACACGTGAACAACCACGTCCAGAAATTTAGCATTATGGCTGCCATGAAGATTAAATATATGGAGAGTGGCTGTTAGATTCGGCTTATGGAGCAGATCACAGGTGTTGATATGTCCCATGGGATCATGGAACGGCCACGCAAGTCTTCACGTGGTGAAAAACGGAGTTCTGTCACTGTAGGACTCTTAGGTTGACCACCGCTTGACTACCTTTAACCACGACCTTCTTTGGTGAATTTGACTGAGCCAATAGGACTCGGTCCATATCCATGTCATTTCCAACTTGCCCATGTGGCTTGATTTTCCTGAAGACACCTGCAATATAGACTTTAACAAAATGGCTGCGGAAAGTGACAAGATTCTGCAGCTTATTGAGCAAAAATCTAATTCAAACAGCAGACACAAAACATAGTTAAAAACCATTTTAAATGCTCTTTTATGATTAATATGCAATGATGTTGATGACTTAGGAGGTCCAGGTAAATGGAAAAAGTCTAGAAAGGTGTATAGGAAAGATGCAAGTTTGGGACTCAACAATCGTCGAGCCAAGGGGATTGAGAATAAACATCAAGAGCCATGCTCAAAGGAGAATTATCAGCAGGAAGAGGATCAGATGCGGCAATGATCTCACAATAATTGATTTCAACCAGAGTCAGAGGCATCGATTCTCCAAAAGAAGTAACCTATTCAGGATAAGGGATGAACCATGGGTCATCTGACCTAGAGACCATATTGACTTGAACGGTATTGGGTGGTGGAAAGGGAAAAATACCCATGAGGGCGAGATCTTTGAAGAGACCTGATCCTATGCTGTCAAGGGGATTGGGAATTTGATCCACGTATGGCACGTTGTTCTCGGAAGACGAGGTAAAGAATGACAATTGATCGACAATAACAATTTTTCCCTCATGTGGAAACTTGAGAAGTCGAAAGAGGGTGGACGGCATGCACAACATGGCGTGAGTCCAACTGCGACCAAGTAGAATATTATAATTGAGCTTGGAATCAACAACTTCTACTTCAACGTTGGCCGTCTTTCCTTGTAATGTGATCTGTAAGCTAGCAAGAACACCCAAGGGTTTTGATCCCCTTTCGTTGAATGCCTCCAGGGCATTAGGAGACGAATTCAGGGCTGGAGAGCCGATAGCCTTCCAGTAAGCAGCTGACATGACGCAGGTAGATGCACCTTCATCCACTATGGCTTTATGGATATTGATACCGTTGATACTAAATTTTATAACAAGCGCAATCTGGTGCGGAAGTCGGGGGACGAAATTTTCTAAGTCAAACACGAGAAGACTAGAATCGGCAAGATCGATACCACCGATTGCAGACAACAATGCCTTCTGTTGAGACGGACAACTCTTGAGGACTTCCAACGGGGACATCACAGATGGAGCCTGAGCTAAATCTTCAACAATATTGTAATGTTGAGCAGCACGGGCATTAGGATTATAGAAAGACTTTCGGAGAACACCTTTAGAAGGTGGCCGTATAACGAGTTCAGCACTGGGCTTCTTGATTTCAAGGGGACTAGAGGAAGGTGGGGGAGGAGGACCATCAACGACCTCTTTCTCGGCCACCTGGCATGATCTAGCGTAATCCTTCGACCGAGTGGCGACGGAAACGAGTGCAGAACCGTTCATCATGAAAACTTGAGAGCCATACGACGCAGATGGTGCTGATTGATCGACCATCTGGGTCTGCTGAGATGGGAAAGGTTCCTTAATAACTTTCGGAGTTCCTTTAGCGCCTTTTAGCAATTAACTAACCTCGGATTGTCGCGGACAATCCTTAGTGTAGTGATCTTCTTCGCAAATCAGGCAGGGATACTTTGGTTTTCGTTGTGAACCATCGTCAGCACGAGGTTTAGATGCTTCCGATTTCGGGGCATTAGATTTTGCCTTTCCTTTGCCCTTCTTTTTCCCTTTGAAAGTCTTGTCCACAGGATTGGCCTGAATGGTGTTGACTTCCGCGGTTTTACTGGAATCAGGAGTAGACTAAGGAGCACAAGTATTGGAAGAATTTGATTTCTGCTTCCCATTGGAAGACTTACGTGAAGTCTGGGATATGGAACCAATAATGCCATCGACTGATGGGGTAGGCAGCACTTTAGAGGTCCCTGGTGGCGGGGCATCAGTCAATATGTCGTATAACGTGCCTGATTGAGAGTACACAAAATCGAGGTACTCGGCACTAGCAATGGCCTGTTCCTTGGTTACACATGCCCCCATAGCAATGTCCTATGCAATCTTGTTGACAAAGGAGGTAGTGAACCAGTGAGTTAGAATTTGATCAGGAATGTCAAACTTGATTAGGCGATGACGACGTCTCCATTCGTGAATGTGATCTAAAATATAAGTAGCTTTGTCCTGTTTCAGAGATGTCAGGAGATGCGTCCCGGCTTCGTAACGAACCGGTAACTGGAAATGCGTTAAGAATGCCATAGCTAGAGTATTAAAATCTTGAAAAATACCACTGGGTAGTTCTATGTACCATTTAGCAGCAGCGCCGGTGAGAGTGCGCTGGAAAAGACGTAGACAAATTGAGTCATCTACCCAAGAATTCGAAGAACACCACAAATGGTATGTCATGGCATGTGCTTAGGGGTCTTCACCAGATTTGCCCTCAAACTTAGGACAATCACCAGGTACCTTTGTCGAAACCGGAGGCCAGTATGGATTATGAAGAATCTGATCATTAGTCAATTTGGACACGTCTAGTAACTCCAACGTGGCGAGAAAAGGTACTTGAGGGTTAAAAGGTATGTCAGGTCCCCGATAAGGACCTATACCTGTACTCCATCCTGGTTGAGCATAACTCTACCCCCATTGGTTCTGTCTTGGAGGATTCTGACCATAGGGGGTATAATCCGAATAATTAGGTTGATATAGCGGCTGAAAACCAGGATACGGGGGTTGATAACCAGGGTACTGATTCTGATTATATGTGGACCCCGATTGAGTAGTGTACAGATTCTGCTATGGAGTATAAGTATAGCCTGGATGTTAAGGGTAATAACCAGAAACTTGAGACGTGTTGTAAACCGGTCAAGATTGACCTTGAGGGTAATATCTGCCTTGCGGTCGAATGGGCTGCTGGTAAGTGGGACCCTATTGAGTCAGATAAGTCAGGCGCACAGGTGGATTCAGCTGTGGCATAGAATAGATCGGTAGCTAAGCAGAGTTAGCAAGCTGTGCAGGTTGTCCTGGTTGAATAGGTTGACTTGGCTGATGAGAGACACCAGGTTTCCCCGGCTGAGCAGGTTGGCCTGATGGCGGGAGTGGGCCAGGTTGTGCCTGATAAGCAGGTTGACCTGGGACAGGACCATAGGATGGCCCTGGCTGTGCAACATTTTTACCAATCGGAAAATGAGGCTGTTGAGGTTGCACCAAAGGTTGAGACGAATGGGTTTGCCCCCCAGGACCGTATGATGGTCTAGGTTGATACCCCGGTTGCCCTTCCAGTCCTTGAGGTTGCCCTGGTTGGACCATAGGGTGAGGCTGTAGAGGTTGACCTTGAGGGCAGTAAGACTGCCCTTGCGGGCCGTACAATAATCCTTGTTGGATTGAAGGTTGTCCCTGTAAGGGTTGCCCTTGCGAGTCATACGCATACCTTGGTTGGGCTGAAGGTTGTCCCTGGAAGGGTTGTCCTTGTGGGCCAGCAACATATCCTTGCTGAAACAAAGGTTGTCCCTGTAAGGGTTGTCCTTGTTGGTTCGAAGGTTGCACAGGCAGGGTAGGTATGAAACCGTTGATATACTGATAAGCCTCAGGAACAAGGATATAAATGGGGTTGTTGTGCTCATCATATTGAAATGGATATACATAGATCAGGGTACCATCCGCTCCATAATGAGAAAAGTAAGGACGATTAAGATCCTGGGAGGACTGACCAACCTCGGAGATCGACAGCTGTAAAGACATCCGGTACTCCTTGGGAGAAAGGTTTTCAGGAATAGCCGAAGCTATATAAATGTCTTCAGGAACTGACGAGGTCCTAGTTGTCTGAGTGGTGATAACAGGCATAGACGCAGCCACGTAGACAGTAGGTCTAACAGGTACCAATGTAACAAAAGGAGATGTCGTGAGAGGTGTTTGCGGTGACATTCCTAACGGGGGAATGACCGGTTCCGTGGACGGAGTCGATATTCCCAGAGAGGCAATATCAGCCATGACTTGAATTAAATACCTATATCCAGCTGGGAGCGATGTACCAGGTGAAGATAGAATAGATGGTTCAGGGATGTCTTTGGGAAAAATCTGATAGCCCTCACCATAAGTAGGAATTCCCTCACTAGGAATAGGACTGGATGAGTCCATATTTGACCCTGTCGTAAGATCTTGTAAAAGACGACGGGGACTAGGAGGTATGACAACAGCCAAAAATGGTGATCCCGATGTAAGAGGAGGGAAGTGTTCCCTAACTCAAAATCCAAACCAAGCGTTGGACAAGGGCCTATTGAACTCAACTGGTCCTCCAAAGGGAAGTTCAGATATAACTGGTCCCCCGTCGGGAAACTCGGATACAACGGGTTGCTGATGCTCAGCAGAGGACTGAGAGACTTCTGAAGAATCATCTGTATAAAGACCACCAGTAGACGAAACTGATGGTTCTGCCACTGTGACTATAGAAAAAAAGAGGAAGAGATAAAAAAACAAATACACACGGGCAAAAACCAAGGCAAACAAAAACATGTCGAAAAAATCAATCTCTAAATGGGCGTGTGATCGTAGGTGATTAATTTTACCACATTGAAACTAGAAACTTCACTGTTTCATGTTTTAAGAGTCTAGAAACGAGTAAAATATGACTCTGTCACTTTCAGTTTGGAAGCAAGCGTGAAAGGACAAGCACTTGATGATATTTTCAAATTTAAGGAGTCAATAAAGATCAAAATGACTGCTCTGGTAATCTAGGCAAATGGGTGTACCAAATATCCGTGAACTGCCATATACACCTTGGTAAAAATGAAAGAGAAATCAACCAAGGACTTAACGTACATGCAGGTAATCTCCTCGAATGTTGTGTCTGGTGTATCATGGGTAAAAGGCAGCAGACTTGGCTTCCTATGGATAGAGGATTTGCAACCTGCTGGGGTCTCCCTTTATATATGCGATGGTACGGAGAGCACAAGTCCGTACTAGCGCTGTCTGTAGCCAAATGGCGAGCAACAACTGTTAGGCTTAAAGACGCCGGAACACCTCTCTACCTTTGACTACTAGATGTTCCGTTAACTTTCAATGCTGCCTTAGGTTAATTCAGTAAATTTTAAAGTGGATCTTCAATTTACGTTTCGATTTCAAGGCCCTATGAAATGTTGGATCTCATAAAACCCCTAGATGCAAACTACATGCCACAAAATATCATTTCTTTCAATGAAGAGCTACCTACGAGAGAGTTGAGAGCTTTTAAAATGATAGTGAAACGAACACGCAAAAGCATCCACTATCTATTCTAATGCAAGCTAATGAAACTGAAAAATTTTCTCTAGAAGTATACAACACTAGTAATGCGAAAGAGTTTTCAATTTTCACTGTGCCAATCAAAACACAATATATATATATATATATATATATATATATATATATATATATATATATATATATATATATATATATATATATATATATATACGTTTGTATTTTCAATGTATTAGAGCAACTGCACTAAATGAATGAAAAATTAATGAAAACATCAATTTTAGAATGATAAAGAGAGAGCTGAAAACAAATCAAGTTCACTCAACTCAAACAAATGCAATCGAGACTCAAACCAATGACAAAATCTCTCAAAGCGAAGAAGAATCTCGAAAGAGATCCAAACAAGCCGTGTGATCTAAGCTTGGAGCAACACAAAGCGAAATTGAACGAAAGCGAGAACAATCACTTAATAAACGCAATGACTCAATTGGATCCAGCCAAATGAATGCAAAGAAGAAGAAACAAAGTTGACCGAGAAAACAAAGACCCAAAACTCCCACATGAGGCTTAGCACACTGAAGCACCTAGAAGCCCTAGGGCTAAAATGCAAGACTGACAGAAAAAGGGCAAACAACCGGAGGACAAGGGCTAAACACAGTTAAAAAGGACTTCAAAGCACTCAAACAACCATAAAAAACAACCTAGGACCAAAACTCAAGCTCAGAGAGTCCAAGAACAGGCAAACCCTAAAACCAAGCAGGGTTGGCACGCCTGTCTGGCTGTAATCTGCGCCAAACAGGGGATGGTGCGGGTGCTTAACTAGCAACTAGCGCCAGTTGGCGCGACTATCAAAGGGATAACTGCGCCAATCCATTTTACCCTAGAAAATGATAAAAATGAACAAAGAGAGGCTAGATCTAGTATTCTGGGGGTTGAACAGGGGTTTGGCACCAAGGAAGGTGAACCAGAAAAGCAGACTAATCAAACAAAAAGCCAAAAAACAACCCAATGTAGGAAGGACTAACTCCCATTGATTCCCCAACGGATTCGCCAAATTGTTGTGGAGGTAAATCCCCTCTGCGGATAGAGCCGAACCCACTAGCCCTAGAGTGGATCTAGCAACAATCGAAACACGCAAAGCTGTTGGTTCCTAGGTGCAAAGAGTAGAATCGCGATAGATCGCTTACCGTGATTCCTTTGTTGTTGTTGTCGAATAAGAGGTGGTGCTTCCATTCCTAGTTGGACAGGTCACGATCCGTGAGCTTGTCGCATCCAGATACCTGTACACATGTAAAGAAGAGAGACAACATGCAATGCAATATTTCATACTTAATTACTATCGATCAATCAGAGAGGAACGAATGAAATTGCATTATATCATGCACAAACACAATCATGGAACCAATATCAGAGTCATGTATATTAAGATACGAGAGAATGATTACAACCGATGCTCTGACGTCGTGATCTTCCTTCGACAAGGCTCCAACAGGACGTGTCTCATAAAGCTCGTCAGGGATTTGACAGAACTCTCTCTCTCACAGGGTTCTCCTTAGCTCTGCTCTTGATTGTCACTTAGTTATAATTTCCTTCCCAAAAGTTCAGCTAGCTAGAAAATGGAGAGGGAAGGCTTTTATAGAGGGATAAGGAGAGGTTAGGCTCCCTATAATCATGGGGGAGAGTCCTATCTCTTAGGAAGGTTCCATGAGAGGTGGAAAACCACTTCCTAAACAAGGAGATCCAGAGGCAAACAACCCAACCTCATTTTGATGATCTATTCTGAACTTGTTAGAATCAAACTTCCACCTTCTATTGTTAAAAAACATTCCTTAATAGGCTTGGCGTGGGCACAACAGAGGGACAAAGTGCCAGCTGGTGTGCCCACTAGTGTGCATTTTCCCCTTTGGCACAAGGGATGAACTGGCTACCCACGCCAATGCTAAAACATGGGTTTTTTAGGTTTTTCAGAGGAAATATTCTTGAGGAGAATTCTTGCCCTTATGCAGAAGGATACCATCAAGGTGTTTTCAGGACATTTTACTATTCACAGGTCACAGAAATAGTCCTCCAATGTACGGGACGAGGGATTGTAGGGACGGTGACAAAATGCTATGTAACATATAATGATTTAGTTTTTTTTTGGGAGGCTATTCAATTTCAGGAGTTGCAGGAGCAAACAACACTACAAAAGTGTTGCATGCAAAACATTCCAAAGGTACTGGATCAAGATATATTGAATTCCTTTCTTGTTGAGAGGGAGTGTTGAAATTTGAAACAAGAAACATTGAAAATGGCAACTAGAATGGAACCCATAAAATGGCACCCATAAATGGTACCATATGAGGCTTCTGATTTAATTTTCCCTTAATTAAATTGGAAGAGAAATTGTAATTTCATCTCATGACAACTTGTATTAGTTAAGTGAGTGAGGAAGACCTAGTTAGCTTTGGAAATTCAGGTTAAGGGTCAGAGAGGAGGCATGTAAAGTTCTCTCCATGATTTTAGGGGGTCCAGTTACAATTATTTGTGAGTTGTAATTAGTTAACTCAATTAATTGAGTTAAAATCAGTTTAACTAGTTCTAACCAAGAGATGAGCTAGTGAGAGGTCCAGTGAATTAAATCTAATTTAATTCACAAGTAGTGATCAATGAGTTAACTAATAATTCACTATAAATAGTGGTTGCATGTGATTTCTAAGGAAGGCCCAATTGAGACTGAGGTTAAAGGGAAGAGATCTATCAGTTGTACTATTAGAAAATTGTACAGGTTATGCATGAGGTCATCAGGAAGGCCTTGAAGGACTGCGCAGTAATTAATTGATATTTTCATAATTAATAGGGGCTTAATTGCCCCAAGAATGCGTAAGAAAGGTATGCGAAGAAGAGGCAAGCAAAAGGTTAAATACTTGACCAATTTTGCTTAGATTGCAAGGCAGATTCGAGCTAGATCAGAGTGAGACAGTCAAGAGAGTGCAGAGGTTTCTTAGCATGAGGAATATCATTATTTTTCATGATCTTGACCATATTAAATATAGATATAGCAGGGTTTTGAGCAGTTGCTTTCCTTAGATACATCTTGTGTTGTGTGATTGATTATTTCTTTCTCTTACTTGTTATGTGATTGTGCGATCGTGTTTTGTTTCTGCAAATTGTAGAAGTATTCAATGTCTTGTTTTAGTACATTATAAGATCGGATTGAATCCCATTGGTATATTTTCTACACTAAATGGGAGCATGAGGATGTTGTGAGGGAAGACTACCCTCTTATTTTTGAATAATTTTGTTGTTTGTGTGTGTGTTTATAATGTGATAAGGACAATGCATAAATAAGGGGGAGTGGAATGTGACACCCCTAGGATGACCCTATATGTGATGTACATATCATGTTTATATTGGTGAGCCAACGACACCTTTGAGGTCGATGTGCCCCTGTACATATGTGTTTTAGGCTAAGTGTGGCTATTCCTTTGCATTTGTCTTGTAGAAATAAGAGACAAGTTAGTCTTCACATGGCGAGCTCTTACAATGTAGCCAATCCCATATTTTTTTAATATGATACTTGTTTTCCTCCTTATAAAAGATCGATTTTATATCATACAAATAAGGACTTCCCTAAATAATTCCACAGATATCAAGTGGTACAATATCTAACCCTACCTCCACTATGAACTTAGAGCTGATTGCAAATATCAACTTACATTGTTTGAATACATGTAACTTAGAGTTTTCACATACCCATCTTAAATAATATGGTTTTGAATGAGTTTTTGTTTCAAGTCCCAGTGTCTCGACAATTTCTTCATAAATGAGATTAGCTTGGAAACCACTATCAAAAAGTGTATCAATGTTTGCATGTTTTGAGATGCTCTAATTTTTTTCCTCGAGAAAAAAGCGTAATTTTATTACTGCAGTTGAGTGTAAAATTACAATGAGAAACAAATAGTTGTGTGTTCAAAGGGGCAAACCCAGAAGTTTGTTTACAAGATAGATTCATAGAGGACCTATGCAAAACCAATAGCTGGCAAATAACAAGGTTGTTCGTAAAAAAGCACAAGCTGTTCATCCTTTGGAGAACAGGCAGAACCTTAAAACCGGAAGCACTGCAACTCTATATACAATCCTTCAAGAAACTCTGCCTAGAAAAAAGAAAATAATTGTTCTTCATGATACAGACAAACGATCAGTCATTCAATTAGAAGAATCGAGCCAGCAGAATGTACCCAACAATTACACTGTGTCCATCCCACTTTTGAAGCCCATCCAATGTGAAAACCAACAAAAAACGTATTCTGCAAGCGCTATAGAGAACAGAGGATGCGCTTTACCAAGAGCACATTCTTGAAAAATCAAAATACCAATGAGCAGATCGGTCCATTGCAGTCTGTCCACCGATCAGAAAGAACCAAATAATATTCGTTGAAGTTCACGACCATTTTCAGCAAATTGTAGTTTAATAAGAACGCACACCCTGTGTATGCATCCAAAGGCAAAAGGTTGACCAGTCATCCAATGTACACAAAAACCTCCCAGCCTATAAAATGTGCATTTAGACTTTCTCTGGTCCCCCTGAAAACTGATTTTGCAGGAAACCCTCTCAAAAGGTCGATAAAAAAAAGCAATCCTCAAATTATTCCTGTAGAGGCAGCACATCTTTTGTGAATGAAAAAATGGCATTTTGTTGACCTACCAACAAAGGAGAAAAGTTCCATCCATCCCCATAAAAATGTAGAGACAGCACACTGTCTGTTTGAAAGCTGTTGGCAAATTTTGACAGGCCACTACAGAAACCAGAAACCACTTAATCAAATAAAGATGGATGGAAGTATTCAGAAGTAACACCATCCAAGTGTTCTCTGATCCTCCAAATACCTTCATCCAGCAACAAACCCCTCTTTGAAGCTTGATCAGCCTCTTCATTATTTTCATGATAGATATGCTGGCAGGAGAAAGAGACTAAAGAACGGAGGATCTCCCCGATAGAGCGAAACAGATTTTGTAAATGATGAACCTTGCAGATATGTGTTCCTTTTATCCAATTTATCACATTCAGGGAATCCCCAAAAACATTTAATTGCCTGCAACCTTTCTCCACAGCGAACAATAGCAGAATCTTGAGGCTCAGCAATTCAGCAAAATTATTAGTCCCTTCCCTAAGCCCAGCAGAGATCTCGAACCAATGAGATTTCGAGAGAAACAACAGAGCTCCACCCCCACAAAAATTTTGCTACATGGCACCATCAAAAAAACCCCAAGGGTTCCTCCTGTCAATCTCCAGCATGAGGACCTCCCTCTGATTGGCAGCACGGATATGAATAGGGAAAGCAGAGTGCAAACCAACAGTCACGGCACCGACAATCTCCGGATTACTGACAGAACCATCAAAAAGAAGCCGATTACGCGCCAACCAACAGCCCCAAATAACGAGGAGCGGCAGAGCTTTAAGATTCATCTCAGCAGTAGACACCCACCACGAATCCCAGGCATGTGATACAGAATTGCCCTCCCATCTGCACCGGATACCCAATAACCTGGAGCACTCCAGCCAAATACCTTTGATGAAAGGGCAGCTGAGGAAAATATGGTTAACTGATTCAACATCAGATTTACACAAGCAGCACCAGCCAGGACCCTGAAAACATCTGTTTTGTAGCACATCCCAGGTAGGGACTTTATTTTCAAGGACACACCACATAAAAAGTCGAGTCTTAGGAGGACAATTCAGTTTCCAAAGTTTCTTCCACCACCACCGCTCCTCTCCCAGGACAACCCCAGCACTAAGTTTTGTATATCCAGCCTGAGGAGAATAGATCCCCGAAGGATCAAAATCCCAGGCAATCTTATCCTCCCTATCCAAGAGCACAAGATGTGCCTGTTTTAAAGCACGAATATAAATCGCCAGAGCCCTCTCATCAAAAGCCTCCAACCCAAAGGAGGAGGCCAGTAACCAAGACTGTATGCCCAACCTTCTCCAAACTGGATCAGCAAGTTGGGAAAGAAAAGTAATCCCCTGCTGCCTTAAGGCCTCAACCGTACGCCAAGGAAGAAGGTGTCGAAGAGAACAACCCATCCAAGTATCCTCACCAACCCGGAGCTTCCTGCCATTACCCACAACCCAAGCCAGGCTAGATTCCAGAATGTGAAATGATTTGACAAGAGCCTTCCAAATCACCGATCCCCCAACAAAGGATTTCCCAGGATTCCTAATCCAGTCAACAATAGAAGAAGGAGCAATATACTTCTGAGATATCACCTGAGTCCAAAGGCTATTACCGTTGATGAGCCTCCATCCACCCTTAGCAGCAAGAGCCTGAGCAAAAAGGAAGATATTTTTCAGCCCCCACCCACCCAACGCTTTTGGGACAACAATATTCTCCCACCGAACCCAAGGGGTCACCAAAGAATCATGTTTTCCACTCCACATAAATCTGAAGCAAATCCTCCTGGCAGCCTCCAAAATACCCTTAGGGATCCAAGACAGGGACAACCAATAAACCGGAATAGCCTCCAAAACTGACTTAACTAAAGTCAACCGCCCAGCTCTAGACAGCCATTTGTGAGACCAAACTTTTAAACGTTTTTCCAGCTTTTCCAATAACCAGTTCCAATCATTTTTCCTATAATCATTGGGTTTTAAGTGGAACCCCAGATAATTCAGACCAGCATCCAGACCAACAGTATTATAGGGAAAGATCCTCATGAACTCACGCCTCTCCTCATCCCTCAAGGAATGTGTAGAGATGGAAGACTTCCCAGCATTCACTTCCATTCCCGTAGCCTTGCCAAACAAATCCAAAATCTCACCAAAGGAGATAGCATCCCGAACCAACCCAGAACATAAAATTAATACATCGTCAACAAAAAGAAGGTGAGTAATGAAAAGGTTTGGAGCAACCTGAATGCCCTTCAAAGAACCATGTCTCCTAGCCTCATGTAGAGCTCTACTCAAACCTTCAGCAACCAATAAAAATAGAAGGGGAGAAAGGGGACAGCCCTGGCGCAGCCCCCCTTTTAGCATGAAAAAATGGAGATGCAGCCCCATTGAGCATAACAGAAAAAGAGACAGTTGTAATACAACTCATAATCCATCTAATGAAGCCGATGCCAAACCCAAAGTGAGTCAGGAGCATGCGAATATATAACCAGCTTACTCGATCATATGCTTTGGATAGGTCAATTTTCAGCATCGTCCCTTTGAGGTTCTTGGTCTTCATATTGTGGAGAGCCTCTTGAGCAGTCCCGATAGCTTCATGAATTTGACGACCTTCCAGGAAGCCAAATTGTTCACCAGAAATGTGAGTAGATAAAATGCCTTTGAGTCTTCGCGCAACCACCTTGGCTATCACTTTATAGATACAGTTGCACAAAGAGATAGGACGGAAGTCAGCCAGAGAAAGAGGGTTGTCCACCTTCGGTATAAGAGCTATGAACGTGGAATTGAAGCAAGCAGGAATCCGCCCTGAAAGCCTGGTATCCTCCACAACTTTCAACAAATCTGTCCCTAAAATGTCATAGAGAGCCGAAAAAAATTCGATCGACCACCCATCTGGCCCAGGACTTTTATCTTTTTGGAAACTATGAAGAACCTCCTTTAATTCCTTCTCAGAGACCCCAGCCATCAAAGATCTGTTGTCAGCCTCTTCCACAAACCTCGGAAAATACTGAGCAACTCTTATCACTTCCGCAAGTGAAGCCTGAGCTGGGGCCTTAAAAAGATCCTTGAAGTGGTCAACCCCCAATCTAGCTTTGGCCTCAAATGAAGAATGCTCAATGCCCTGACCATCTCTTAAACTCCAAATAGTATTAGCCGACTTCCGGCCGCGAGCACAAGCATGAAAAAAATTTGTATTCTCATCCCCACTAGCCAGCCAAGTGGCCCTACTCTTCAGCCTCCAAGATTCCTCCTTATCCATAAGAAGGGAGTTCCTTCTTTTTTCAAGAGAAACAAGAGTGTCTTTATCAACTTGAGATTGATAGCCACCACCAATGCCCTCATAAATCAAGCGAATATCCTCTTCCACCTGTTTCAACTCCACATCCTCCCTTTGTCTCTTAGCAGCCGACCAATCTTTGACAGCATCCTTGATGTGTTTTAAATTTTCAGCAAATTGAAAGGTAGCAGAAAGATGACTATCCACCCTAAAGGGAATCCATATATCGATAACCAAAGCTTTGAAAGAATCATCCCTGAGCCAAATTTTGTTGAACTTTAAAGGGCTAGGAGGCTGCCTAGGCCCGATCTTTAACTCAAGAAAGATGGGAAATGATCAGAAGCACCCCCACTGCCAATCCACTGCCTGATCTGAAAAGGCCTGTCCACAATCTGCTCAGCCACTAGGAAACGATCAAGTCTCTTTGCTATTCTGCCTTCAGCACATCTATTATTCCTCCAAGTAGGTTTCAGCTTGATGGGCTCAATGTCCAGCAAGTTATTCTCCTCCAATTTTTGAGTGAAAAAACCAGTCAGGGAATCAATTTGTGCATGAGGTCCCCAAACCTTCGACTGGCCCAAAGAAAAATTCAAATCCCCACCCAAAATCACCGAATCACTCTTGATTAAAGAGTTACTCAAGAGGGAATCCCAAAAAGGGATCCTGTCCTGATAAGGGCCATAAATATTAAACAGATTAAAAGCTTCACCAAGCTCCAACGACAGGAAATTTATTCCCAGGACCGACTCCATACCCCAGAAATTTTGAGATTTAATTGTTTTTTCATTCCATCCGATAGCCAATCCACCCGACCTACCTCTTGCATCCAAAGACTCGAAAGTCCAGCCTGGCAACCAACCTTCCAATCTAGCTTTGACCACAGATCCAGCACCTAAAGTCTCTTGAAGCAGAATGATATCCGGACAATCCAAGAGGATAATTCTCCGGAAAGCAGCTTTCTTATGGGGACCTGCCAAGCCCCTGCAATTAAAAGACATTATCTTCATTAAACACCCGACTTCAGGGATTGGCTTGCTCTAAGCGCTCTGTCAATCGAAATCTGCCTCCCATCATGAACATCCAACAAAGCTCGATCCTAAGCTTTTTCCAAAAAAGAGATCCTGCCCCTGCCCCGGGCAGAAGGAGATTTTCCCCTCCGAAGCCCTCCAGCACCTTTTTTAGCACTAGATCTCAGATTATATCCAGTGACCAAAGGGGCTGTAGTAACCACCGGAACCAACAGCTTTTCACCAGGGTAAAAAATCGAGACAGAATCCATCTCTTGGAGAGCAGGCAAAGAAACTGGCTGAGAAGGGATATAAGGAACAGCACAAGAAAACTTACCGCCAACATCCATCCAGGCCGAGACAGTAGTCAAGACAGAATTCAGAAGCGAGGTTGATGAGAAATTGAAGACTGGAGAGAAAGGAAAAGAGCCCATAAGTGAAATATTCAGCACAGATAATACTTCTTTCAGCAAAACATCATCCTTTAGTTGAAAATCTGCTCCATAATGTCGACTATGAACCTTCACAGCATCAAGTGCTCCACACCCAACAATTTGATATAGAGCCTCCTGCCCAGAAGAAGGACTAGAAACCTCACTCAACACCTGGAGATCTACAACAGGCGGCATGCAAGAGCCAATGACATCAGAATGCACATCGCTAGAGAAGGCTGAACAAGGTTCAGAGTGTAAATGGTGAGGACCGGAGCCAACCTCCTTCACTAGAAGTGCCTCCACAAGTTGACCAGACCCCCGGCTTTTGGCAGATCGAGAGGGAGAACCACATTCATAAGCAGGGTGTCCATAAACATGGCACCGACGACATCGAAAAGGAACCTTCTCATAGTCAAGGATCTGCTTAATATCATAATGACCCCACCTGAGATTCATAAATTCTGCAAGGCCCTCTCTGATGTTAATCATCACAAGGATTCTTGCAACCCGCCTAAGATTAGTCTTAAAGAAGGATAGGTCTGCCTCTAAGAAAACCCCAATCGTATTGCCTATACCACATAGGTGCTCCTCTGTCCAGTAATGAAGAGGCAGACCAGGTAAACGTACCCACAAAGGGACCGAGTCCACCCTTTCTCTGCTAGCATCAAAGAGCGGATGCCAAGGTTTTAGGAGTAGAGGAGAATGATCTACAGACCAACTCCATTGAGTCACCCACTGGAGATGTTCAGAGCGCAAGAAATTGAAGGTGAACCACCCCTTAGAAAGGGACACCACCTCAGGCACATAACCAAAACCATTCTTCCAATGTGAATCAGCCCAGGCAACTATAGTTTTCAGGGCAAAATGTCTCCCCACCACCCTGCCAACCAAAGTTCTACTAGCCAATAATGAAACCTGTTCCCAGCCTATGTCTTCACCCAAGACATAGTTATACTCAGCTTTTTTAATCTTGATCCATTTTTTCTTTCTACCTCCCTTCTTCGACGCTTCAGCCTCTTTACCTCTGTTTGGGCCAGACTCTTTAGTTGTTTCAGGCTCAAGAACCCCGCTCTGTTCTTCCCAACTAATAGGATTAGAGGATGTATTCCTGCTCTCCTTCTCACATAACCCCTCCACACTTCTGGACGCGAGCACAGTGGGATCTAGTTCGATGCCAAAATCTGTGGAAAAACCGCCCGGTATGTCACCCAGAAGCGTGTCCTTCCCATCCTTGTTCAAACAACTGTGAAGACCTCTCCCCTTCAGAGCTTGAAACTGATTCAAATCCGAGCTGCCGTTAACAGACATACAGCCTCCCGCCCTCCCATCATAACCTCCTTTGAAGACCAGAGGCGACAGCCTACCATCCGAGAGAATCGGGGGCTCTACCTCACCTTGAAAACTAAAGCATGACTGCCCTCCAGACCTGGTCCAAACAGGGAGAGTTGAATCGCGCCTCCCCTGCACAGAGTCAATACGATCCCTAGTCAGATCTTCGAAGACGTTGTCGCGCCCATCGCCGTTCAAAAAAACCTTACTCCCGCCCAGAATCATCGCTCCGCCTCCTAGGGTTGTAAATCACAAATTTCCAATGCTACCATTGAAAAGAACAAGGATTCTTGAACCAATTACTTCGGTGCATGGCTCAACAAAAAAAAAATTGAGATGCTCTAATATCGATCAACACACTTCTTTTGATTTCATCATGTATAACTTCGTATTTTAAAGAATGAGTATTAGAGCTAGTATTGGTAGAAGAAGGTGCACCTTGTATTCCCATGATCAGGATCTTGGTTTCATCACCTAAATTTGATAGAAGATCCTATTATTATTAGCCTTCTTGTTTATGAACTCCTCTAGTCTTAGCTTTGGATGGAGTCTCCAACACTTTCCCACACCATTTCCTTCCTTTTTGCAATGTGAACATGAAGGATTTTTGTCTTCTTTATTCACTATTTGTTTCATCTTTCCCTTTCCTTTACTGTTGCTTGCAACTAGTGGAATTGTTTTCTTTGAGAAGTTGTTCTTGACATTCTTTCCCTTTGACTCAATACAAGTGGCTTAGACACAAACTTAATTAAGATTAATCAGATTAAACACGAGAATAGTATGTCTCAAATAGCTTGCAACCTGCCAATATACTTCATAATGTTTCTTGTGTATAAAGGGGAATGCCCAATGTCAATCCTCTCTTTCTAAAACCTTGAGTACAATCTTGCAAATTTTGTACTTTACCTTTTCTTAGATTATGTCAATTTGTTATTGCTTCTTGAATATACCCTAAAGGATAAAATTGTTTATGAATTAATGTAGGTGTAAATTCATACCAAGGATATATCATTTCAACTTTATTAAGAAGATCTTCTTGAATCTTACTCTCCCACTAGATTAGTGTTGTGCCTCCCAGAGTGTAGCTAAATGGATTTTTTCTTCTTCGTCCACAATTCTTTGTGCTCTGCAACACACTTCAATTTGCTTGATCCAATTATTGAATTTATCTGCATTAAGCTCTCCATTATTCACTGGGAAAATAAATTTCCATCTAATATCAACAAAGGAAAATTAGAATAACTTCTTCTTCTTCTTCTTCTTCTTTTCTATGGACTTGAAGGAGAAGATGGGGACAAAGGAGTTTTAGGAGGGTCACCATCACCTCCTTATCCTTTACCTTGACTTAATACTTCTCCATTCTTCCTTTGTTCCCTATATAACTCTTCCACCATGATTTTCATCTCAAGAAGGGATTGCCAAAATACCCCTTTAGACTTGGAGAGGTTTCTTCCCTTTCAGATTCTATTGGAATGCATGTCTCGACAATATCAGGATTGTACTCTTCAAGTTTTCTTACGCTTATACCCGATTAGCATTCAAGACCAAAACTTGTGCAAAGCTAGATTAGCTTATCCTTGATCAACCTATCCCTTATACCAATTTGATTGAAAATTAGTGCTACAAGCTTCATTTTAAAACCATTATTTAAAATTCATTTAATTAGCTTCTCAATTTCCTACAATGGCTATAAAAACATTTGGATTAACGAATTAAAAATATCAGTCAAGGACTAATAAACAAGAAAAGAAAACATAGATAATATTCAACAAGTTGATGAAAAAGTTCACCCTCATGGGCTATGTCTTCGAGTTTGCTTTAATTGATGATTCAATCTATTAAAAAAGATGAAAAGTACATTATTTCACATTTTATGTTAATCGATGATCTTAATTTTCAAAAGCTATCTTTGAAGTTATTTAGGAAGATAACAATGGGTTCTTGTGTAAACAACACACTCAAGGTTGTGGTTAGTTGGATGTGAAGATTAAATATTCAATGCTAATTGTTAAATCCACTTGGATCGAAAAGAAAATAGAGCACATCAAGAGCACTCTTTTAAATAAAGGTGGTGATTGATCTCCAACTTGATCACTTCACTTCTACAAACATTCTCCTACCTTGTGCCAAATTAGGAGCTATGGAAAAGGGCATTAAGATTTATTGAGTTAAGTAGCAATGCAACCCAACCTCAATCTATAACATAAGATCATAAAATAGCTTTGCAGAAACCCAAATCCAAAATGCAATTAGAAGAGAGAAATCAAATGCCATTTCAATTTGATTTTGTTGCTGCTACATAGAGTTTAAATAACTAGGTTTCAACAATTACGTGGCAATAATTGATGCAATCCAGTAGGGGTTTGAATCCCTCAAAATATTCTCTCTTTGGATGTGGTTAAACCCAAAAAATCCAAAAATAGCGAGATCTTTCCGGTTAGCGTGTTTCAATACATTTTGAGAGGTGGTAGTGTTGTTCTAGGTGTTGGATGAACATGGATGTGGTTTGTTATGGTTTGCAAGTAGAACAACTCATTCCAACCATAGAACTTGAGATCCTTCTAGAGTGATACACCTTGACATTGAACAATGCACCAACATGGCAGAGATATTTTTTGTTGAAGTTGTTGAGTGTCCTTTGGTTTTATTGGAGGCTCTTTCAGACTGGGTCAATGGGGCTCTGAAACTGATAAAGGTTAGTTAGATGAAATATTTCCTTTGAGAGCTAATCTATAATTGTGTTGTGCTTTCTATACATATGAGTATAGTTGGCCTAAAAAAACTGATTAGATATTGCCTTCAATCACTATATTGGTGGAAGGAGATTTTTTTTTGTAAATAGAGATTCTCTTTCATCCAATTAATGACCATAGATGAACCACCTGTGACCTAAAAAATTATTAATTCCTCTATAGAAAATATATTTAATAAATAATATAAATCTTCAAATTCCATTTAGTTATTTTTACCTCTTCTTATCTTACCTTTAACACAACATCTGTTTCTATGAAAAATATAAAATAAAACCACTTTTACTATTAAAATACAAGCCTTCTCTCACCCTGTCACAAGTTATAAAAATTGCATATATATATATATATATATTACAATTACATATTTAAAAAACATTTTATTTCGTCTTTATAATATTATTTCCTTTACCTTCCCTAGTACCCAAATGTGAAATAGAATTTCTAAAATAAAGTGTTCGTTGGATAACAAGTTTATAACATAATCCTTTTTAAGTCACAAGTTTATCGCCGTACTAGTTACACAATTTTTCCCAAAAGAATTCACATAGAATGTTTCTTTGTAAAATTGTATTTTGTGTAGATTTAGGCATGGACATTTGTTAAAGCCTGATCACATTTTTTAACTGTTTAATCTAAATAGGTTTCATATTTTCTTGGAAAATAATAGAAATATGGCATGATTTGGATAAAATCTGGCAGAAGTCCTCGATGGGGTGTGAACAATGCATACAAGCACCTTAATTAAAATGCGTGTCAGATGACATCTATTTGTTCTAAACTGCAACACATCATGAAAATGATCATAAGAGTGGACGCCACCAACCAATGTCCTCTTACCATAAATTTGAGGAGTTGGTGGACTATAGTGGAGGCTCCACTTTTCTTCCAGTTGTGTTTTCATTAGTTCTTGGTAGCAATGGGTAGGTTTTATTGTGCATGTTGGGATTACTCCTCTAAACATCTGGGAGAAGTTCAATCTGAGGGCATTAATGGAGGTCTACATCATGACAATAATGTTTTTTCTTAATAAGTGTGCCAAGCACAACACTTGTCCTTCCCTAGCGTTGTTGCGACTTGTAAACTGTCTTCTTACCTTGTGTCATTCTTCACTTCACTTCTTCTATAAGTGCATGTGTTTTTTCTCTACATGACAAAGGTTCGGTGCTTGAACTAGTCGTGGTCCTTCTTACTTCAACTCTTCAAGAGATTGACTCTCTAGGTATCTCCTTTGATTGTCCTGTTTTGGATTGTGGAGTATGGTATCAGGGAAGTTTCTCCATATGGTTTTAAAGGCATTTCCATCTCTCGTTGGGTAATAGAGCAATTGGGGTTTTTAGTATGTAATGTTTTAGATTTTGGTCCCTTATTGTCTCGTACTGTGTTTTATGGTCCACGCTGGTCTCTAATTTTCGGTTATGGTCCACAAAAACACCGGTCAGTAGTCTCTCTTTCTACTCGCTCCATATTTACTATCTACGAACTTTAGTTATGGTACATTGATGATAATGTGTCACTGTTTTTCTCTCAGTCTAAAAACCTCAATTTCTACTCTTTCCCTTGTTGTTGGTTTAAAATTGGTTGTTGTTCTCAGATCGAAGTAGTTGGCCATATTTGAATACCTCCTTTAAAACAACCTTTTCAACTTGTGAAAATAGACCCTGTGGTATGTTAGTTTAGGTTGATAGCCCAAATTTTGGGGAATTGTCCTGTTCATCTTTATAGTGGTCAAATTCGTGTGGTTTATTTTCTACCCTTTGTGACAATGCCTCCCTTACAGAGAATGGCAAGTCGACGAGGGGGGCAATTAGTTCAGTATCTCATCGTCGACAATTATTTGAATGGAGTTCAATAGCATCTTATTTCGACTCGGTTCCTCCAGAGGTACGAAAGGAAATCTGATATCTTGAGTCAAGAGAGTTTGGTGATAAGCTTTACTTCTCTGATTCCGAAGTGGGGGGTCGCAAATCTCAAATGGATTCCTAATCTAGGGAAATTTAGGAAGAGGAGATTGCATTTCTTACACTTTCTTGCAGTCCACTAACAAATGGATACACTCTTTCACTTGGTGTTGCGAGATAAGGAGTTGGATAACTACACAAATTTTGTAGGTCAAGAAGATATGGAGAGAATGCTCATGATTGTTTGTTTTTGCCTTGATGATATAGTTTCACATTTATGTAGGGTGGAGAATATGTCATTTTAGACTCAAAATCTGAGGAAATCACAGGGCCTCCCACAATCATCAATACACAATTGACTACTACTTCTCCTCCATCTGCTACATCTCCTCTTTCGCTAGTGATCATATTAGATTGAAGTGGATTTCTAGTGCCTTGCTTTGTCAACTTAATTAATATGTTTTTCTAGAAAATGTTGTTACAATTTTGTTGAAGGTCTACACTATTATATCTCTCTTCTCACTCAATGTAGTTGATGGCGGAAATACGGTTGATATGGTACTGTGTTGTGCTTTATTCTGTCACAAATGGTGGGTAGTCCAACTTTTGATATCTCCAATGGCACACAGACACACACACCCATTTCTTTACTGAAAAATTGCTCTTTTGTTGGAACAATCTTGTAATTTTGTGATATCTGGTATAGGATGGTGTCCCTACTTTGTTTTTGGTGGCGTAGCCTCTTCATGGCACTAGAGTTGCCCTAGTCCTTCATTATCATCTAACGGTTATAGTTTTTTTTAGCTTTACTCATAGAGTATGGATGTAACTGATGTTAATATCGGGACTTTGGTTTTGATAACCAATCTCTCCACTTCTCATGCTATCCATGTAAAACTGTTTATATACTAATAGAAACCTTTTTGTACTTGCTTACAAAAAAAAAGATAAAATCTGGTGGAAATTTTTGGAAATCTGGGTTACCACTGTCAAACTTCAATATTTTAGGTGTTCTAGGTTTTTTTAATGGTGCCGAATCCATTTTCACTATCTTTTTATTTTTTTTATTTTTTATTTTATTTTTTATTTTATTTTTATTTTTTCACGAGGGGAAAGCTCACGGGAAATCCGGGCGTACTTCCCCATAATTTCTGGATGGTACGTGCGGTAAACCGTTCGGCAGACTTTCGGCGCCTGACCCCAAAGGACTCAAGGATCAAACCCGTGACCTCCCTCAACGGAGAGGCCCATGTATTGGCTCACTACCACTTGAGCTAACCATTGGGGCTCCATTTTCACTATCAAATGAATGAATGAATGATATTTTAATGTCCATGAGACTAAAAATAGTCTATGAGACTACCAACCTCCTTGTTTTCTGCCTTATGTAATTCAATCATTTTCTTACTCAAATTGATGATGAGTTGACCCAACCTTCTAACAGTTCCCTCATTGAAAAGACAATGCCACAAAATTGATGCTAACATACTGCCATAACTGTCCCTGATGTCTCTGAAAGCATCACATTCCAAAATGAAATGCTTTTCTGATTCCACTGCCCCAAAAGTGCAAAAAGCACACACCCTTTCTTCCCAAGCTTCTTTAGGTCTCTTCCACCGTTCTGTTTCACACCGAAGTTGATGCGAGTTAGTTCTTAATTGAGCAATAAGAATCTTTGCTCTCCAAGGAATGCTAGCTCCAATGTACACTTTTTGTTGCAGATCACAAGTGGGGTTGAATTCTTGAACCTAGATCTTCTTCTTTCTACGCAACTATTTTCCCCATATACCCTTACAGAACTTCTCCAACACAAAATTCTTTAATTCCTTGCTATTTGTGGGACATGCAATAAGGTAAATATTCCATTTTTGCATCCACTTGTTGTTTTGTCTCATCCATGATTTCTTTCTTTCACTCCTGCCTTCATTGAAGATAACTTTAGGCCATCTAACTCTTCCCATTTGCTCAATTCTTTTTAGATACCTTATAAGACGCACCATAACAATTGCTTCGATGGGAGCTGCTCCTGTTTCACTCAACATTATCTCATAAGGAACTGAACTTTTTAATTTGAACTTGCTCACGATCAAGCGTTTTGGTTTTTTTCAATTGTTTCCATTTTGAAACAGGGATGCTACTAGCCCACAATTCACATCCATATAATATCACTGGACAAACTAGGAGTCCAAAAAGCACATTAATCGTGTTCCAATCCCATAACTCTGCCTCTCTACATTGTGTTTAAAAACATGATTCAAGCAATACTAATGTCAGATTTTTTGAAAAAAAATGGCCGAATTCCGATGATTTTTGGTCGTCCAAGGAAATTTGACACCTCGGTAAACAACGACATTTTGTAATTGGTTTTGATTTTAGTCCCCACAAGTTACGAGTCCCACAAACCAATCCCGTGCACGACTACGTATGCCTAGCTGCTCCAATGAAAATAGGTAGATGACCTAATGATATCTTCAAGAAAGACATGTCTAGAGACATTCATAGACATCGTATTCACTCTGTCACATTGTGCCGTGTATCCACCTTTGTTTTATCTTGTGCATTACTCCCATCCCTCGATTTTGAAGTCATGGTCATTCTAAATTTCTTTTTGTAGGACAGATAATTTAAATGGCACGATGTGGCAACGTCGGAAAAAAAAATGGATAAAGATGGATGGTGTTTGGAAACGTGTATTCTCTGAGGCAAGGCTGTAGAGGTCTCCTCTCCTTGCTGGTTATTGTTGTTCTCCAGTGGGTCTGTTCTGGTTTTTTCATTTGAGTAGAGAGAAGGGAAAGGAGTGCAGTGCACTTTCTGTTGTTTCTGCTGCTGAGAATTAGCGAGGGAGTCTTGGGTGCTCGTATTGTGGCTGCCCTTCTCACTAAAATGCCTTCACGTATCGACTTCCAAACCGATGTCTTCAAGAAAGAGAAGATCACACTTGCTGGCCAAGCCGAGGTAGCTATTCTTCATCCTATTCTATTACATCTACACAGTTTTTAAAAATTTCAGGGGAGTTATTGTAATATATATATTCTGAATGTTCTAAAATAAAGCGTGTGTTGCTCTGTACATGATTGTGTGTGTACAGTATATTGTGAGAGGAGGGAGAGATCTATTCGAACTGCTACCCGAGGCTTTCAAGGGCGTCAAACAGATCGGAGTCATTGGCTGGGGTTCTCAGGTCATTTTTCTTCATTTGTGCATTATATCCCCTCTACAAAACACACAGAGACACCTATCTATTTGCAGAGATGTTGTTGATCGTATCATTTCGTAGTAGAACCCAGGAATGCGTACAAAACTCCTTACGACATGTGCGTTACTATTCAGGTATTTTAGGTGTAGAGCTTTGACTGAGAGGTATCTATTCCATCGAAGTCACCCCAGTCTCACAACTGGTCTCATCTCTAATAATATTGCATTAGCACATGGATCGCATTTCTTATCAACGCCTGGTCTCATCTCTAATAATATTGCATTAGCAAATGGATCGCATTTCTTAACAACGCCTTTGAATAATGACGGAACGGATCTTTCCACCTTAATATGATCTACAAAATTTTTGGTCAGCTTTATTATGGCAGGGGGAAAGCCTGCAGCATTCTGAACATGGGCCATCGTCTTTACCTACCTTTTGACAAGCAATGGCAATTGCCCTTGTCTATTTACTCTTTTTTTTTAACCATGGTGAATTGGTAAATCGTTGGAGTAATTTGAAATCAAACTTTTGCCACTGTAAGCTCGCAAGCAAGATATACCAATAATGGTATAACTTATGACTTAGCAAGAGCATCAAACTTTTGCCACTGTAAGCTCACAAACAAGATATACCAATAATGGTATAACTTATGACTTAGCAAGAGCCAAGACATTCTGATCCCACCTGCCACTATAAGCCCGCAAGCCAGATATACCAATAACTTATGACTTAGCAAGAGTTGAGACACCCCGAACCCAACGACGAACCCAACTGAGTGGAATCTATACCAGAGGTTGCCTACTCTCCAAGCCTTATCACAATGGGCCAAACACGTCCGTTGGAATTGAACCCAGTTGGATAGGAGAACAAATCGTGCTCCCAACCACAGTGCCCTTGCCTACTTTTGGTAAGGGAAGATAAGGTCTCAAAAGGTCAACCCTTTGCTAGGCTCCCTAGAAGGGTTGGTCCTAAATGGCCTTACCTTCTAGATCGGGTAAAGTCAATTTCTTACCTTATAACTCAAGGTTATACCTTATCTACTTTTGGCAAGTGAAGATAAGGTCTCAAAAGGTCAACCCTTTGCTAGGCTCCCTAGAAGGGTTGGTCCTAAATGGCCTTACCTTCTAGATCGGGTAAAGTCAATATCTTACCTTATAACTCAAGGTTATACCTTATCTTCCTCGGAATGTGAGATATAAACTTAATTTTCTATCTTCAAATAAGACCTTTCCCTATACCTTTGAAGCTAAGTGTTTTTCTTACCTTCGAAGGAGTGTAGGTGATAAACTTAGCTTACCTGTGCTCAAATAAAACTTTTTCTTACCTTCGATAAGGGTTTCAACTTACCATGAGACCACAACCCTCAATTTTCTACATTCTATGGTGCCCATCAGCTTGGATTTTCGTGCCATTATTAAATATTTATATTCTCTTCCTTTTCTCTGATCCGGATTTTCCCCATATTTTAAATGCCAACAGTTTTCTCCGAACTTTAACAAAGTTTTGAGCTTACTGTAAGTTAGGTTAGAACTTCTCATTTAGTCTCCCAAGATTACTTCCATGTCTCGTTATGGTTTGACGCTTCATGACAATCTTAAGATTTTATTTCTATTCACACCTACGCTCTCTTAGCAAGGCCTTTGATTGTTGTGATTATTCTACACTACTAAACTAAACAATCGGGATAGATGGCTTTAGTGTCCTCATAATTCAACACCTTTGAGGCTGTTTAAGTCTGCATTCTTTCCTTGTTATACCCGACGAATATGAATGTAATCCATATACATGCAGCTATGGCAAAGTTCAAGAAATCTACTACATATGTGAGGTCTGGGGTTTCACAACTTGTACACAAGAATTCCTACTGCTGCAGATTTTGGTATTTAGATGCAAATTCTATTTCTGGTCCTTCTCACTCTAAAATACAACATGAGTCAATATCGAAGGTGCAAGGTACATATTTAAAACCATCTTGCTTGAAGGAGATGGTAATTTGGCTTTAGTTCTTAAACATTTTACCTTACTAATGTTTTGCAATAAAGCATGACATTGTGAAGTCATAAATGATCATGGGGAGTTGATCACATTTGTCTCATAGTCACTTGCAAGTACATGCAATATTGATAATGTGATAATAATATTGCAATAAATACACATGACAAGGCTAGCTCATGGTAGGTTGCATGTATATAACGCATCCAAATACCACTCTCCCACTGACACCATAGCTCAAACATGATATAACACCTTCATATTGTTATATTTGTTTACTCACATAATGCTAACATTTAATAGTTATGGTCATATATTGGTTGTGTCACTAATATAAATGTTATCGAACACTAACTTGATATGGTTGCATAATACACAAGTGCACATTAATATTTAATTTTGTAGCTAGCTCCTTTTACCAGGTTCATGTACCTAATTTGCATTCATCATTGTGTGCTTCTATCCTGTGTGCCAATATCTTGCCTTGCATTCACCCCACGAAATTTGGGTTGTATCCCTTGTGCCAGGGACATCTCTAATTTGTCATATGGACATTGACATAATAGTTCCTAGTGGATCTATTAGACACAACGAATTACAATAATAATTTTTCTTCTTTGTTACTTGGGCCCTCCAAGGGCTAGACTGACCATCATGACCTTGACTCTTGACTTGGCAACAAGACCCCTAGAGCACTCAATGGGTGCTTTGACCTAGGACCACAACATGATGGGCGAGAAAACCATTTCAATAAAATAATCTTTTTTTTTTACAAATAAATTCTCTTTTCTTTTCTTTTGACAAGTACATGAATAATTAAATCAAGTAATGACTCAAGTACAAATTATGAAGACTGGCACTAGTTACATTTCAACACTCCCTCTTAACTAGGGAGGTATTCATAATTGACCACAGGTACAAGGACAATAATTCCATTGAATTATTCTCATAAGAAGAGTTGGAATGGTAAGCCATCTTAAGTATCGACATTATGATCAATATACAATGAGCATTGTCAACATAGCAAGGCCTTGACTAACACGCTCTATCTCTCAATAGATCAGAGCACAATACTAGGAGGTTTTATGTGGGACACCACACTACCTCTTAACGCACACACCCCATCCATATGTTCACAAGGTATGTCCTTCTAGGACTATTCCTATCTTGGATTTACACTTCCTCAAAGAATTTCCTCTTCGACTACTCTTACCTATTGGATGCCCTACCTCATACTCAAAGAGTATCGGTCACTAGACTACTTCTATCTCAGATTCCTTATCCTCAAGGAGTATCTGTCTTATATGCTTACCCAATTCTCTAGACGCCATTCTCTCCTTATGGTCTCACTAAGACTTACGACTGTTAGTCCTGGTCTAGTGCATGACACATGAAGCAGAGAAATATATTTGTCACTCCCTCTCAACCAGGGAGGAGCTCCCTCTCAACTAGGGAGAAGTGTCAATCATCAATATTATGATAGTAGCTCTCAGAGCTCTATCGTTATCATCACACCTGCGAACTTTCTTTGAGCCTCAAAAGATCCTCTATATACAACATCATCATGTTATAAACTTCAACTTCTTCATCATGGAGCTTGTCTTCTTCATAACTTCTTTGTAGGGCATAGGCCATCTTCTACCACACTTCCCTTCAACAAACCATAGTGTTGAACAAACAATTATGTCATCCTTTTTCTTTCTCGGAAAGTGATCTTTTAGTCCACATTTGGCTACAACTACCTCTTTTAAGTCATGCTCCTTTCAGGATCTTCCAACCAATCACATGAGTACTAGTTGTAAGTTACATTCTACAACCCTCTTTCGATAGCCCTGTTTCAAGTTTCAACCCAACCAGATGAGTTCAAAAATTAAAATAAACATTAAATTAAAGTTATCTCTTTATGATGGCCCTTTTTCACGAACTAATCATCATTGAGCTCGAACATGGCTCCTTCAGGAACATGATTATCAAACCATTTGCAACCAGCTATCATATCTGTCCTTGTGGAGTACATCAGCCCCTCAAACTAAGTACCAAGGCAACAATCCAATGAAGTCATCGTATCCTTCTTAAAGTGAATCTTCTTCATATAGTAGGATCGTGCAAAGCCCAACAGTATATCATGTCTTCATCAACATCATGGTCTTTCTTCAAATTTTATCAGAGTCTTTAGCAGAACATATCTTAGCCAATTATCTAGCCCCACTCCTCATTTTCAGGATGAGGTCCGTCATGTTGCAACTGAACCTGTAAGCTTCTTAGGAGGCCTGCTCCAAAAACATATATAATGGATAACAATCATCTGTTGAAATATGTAACTAGGTTCAGTTTTCATAATGATAAATGTAATCATGATTTTATGTATTTAATGAAAAGAGAAAAATAAATTTATTATTGTAAGTCTTGAGGCATGGGTTTCATGCTCAAGAGAATTTATTTATAGGTCAAAGCACCTGTTGAATGCTTCTAGGTTTGTTATAAAGTCATTGAGTCATTTTCATGTATGAATGGCCCATTTGGGCATATTACATATTGTAAAGTAAAAATTATTGAGTCATAATCAAGTCAAAAGACCCTCCAAGATCTCGTCATGGCACAAAGTTCAAGTCGACCTAAGGAAACTTCTAGTCGGCATAAAGAGAGCAATTTGTACCCCTCACAAGCCTATAAATAAGGAGCTCAACCTCATTTGGACTCACTCAAGCAAGTTCAATCTTCTCAAGATAGAAGCTGGAGAAGGACGAAGAAGGAGAAGAAGAACTAGATCGAAGTTTTTGGGCCTCTCTCTCTCTCCTGTTAGGGTTTCTACATTTGTTGGGCAGGTCAAATTTGTAGAAGAATTTGCTGAACAGGTTGAAGTTGCAGAAGAATTTGCTGGGCATGTCGAAGTTGCAGAAGAATGTGCTGGGCAGGTCGAAGTTGCAGAAGAATGTGCTGGGTAGGTCAAAGTTCCAAAGGGATCTGCTAGGCAAGTCGAAATTGCAGAAGTTGTTAGAATCAAGGTTTGACTTGGTCTAGGAGGGTCTTGGTCAAGGGTCATAGGTCTTGGAATTCGTTGATTGAAGTTCTATAAGAAGAGAAGAATTCTTGCGTGTTTTCCTCTTAGTTGGAGAGGTTTTGGCCCCGATTGATCGCCTACATCTTGTGTCCTATTGTCTCATTGATTTTATTGTTTGGTAGCTGTTTGATGACAGAACACTAATAATAATCAATTGTAAGAAGAAGCTAATCAATTTAAGTAAAAATATACCACAAGCAGTTTTTAAAGTAAGAGAAATCACCTAATCTAGCTGCCCCTAGATTTCTCAACATGGTATCAGAGCTAAGGTGACAAGACAAGGAAAGGCAGCTTAAAGAAGGACACTTAACTGTTGAAGCACTAGAAAAGCATCTAAGAAGCATCAAGAAGAGTTCGATCAAGAAAGAGAAAGAAGCCTTATACCCAATGAAGGAAGAATAAAGAAGAGCGAAGCATTTTTTGTTGTTTTGGGCTAATTCTCCTCCACACGTGCGAAGGTTAGGGCATCATCCTGCAGTAGTAGAAGTCGAAAATTGCAGTTACTCGAAGGAGCCAAAGTTTGGGTTAAAGAAAGACTATTTAGCAAGTCGAATTGTCTAGAGAAGGAGTCAAGGTCAAGCAAAGTCAAAAGTAGGAAAGTTTGTCCATATTCCAACCACACATGTGACCTAGGTTTTTTGTAGGAGAAGCCGAAATTGTAGTCCTGCAACAACAAGACGAAAATATGAAGAAGGGAAGAAATCGGAAGTTGTAAGAAGACCTCGAAACCTTAGCTCATCCATAGAAGAACTACACATTGAAGCATCTAAAATTCTCTACATTCTAGAGAAGTAGGAAGAAGCGTAATCATCATCATCAAGGAATCAAGGTGATCTCCCTCTTGTCGAAGGATCACTTTTGAAGGAAGACATCTTCATCAAGAAGACATCTTCTATCACCATCAAAATCAAGAAGGCATCAAGTTGAAGATATTAACATTAAGGGGCATCTTCACTTGATAAGTAAGTATCTTTATATCTATATTTGAATATATCAAAATGACTTCATTTTGCAAGGAGAGAAACAGATTGGTTAGGTTGTCAAACTTTCTTGCATGGAATAAGAGGATAGATTTGATCCTCATAGAAAATGAAGTCGTTGAACATGTTAAGGGTTCTGTCACTAAACCTCCAAAGGAAGAAGCTCAAGCTCTAGTTGAATACATGAAAAAGGAAATAAGGGCTCAAAGAATCCTTATGTAGCAAAATTGGAAAAGTGAAAAGACATCTATGAGAAACTGGTGGAACTATTCTTCGTAAGTCATATAGTAGAAGTGATATCATTGAGAACCAAGCTCTATAAGATGATGATATCAAAGGAAGAAGGAATGATACTTTATGAGGGTATCTGAAAGAGTTGGAGAGATAACACTCGACAAGGAAACAACTACTATAGTACTCAATGCACTACTAGAGGAATGGGGTAACTTTACATCAATAATTTATGGAATGAAGGAAGCCACTCCATTCAATGAGGTGTGGTCATTATGCAAAATTGAAGAAAGAAGGTTGAAGGCAAAAAGTGATGTAGGATCAAACAAGCAAACTCAAGCATATGCTGCCATGGCAAAGAGGAAAGGGAAGTTTGGGAAATTTGGTCCTCAGAAAAGGAACAAGAGTATGGTGAAGGTTCAATGCTATGGATATGGGCACTATAAGAGAAATTGTCCTAAGCTCAAGAAGGACGACAACAAAATAGGAAGGGAAAAAGCCCATATCACTAAAGAAGTGGAAGAAGTTGAAAAAAAGAAATCCAAGAAGGAAGAAGTAAAAGATCTCTACTATGATAAGATAAGTCTTCTCCACCTAGTTCTTTTCAGTTTCTGTAATATAGCTATCAGGGTAGGAAGCATTAGAAGCATGATAGGATGCATCATTTTTAGGGGATGGCATCATAATAGCATATGATTGAAAGCAAGAGCTCAAGTTTATGGCAATCACTATTAGAAGGAAGTAGCTCTTGATAAACTCATTAAAATTATAAGTAGTACTTATGGGTAGAAGTGAGTCATCTAGTATAGAACTCATCATACATCATTGGGAAGGAGCATCTGCAGGATGAGGATGATCAAGATCCTCTGTTGGAATCTTCATCTACTGGAAGAAGCGACTCGCCGAGAATTCCACCTTGTATGGGATTCATGGAATGATGGTATGATATCAAAAGAAGTGAAGCAGGTCAAGGTGATTGAAGTTCTTTCAATCAAGGAAGTTGCTGAAGGAAGTCTAAATGACCAAAAGGAAGAGATGAGGTATGTATGCTTGTATTTGATAAAATTGAGTCATGTCATATAGTTGCAAATAACATGGATAAATGTTCCATCTCATGAGCATGATTAAGAGAAAGGGATCTCCTCCTTTGGAAGGATGCATAAAGGCATGGTTCACATATTGACTAGATGAAATCATCATAATAAGTCCTCATATGGAATATGAGGTGGTTGATAAAAATGAAGGAACTACGATTGGAAGTTCCTGGGAAGCAATATGTGAATAAAGAAAGGAAGAGATCATAAAAGATGCAACTATGGAAAAGGCAATCAACATCCAATGACTAAAATATTTGACTATGATATCTCCATGGGAAAGAAATGAAGACTCTGATGAAGTCCGAAAAAGGAGACCCTAGACTTTGTAAATCTTGGAGATGTGTCAAATACACGTGCGAGATGTTAATATTGCAAGCAAACATATGTCATGATGAAGGGCCATCACAAAAGGTAGTTTTGATTTGATGTTCATTTTTGGTTTTTGAATAACATTTGGATGGTTTAATGTAGGGCTAACAGAAAAAGAGTTGTGGATTTCATCTACAACTAGCACTCATGTGGTGGGATGGAAGATTCTAAAGGAAACATGATGTAGAAAAGGTAGCTATATGAAGGAAAGCCAGAGTTGGACTAGAAAAATCACTTTAAGATAAAGGGAAGGATGACATGACTAACTTGGGGAAAGTGATGGATGGCCGATGCCCTACAAAGATGAAGGCTCCATAATATTAAAGATAAAATTCATGACATTGAATGGAGGAGTGCTACAAGAAACTGAAGGTCACATGATCTCCACCAATGAATAAAAGGTTGTTGCTGGAAACAAGTCCCTAGTTAAGAGGGAGCTTCGACAAGTCCTTGGTTGAGAGGGAGCCTGGGTACATTCCTTTTATAGGAATGGGTTTGGATTGGTCATCTCTAGTTAAGAGGGACTGACAAATATGGTTCTCTACTTCATGTGTCATGCACTAAACCAGGAGTAGCAGCTGTAAGTCTTAGTGAAGGCCATGAGGAGAGATAGACAATCATTTTTGTCTTCACTTGGGAAGAAAGAATGGAGGATTGGGTAAGCATCTAGCATTCGATACTCTTTGAGGATGTCGTAGGGCATCCAAGATAAGAGGAGTTGTGAAGGACCGATATTCTTTGAGGACTGTGAATCCAAGATAAGAATAGTCCTAGAAGGACATATCCTATGAACACCCGGGCGGGGTATGCTCCTTGAGAGACAATGATGATGGTGTCTATCAGTCATTGGTCTCGCTAGCATTGTACTCTGACCTTGTGGAGAGATAGAGCTATTAGTCAATGCCTTGCTATGTAACAATGCTGGTTGGTATGATGCTATACAAATGAGTTACCAATCCGACTTTTCTTATGAGAATTCTTCAGATTGAGAATGTCCAAGTGCCATGTATGGATTATGAATACCTCCCTAGTTAAGAGGGAGTGTTGAAATATGTAACTAGGTTGGGTCTTCATAATGACAGATATAATCATGATTTAATGTATTTAATGAAAAGAGAAAAATAAATTTATTATTTTAAGTCTTGAGACATGGGTTTCATGCTCAAGATAATTTATTTATAGGTCAAAGCACCCATTAAGTGCTTCTAGATTTGTTATAAAGTCGTTGAGTCACTGTCATGTAAGAATGACCCATTTGGGCATGTTACATATTGTAAAGAAAAAATTATTGAGTCATAATCAAGTCAAAAGACACTCCAAGATCTCGTCATGGCACAAAGTTCAAGTCGAGCTAAGGAAAATTCTAGCCGGCCTAAAGAGAGCAATTCGTACCCCCCTCACAAGCCTATAAATAATAAGGAGCTCGACCTCATTTGGACTCACTCAAGCAAGTTCGATCTTCTCAAGATAGAAGTTGGAGTAGGACGAAGAAGGAGAAGAAGAACTAGATCGAATTTTTTGGGCCTCTCTCTCTCTCTCTCTCTCGTATTAGGGTTTCTACATTTGTTGGGAAGGTCGAATTTGCAGAAGAAATTGCTAGACTGGTCAAAGTTGCAGAAGGATTTGCTGGGAAGGTCTAAGTTGTAGAAGAATGTGCTGGGTAGGTCGAAGTTGCAGAAGAATGTGTAGGGTAGGTGGAAGTTGCAGAAGAATGTGTTGGGTAGGTCAAAGTTCCAGAAGAATCTGTTGGGCAAGTCGATATTGTAGAAGTTGTTGGAATCAAGGTTTGACTTGGTCTTGGAGGGTCTTGGTCAAGGGTCATATGTTTTGGAATTCGTCAATTGATGTTCTATTAGAAGAGAAGAATTCTTGTGGGTTTTCCTCTCAATTGGACAGGTTTTGGCCCTGGCTGATCGCCTACATCTTGGGTCCTATTGTCTCATTGATTTTATTGTTTGGTAGCTGTTTGATGATAAAGAACACTAATAATAATCAAGTGTAAGAATAAGCTAATCAATTTAAGTAAAAATACATCACAATTTGATATTAAAGTAAGTGAAGTCACCTAATCTAGCTACCCCTAGATTTCTCATCATCATCATGGTCATTCTTCCAAGCTGAAGAAGTCACCTCATGACATCACAAAGGAGGATCCAAAAATGATCCTTATTATTGACTTGCAACAAAATCTTTATGCTAGCTGACTGTTATATCAAGTTCATGAATTCTATCGTATGCTGCTACTAATTTTTGTCTTTCAAGCATCCACAATCCCACAATTATACCATGAATTTATCTTTATACATCAGAGTGCCCACGAATCCAAGGGTCCTTATGTTAAAAAGTGTAACTAGGTTCGGTCTTCATAATGAAATGTGAAATTGTGATTTTATGTAATTGATGTAAAGAAGAAAATAAAATTAATTTTGTAATACTTGAATAATGGGTTTCATGATCAAGAAATTTTATTTTAATAGTAAAGGCTCCCATTGTGAGCCCTTAGGTTTTGTCATCAAGTCACAAAGTCTATTGAGTCAATGTCAAAGATGAAAGACCCATTTGGGCATGTTACACATTGTAAAATAGAATTTAATTGAGCCATTAACCCTCCAAGACCATGTCACAAGCATCCCTTGAAGTCAGCCTACAAAAAGAGAATAAGATGATTTCCAAAAGGCATTTCGGCCTATGGGCAAGGAGAAGTCGGCTTATTTCTATGGGCAAACCACTATATATAGGCAACTCGACCTTCATTTGAAACACAAAATTTCGGTCTAGGAAATTTGAAGAAGAAAAGGTACGAAAATCACAAGAAGAAAGAGAAGGAGAGCGAAAGAATTTGGGACTGTCTTCGGGCTAATTCTTCACACATGTGGAAAAAACTAGGGTTTTTGCAATAGGTTTACCTCATCCTTTGTAAAAGTCAAGTAAAGGGTCTTCACACCATCATTGTTGCTAGCCGAATTAACAAGGAATAGCCCTCAAGGAAAGCGAAGGAGAAGGATACCAAGAAGGTCCATAATTCAACTCACACATGTGTCGTTGCTGAGATTTCAGGTAGCCGAAATTGCAGATCTGTGGAGAAAGGCCGAAACTTTAGAATAATCGAGACTAGCAGCGCATGACGACTGTTTGACTTGTGTTGACTCGTGCAAGAAGAAGCAGTAAAGAAGGATCTTGTGACTTGGTCTTGGAGAGGTTGTTGTGTCAAGGGTCTAGTTCATTGTTTTGGCATTCGTCAATTGAAGTCTCTATAAGAAGAAGAATTCGTTTGGGTTTTGGCCTTGGCTGATCGCCTACATTCTGGGTCTCTTGTCTCTTTATTGTTTATGCATTGGTAGTTGTTTGATGAAGAAGAACACTATAATAATCTAAGTAAAGAGAAGATCCTAATCTAAAGAAGTAAAAAGCATTCACAAGAAGTTATCACTTCAAGAGAAATCTCCTAATTGCTATGCCCTAGATTTCTCAACACCTTACAGTTCCCTCCTTCCATCATGCTTACCAAAACAAAGGATTAGCTCATCCTTCTTTCTTTACTACCTGTACCTGCAACATTTATTGGCAAGCATACCCAAACAAAATATACACGCATGATGTCAATCTATCAATCTAGGATTACCATGAGATTTAGAGGATGTATTTCTAGGGTTTTAAAGCACCAACCCTAGACCAATTTTCCATCCTTAGTTATGAGCACTAGATTGTATACAGGCCCTAAAGACCAAGGGTTAGGGTTTCTATGAGGGGACAAGGTTAGGATTTCCATATGACTATGGATTTACTTATGCCGATGAACTCTTTTTTTGTTTTTATTTTAATATCAATAGTTTTAACAACAAACCCTAGTACCACTAACCCCACAATAGTTCAAGTTGGACCCTTAACAAAAATATGACATATATACCTCATGGTTACATACTTATAGAGGCTTGCAATTTCGGATGCCATGGTTTCTTTATTGTTTTTCCTTCAAGGTGTGCATTAACTCAAGCTATCCTTCTCTATATTTGCTTTATCTTTTCTTGCTCCAGGAACAATATACTACTGCTCTTCTGCTTTGTCAGATCAGGAGGTAACTCTGCAAAACTGAAGATGCATTAGATGGAGATTGTGTGTGTACTTATACATGGAGGTGAGACTATTGGGATTCACTTCCCAATGTCTCTTGGCCTTCCTTATTTACTATACAATAAAATACAATCTCACCCAATCCCTTAGGATTAGGTGTCAACATTCCCCCCTTTATTCTGAAGGGATGTTGGTGAGTCCAAGCATCATTCTGAACTTTTCAAACTTTTCTCTTCCAAGCACTTTGGTGAAGATGTCTGCGCTCTGCTCATTTGTGGAACAATGACGTAGATGGATAGTTTTGGCCTGAACATGATGTCGAATCAGATGGTATTTTGTATTGATGTGCTTTGTTCGATCATGGAACTTCGGGTTCTTGGCCAACTTTATTGCAGAAGTGTTGTCGATCATGAGTGGTGTTGAATGCATTTGTTTCATCTGCAAATCTTCTAGGAATTTTCTGAGCCACACAATTTCCTTTGTTGCTTCAGCTGCTGCCACATATTCTACCTCGGTTGTGGAATCTGCTGGAACTGACTGTTTGTGTGATCTCCATGAGACAGCTCCTGATCCAAGACTCATGGCATAACCTGAAGTAGACACCCCAGTTTCCTTGTCCCCATCAAGCTGAAATCGCCTACCTGTGTATATTTGAGTCCAAAGTCTTGAGTCCCCTTCAAGTACTTTAGAACTCTTTTTGCAGCAAACCAATGTTCTTCACACGGTTTTTGCATAAACCTGGAGAGGATTCCAACAACAAATGAGATGTCTGGTCTAGTGGTAGTCAGGTAGATAAGACTTCCTACAAGCTGTCTATACTTCGTTGCATCCTCGAATTCCTTCCCTTCAATGGATGTGAGCTTCAAGTTTTGTTCCATTGGAGTGGTTAAGGGATTGCATTCATCCATGCCAAACTTGTTCAAAAGATCTCCAATGTACTTCTTTTGAGAAAGAAATATAAATTTAGGATGTTGAGTTACTTCAATACCCAGATAATAATGAACATAACCCAAATCAGTCATTTCAAAACCTTTTTTCAATTCTTTCTTTATGGATGCAATATAACTCTCATTGTTCCCTGTCATCAAAAGATCATCTACATACACCACAAGATATACAATTGTTTTCCAACTTTCTTAACAAACAAAGTTGCATCATCAAGATCAAAATGTTTGAAGTCAAGTTTCAGAAGATGCTCAATTAATTTCTCATACCAGGCTCGCGGTGCTTGCTTGAGGCCATACGAGGATTTTATAAGCTTGCATACTTTGTATTCTTGGCTCTTCACAACAAATCCTTCTGGCTGGGACATAAAAACTTTCTCCTTTAGAGCTTCATTCAAAAAGGCGGTTTTTACATCCATTTGATGGACTTTCCATCCCTTCTGAGCTGCTAGGTCAAAGATTGTCCGGATGGTGGCCCATTTTGCTATGGGAGCAAAATTTTCTTCATAATCGACCCCTTCTTTGTATGCAAAACCTTTTGCCACAAGCCTGGCTTTGTGCTTGTCAAGTGAGCCATCTGCTTTGTACTTGTTCTTGTAGACCCACTTACAGCCAATTGGTTTGGTTCCCAAAAGAGGATCAACCAACTTCCAAGTGCCATTCTTTATCAAGGCATCATACTCCTTTTGCATCGCTTCATTCCATTCGTCATGAGAAGCGGCTTCTTTGAAGGAAGTTGGTTCATGATTTGTAGACAAAATCAATTCACAGTTATAAGCAATATCCATATCAACAGGTGAATCAAACTTATCTACATCACCTTCGTTTTGTCTAGTGGAACTTCTTGTTCCTGTCTTTCCAACCTCATCGAGACGAACGTTTTCTAGTGTCTTTGTCAGCCATTTGGGGGGACCTTTTTGAGATGGCCCAGGCTGTTCATTTGACTGAGTTGGAATTGAATCAAGATTCAATCTCTCAATTCTGTCAATCATATCATTCAAGGTGTCATCCGTGGTTGGTTCTTCATGTGGGGGAGAGAGTGCTTCGGGAAATGATTCCACAGATTGATTTAGTATAGGAGTTCCCCTTTCAAGATGCGGAATTTGATTATCAAATTCTTGAAAATACTTTGCATGTGTGAATCTATCCAAGCGATCAAGTTGCCGCTCAACAACATTGTCAGTCTTGGAATATTCAAGGAATATGACATCTCTTGCTATTACAAACTTCTTATTGACTTCATCATAGAGACGATATCCTTTGGAGGTATTGGAATACCCCAAGAAGATACATTTTCGACTTCTAGCACCAAGTTTATTCCTTTGTACCTTGGGTATCAAAGCATAACATGTGGAACCAAAGACCCTGAAATGCTTTACTGAAGGAATGTGGTCATGCCACATTTCATAAGGAGTTTTGTTTCTGATTGAATTTGAAGGACACCTATTCTTTATGTATACAACACATAGAACTGCATCAGCCCAAACATCAATTTTACATTCTTAAAAAACATCATGGAGCGAACCATATTTAAAATTGTCCTGTTCATTCTTTCATCTACACCGTTCTGTTGGGGATTATAGGGCACAATTGTTTGATGTTTGATCCCATGTTGACGAAGATAATTTTCAAATTCGTTTGAAGTGTATTCTTTTCCATTATCAGCATGGAAAGAGCCAATATGAGTTTGTGCATCATTTTCAATCCATGCATGAAAATTCTTGAATGTTTGAAAAGCATCAGATTTGTTCTTCAATAAGTAAACCCAACACATTCTGGTGTAATCATCAATAAATGTCATCATATATTTATTTCCATTTGCAAAAGCAACAGGCATAGGGCCACATAAATCTGAATGAATAAGCTCAAGTTTTCTATGTGCTCTGGAATGTGAATCATGAAATGGCTGTTTGCTATGCTTTCATAGAATACAAGCATCACATTGCTTAAGTTTCCTAGGAATTGTAGGCAGTCCATTAACACCATTTTTCTTCAACAATCGAAGGCTGTCATAGTTTAAGTGTCCAAATCTAGCATGCCATAAAAGACTTGATGGGAATGTACCTTCATCATGATGTGAACTGAATGCAAATTTTTGTGCATGAGCAGAGGAACCTTGCAGCTTCAAGAGTCTTCCTTCTTCTATTCCCTCCATGACAAGTGAGTGATCTGATGCTTTTTTGATCTCAACCTTGCCATCAAACATGTGAATGGAGTGTCCTTGCTGGCGGATGTGGACAATTTTCTTCTCAACTCAAGGAGGTATAGAACCTCATGTAGAAGATGATATGGAAGACCAGGCAACTTAAGCTTGATTGTGCCAAGCCCTGATGGCTTGAGTTTGGATTTATCTGCAAAGTATACTGCTCCATCAACTTTGTAAAAAAATCAGAATGATATAGAGGCCATAAAAAAAACCCAGAGAGAATCTGTGTGGGAGGGGAGGGGGATGAACGAGTGGGTGGGGAGGGTGGGTTTGAAGGGGCGGGTGGGGAGGGTCGAGCTGCCGTGAGCAGGTGGGGAGGGTCGAGCGGCCGTGAGAGGGGAGGGGAGGGCAGGTGAGGGGGATGGGGAGAGCAGTTGGGGAGGGCGATCGTGAGAGGGGAGGGGAATGGGGAGAGCGGGTGGGGAGGATGACCGTGAGCGGGGAGAGTTGTGTGAGGGGGGATGGGGAGAGCGGGTGGGAGGAGGGCAGCCGTGAGCGGGGAGGGCGAGGACTGTGAGGGAGAGCGAGGGGCTGTAAGCTGTGAGCGTGAGGACTGTGAGGGACTGTGAGGGCCGTGAGTTGTGAGGGATGGAGTGCGTGAGGGGGCGGGGGTCTGCGTGTGAGAGCTGTGAGGGTGAGGGTGAGCGTGTGAGAAACTGTAAAAAAAATATTTTGCACAGTAAAATTAAATGTGCAGAGCTAAAATGAGGTAGAATTTGCCAAAAAAAAACGCAGAATTATTCCAGAATACCAGAATGCCAGGAGCAATAAAACGGAAAACTAAATGCACAATGACAGTTTGCAAATACACAGAACATGAGGGAGTTACACCAAAGGCAGGAATGCCAAAAATGGGACTGGCTCTGATACCATGTCAGACCAGGAGGTAACTCTGCAAAACTGAAGATGCATTAGATGGAGATTGTGTGTGTACTTATACATGGAGGTGAGACTATTGGGATTCACTTTCCAATGTCTCTTGGCCTTCCTTATTTACTAAAATACAATAAAATACAATCTCACCCAATCCCTTAGGATTAAGTGTCAACATACTTGTTTATCAGTGATGCACAAATCTTAGAGAGCTGTCTGCAACGATATACCATTTCCCATAATGGAACAAAATTGAGAAAATCAAGACCTTTCTTCAAAGAGAAGACTATCATAATATCTTGACCTTACTTACTGTCTCTGGATTGCTGCTTCCTTCAATACCAACAAGCTGCTATTCCTTTGTATCCACCTTGAAATGCACAAATCCATCTGGACTGACTGCTACAAATGCAATGTTTTTCTTATGCCCAAGAATTTTCCATAGAGTGTTGACTGTCAATATTTCAAAACTGTCTAGCACTTATATTGTTACTGTCACAAAGAGGTGACTTCACCTTTTGCTTGTAGTTTCCCATCCTTTCCAACGTGACCAAATATGTAGCTTTTTCCCTAATGTCTATACCCTAGGACTAGGGTTTCAATATAGACCCTTATTCAACAATTATTTCACTGTAACTTTTTGCAAAATCTCCCTGTAGTTTCCCTTCCTTTCCAATGTGACCAAATATGTAGCTTTTTAGCTGATGTCTATACCCTAGGATGAGGGTTTCAATATAGACCCTTATTCAACAATTATTTCACTGTAACTTTTTGCAAAATCTCCACAGATTAGCTCAACTGATATGCATAGTTCAAACTATATATATATATATATATATATCACGTCACTGTAGAAGGCACAAATTATAGATCTCATACCACAGAGACTTACACTATTTCCACAGGCCAGCATATACTCTTATGAATGACGGTGACTGATGTTGGATGATTACACCTTCTCGAAAGCCTTAGATTGCCTTTCATATAAATTGATCTAGGTTTCTTCTTGACTCTCGAATGCCCAGGACTGATGAAAAAGCTAGTAGCCAATTCTACAGGAATTCTCGGCTCCTTGTCTCAAGAGTAACTGTTCAGATATGCTTTGAGACTATACATACGCAAGAGGATTCTTCAAATAATTAACGTGCTCAAGAATTCTTGCACTTCAAATGCATAGAGATAAGATATTTAATGTGACTATGTTTGACATTTTTGACATAGGTCTTATGCTTACAATAACCCTTGATCAATACTTCATATAATAGGAGTATGACAAGTATCTTGAAGCTCAAAATTTTGGTTCCAAAATGACACTTATGTACAGGAAGAATACCACAGAGTTATGCTTCAAAATTCTGGGCTAATGATATAAAGTTCTGCTCCTTTCACAAAAATCTAAGACCATACGGAGGATATTTCTTTTTTTCTAAGGTTAGTCTAGATGCCAACAGATACTGCTTTTAGAGTAATTCTTCTATCAAATTTGTTGATCAATAATTGCCAAGAAGTACATACCTGAGATGCGAATTTTGCTCAGGAAAGAAGGCGATTGCAGACCTTGTGGTATTCTTTAGATCAATGTTGCACGACTCGTACTCGTATAAGACTCGTCTGACCATTGACTCGTCGACTCGTATAAGACTCAGGAACAACCCGTATAAAACTCGTATAAGACTCGTCAAAATGCAAAAAAGAATTAAAATATGGTAAATTTTAAGCAGAAAAAAGAAACTAATGATAATTCCAGTCCTTATAAGTTATAAAAACCACAATATATGCAATAATTCATAACATCATCTCATATCTATAAAAGTACAACATAGCATATTCGATTTTTGTAAGAAAAACATTTAGATACCGAATAAGAAAAGGAATCACGATTCCATAATGAAAATAGAAAATGTCAGCAAGTTCAATATTCAAATACATATGTCATAAATGATAAAGGATTGTCTTATAACAATCTTGAGTCTCATCACTCATGGATGACCACACCTATAATAAGCCCTCGTGGAGCTCATGGTATTATCGGAAGGCTGAAGCAATTGTGAGGCAGGTGTATTGGGAGTCTCCATTTGAGATGGAAAACGAGAGAGATCCTCAGTCTCTTCATCAAGCCAACTCAAATCAGGGGGCTCCTCCTCCACAACCCAATCAAACTCTAAATCAATAGTATCCAATAAAATTGGATCTGTATCCTTTGGTTGCACTTGTTTTGTGAGCATTCGAAGGTTGTAGTAGATGAAAACCAACTTCTCCAACCTTTCATGCTCCAACTTGTTTCTCTTTTTGTTGTGGATGTGCTCAAACACTGACCAATTGTGCTCACAAGAAGAAGCACTATAGGGTTGACTTAGAACTCTGATGGCGAATTCTTGTAATTGCGGTGCCTCAGAGCCACAATCTATCCACCAATGAGCTGTAAAAAAATAACAACAAAGATTATCAATTTGCAATGCCAAACATATAAAAGAGAACTAGTAAAATTACAAGCTAAGTTCTAACAATTTGCACTTACAAGGCATTTTCTTGTCCTTGAGACGTTGGCTTGAGCTGAATCCAAACATGCTAGATGCTTCCTTGTACATATCTCATTGTAGGTTGATTTTGTCTTGAATATCTACATCCGGGAACATCTTCTCAATGCATATCATGACACCTCTCATCACCTCGGGATCTCTTTGAATGTTAGACCCCTCATTATAGAATAAGCTCGGATTGAGGTATGCTGTTGCTGCATGCAATGGTGAATGTAGTTGTCTTTCCCACTTGGAATCAATAATTTGCCATATAGGGAGATATTTATATTCATCTCCCTTATAGAAAGTCTTGATGGCCTCTTTGGCCTTATCCATGCCCTCATAAATATATCCCATTGGAGGTTTCTCTCCATCCATCAATCTTAAGACTTTCACAAGGGGCTCAGTGAAGCTGACAATCTCAGTGACTTTGTCCCACCAACCATCACCAAAGACAGATGCTTTCACAGACAATGCTTCTGATTTTGTGCTATCTTTCCAAAATACCCATTGTTGACTACAAAACATTCTTCGCAAAGCTTGGTACTCATACAAAAGGCTTTGGAGGGAAAGAAAGTTTGTAGCAAACCGTGTGACAGTTGGGCGACTAAGCTCACCCTGTGTGAATTCCCTCATAAGGTTCAACACCCAAGCATGATTATAAATATACTTGGTAATTTGCTTGCATTCTTGCACAACATCCTGCACCCACTCCAACTTCCCAATATCCTCTAGTATCAAGTCTATGCAATGGGCAGCGCATGGAGTCCAAAAAATCGTGGGATATTTGGCACAAAGCAACCTTCTAGCTGCTACATAATTTGCTGCATTGTCCGTGATTACTTGGACAACATTTGCAACCCCAACTTCCTCCACCACATCAGCCAACAATGTAAAAATCAAATGTGCATCTTTTACATTTGCAGATGCATCAATGGATTTTAGGAACATGGTTCCTTTAGGGCAAGCTACAACAAAATTTATTATTGTTCTACCCCTTTGATCTGTCCACCCATCAGACATAATTGTACAACCTGTAATTTTCCATGAGCTTTTAGTGCTCTCCAATTGTTCCTTGACACACTCCAACTCCTCATCTAACTCTTTCCCCCTAAGTGCATTATAAGATGGGGCTTTGTATCCAAGGCTAGCACTTGCAATGGCATCCACCATGGGCTGATAAAAATATGACTTGGCATAGTTGAATGAAAGACTGTTATGGTACCAAAACCTCCTCACTGCCATATCTGCCTCCTTCCTCTTCTTTTCATTAAAACTATCCAAGGTTGGTTGAGATCCTGGAGTTGTACGAGGAGTGAAGAAAGAAGAGGTTATACTCTTGTTTGCTACAACACTTGAAGAGGAGTTACCAATACCCGGACTTTCAATCTGTGTTTCACTCTGAGATGAAGATTTACCTATCCCAACAATCTCATCCTTTCTTCTTGCCCTCTTAGAAGTTTCTTCTTTAATGGCTTCCAAAGCAGCTGCCATTTCAGTAGTGACTTCATCAGGGCAATTTTGACAACATCCCACACCATTCCCAGGAATTCTAGCTAGGTGGTATTTTAGCCTGTTTATTCCTGCATGCATTGTGGCATTGCAATAATTGCACTTCACATGGTGGTCATTTCCGGCAATGATTCGTTGACCATGTGCCCATGCCGGATCACGAGACTTTCTATACCCCTTTGGTGGCATGGTGACGAAATTTGGAAGAAAAAAATTAAATTTTTAAAATCTAATTCATATTTTTTAATTTTTTTTTTTGGTTATTAATTTACAATTTTTTTTGGCCTTGTGGCTGAGTTTCTCAGCCACACAGCAGGGCCGCTATGTGGCTGAGAAACTCAGCCACAGGGCCTGCAGGCTCAGGAGGCAGACCGTAGGCCTTGTGGCTGAGTTTCTCAGCCACACAACGACCCTGTGTGGCTGAGAAACTCAGCCACAGGGCTTGCGTGCTGAGGCAACCTGTAGGCCCTTGTGGCTGAGTTTCTCAGCCACACAGGGCCATTGTGTGGCTGAGAAACTCAGCTACAAGGCCAAAAAAATTTGCAAATTGCAAGTGAACAAAAATAAAATAAAATTGAATTGATTAGTTACCTGTGCTAAAACTCCGCCTATGCTGTGACTCTGCCTGTGCTGTGACTCTGCCTGTGCTGAAACTCCGCCTGTGCTATGACTCTGCCTGTGTTGAAAATCCGCTTGTGTTGTGACTCTGCCTGTGCTAAAACTCCGCCTGTGCTATGACTCTGCCTGTGCCGTGACTTTGCCTGTGCTGAAACTCCGCCTGTGCTGTGACTCTGCCTTGCTATTACTATGTGCTACTACTCCGCCAGTGCTCACTTTGCTAGTGCTGCTACTCCGAAAGGGAGAGAGGTGCTTATAAAACATTTCCTTCCCTCCAAATTTTCGTTTCCTCCACCTCATTTCCAAAAAAAATAGAAAAATAAAAAAAATTGAGAAAAATCCAAAAAAAATGCTTTTTGTTGTGGGATAGGTCTTATAGGGGTCCGATACGGGTGCTATGAGAAACCTGCGGGTCTCATGCGAGTAGGCGGGTTTAATGCGAGTTTGCGCGAGTAAGGGTAGAGAGCACGGGTTCTATGCGAGTGACCCGGCTCGCTATATAACCCGTGAAGACTCGTGGGTACCCGCGGATCTTATACGAGTGGTGCTTCACTGCTTTAGATATTTTCTCCAATGCCAGAGATTGCAGCCTCCCTTAGGCTTGTGGACAAGCCTTTCGCTCCTCTAGAAATATCCTCCTTATTCCCTCGCTATGATAGATTAGGTCTGCGGCCTAGTTGCAAAGGTTAGGGCTAGAAGGAGTGCTCAAAAGGCTGCGTTCTTCTTGTCAAAGTCTGTGGATTTGAGAGTGCTGTAGGATGAGTCCTTAGATCTCCTTGAAAAGGGTTAGTATGCCCTCCAATCAATCTCGTTTTTCAACTGTGTAATGTGACTTTGTTTCTGCAATTAGGAATTGATGAATTGCTCAGAAAACTGAAATTGAATTCTCCACAAATTTGGCCTAGGGTAACTGACTTACTTGAGATGGATTGAAGCCAAACTTGATCTTGTTTCCGCCCTCTGTTCAAAGTCCTAAATTTGATACCATGTTGAGAAATCTAGGGCAACCAGTTAGGGTTTTTATTGAATTGATTTCTCTGCAATTTTTGACATTTTCTTGTGAGCCATATTAGAGCATTAGTATTATTATTTAGTTCTGTTCATCATCAAGACAAATGCCAATAAGAAGATCACAATGAAAACATGAGAACACCAGATGTAGTCTGCAAGCCAGGGCCAAAACCAATCCTAGAGAGGAAAACCCACAAAAATCTCTTCTTATAGAATTTCAATGAAGACTTCCAAGACCTCGACCTGTACCCAAGACAAAACTTTCCAAGGGATGAGCCAGCCAAACCCCAAACAAAAACTCAGCGAAATCTGAGCTGAGGAAACCCTAGTTCCTCCAAAGGACTTGCACGTGTGAGAATACAAAGACATAAATCAACTTCTTTTCCTCCTTTGCTAGCCTCCACAAAAATGATCTTCTCCTTCCCTTCTTCGCTGGATTAGACTGTCTTATCTTCTTCGCTTAGGATCAAATACATATCTTGATGGATGTGTATCTCAATTGGGAGGAGGCTTCTCTTTATATAGGCTTCCTTGAGGGCGATGAGGCTGACTTGAGGAAGGCTAGCTGACCCATTTCTTGAAGGCTTTTAGACACAACAAATTACAATAATAATTTTTCTTCTTTGTTACATGTGCCCTACAAGGGCTAGACCATCATGACCTTGACTCTTGACTTGACAACAAGACCCCTAGAGCACTCAGTGGGTGATTTGACCTAGGACCACAACATGATGGGTAGGAAACTCGTTTCAATAAAATAATCTTTTCTTTTTACAAATAAATTCTCTTTTCTTTTCTTCTGACAAGTACATCAATAATTACATCAAGTCATGACTCAAGTACAAATTATGAAGACCGACACTAGTTACATTTCAACATGTACAAGTGTCAAAGGGCCAAGTTTATGCCAACAACTATATGAGGTAACAATTTTGTTAGGCGTAAGAGATACATATAGATAGAGTTTGTATGTTACATAGGGGGACGAGATAAGTAAAAAAAGACAAATTTTGTATGTCATACGACGACCAAGATGAAATATAAAAAATAAAAAGAAAATAAAAAGGAGGGGGGCTGTCAGTAGTAGACAACTACTAGCCCACCATAGCCAACTAGTTGTTAGCCACGAGAACGATCAACAACGAGCGACAACCACAAGTCAACTTTGTTAATTTGGTAGCTCAGTGACAAATTCCAACCATGGGACGAGATTCCTTTTTTGAGAGGACCAATTTTGACTATTGAAATGCTCAATTTGGACAAGGGAAAGCGTATTTTGGAATTAAAAGCCCACATGTGCATATTTGATCAGGTCGGCCCTAAAGCAAATTGGACACCCTTGGAAGGCTATAAATACAAGTGACCTCAACCTCATTTGGACAATCATCTTGGATCATTCTTCTATTTTCTTTCTTGTTTTTGGCTCACACAGGTACGAGGCAGGTCCGTGGAGGAATGAGTTCATACGAAGATGAAATTACAGGGTCCGAAGTTCGCATCTTTGTTTTATGGTTTTGGGACTCAGCCGCAAGCATGTCACGGAGAAATATCCACTGCGACTGCACGCAAGCCAACTCATATGTGTAGCTGAAGCCTTTCAGCCACATGCACATCACATCATTCGTGCGGTTGGGACCTAGGGTTTGGTTTTATCAGTTGACCGCAGATTTCACTCATTGACCGCAGGGTTCGATAGTTGACCGCAGATTGTGACAATTGATTACAGGATTCTGAAGTTGGATTTTGATTATTAACATTGTTGGGTTCATCTGATGGATATTGTTTAGCCGATTTTGCTGATAGGTTTATGGTTGTTGATATGGATCATTGTACTCTCTCTCGCTGAACCATTCAATGACAATCTAATAAGAAGAATAAGTTGAAAGTGTTTTCCCCATAATGGGTTTTGCCCTGGTCTATGATCAATTCTGCTGTCTCTATGTTTGAATGCTTTTCTTCTATTGTTCCTTTATGCCCCGCTGCATTGTTGATGATATTTCTCTTTTTATATAGTTGTATATGATGTTGAATAATGATGTAAAACTGAATAATGTTATGATGTTGTGCGGTGAATTTAATGTGGAAATAATGAAATGCAATTATCAAAGAAAAGAACAATATAGCCCTAAGAAAAATTAACATGGTATCAGAGTTGGGCTTGTTATCGCTCAAACTAGCAAGGGCCCTAGGAGGGGGTCCTTTAGTGAAACTACTAGGTTAAGGGAAACAACAGAGCGATAGCCCACTGTCACCTCAGCTAAGGCTCCTTGCTTTGTACGGACTTTCATCGATGGGAGGAGACCCCGTATAATACGGATAACGAAGATAAATAGATCAATGATAGGATGAAAGGTGATTTTGAAAGCCTATTCACAAGAGAGAATCAAATATATGGCTTGCTTGCTTGTAAAGCAAGATGAAAGGCTCTCTAAGAAGGGCTTAGGAGAATTGCAAGGTCTAGGGTTTAAGTGCATGACTTGTCAAGGAGATTCCTAGACCCCAAAATCCTTGTGCAAACTTGGCTTCCAAGTGGTCTTTGTGAAATTGGCTTTGATACATTGTGGGACCACATGGGACCAACTGGACCTGAGTCTAGGTCAAGGGAATGGGGTTGAGAAACCAGTGATATACTTAACCTAATCAGGGAGGAGAAAGGGATCAAGGAAGGAATTTTCAATGAAAGGTAATGCAATGATCCCAGTGAGGTTTCTAACCAAAGGTAACCAAGGGCAAGAATCAGTCTTCGAGCTAGGGCTTGCGATATCTCAAGATCCCACCGTCGGAATCTTATGAAATTTGGAGGGCTTCTTGAGGAGTTAGGACACACTAGCGCAATTGTGGATCAAAAATCGAAGTGTTTGGATGGCTGGATTGTGAGATAATTGATGGACTAGGTGACCTATGTAGGCTAGGCCTAGAAAGAGGGGAAGGTGAAAGAAATAAGCTTTTAGGTGATCACCTTTGGAGGACAAGTGCCTAATCCTTTTGGGGAGATTGGAGTCAAGTCGAATTATGACTACAGATTTTGGATTTTCTATGTCAAGGAGGCCTCAAAGACAACTTCGCATAACATTAGGGCAACAACAAAAGCAACTTCAAAGACTTTATACCTCGCTTTACAAAATATATGGCTTATCAAGATGAATTTCAAAGATGAAGCATCTCTAGGAATATTTGTTCATTATACATGGCCCATACAAGAAGCATCACTATCTAGAAACAAATTTCCACAACTTCGCAATAATGGATGTAGTAAATTAGCCCTAGTATAGCGAAATCCCAGCAACAATGTATGTGAAAAAAATAGAAAGAAATAGTAGCATTAAATTACACTTACATGTATAAGAGTAATCCAACCATCAAAATTTTTCCAATCAAGAAGCTCCAAGACAAGAGAAAATGATCCAAATATCAAAATTCACTCCATGCTCCAAAAATTCATCCTCCAAGAAGGATAATGAAGTTCTCTAAAGAGATACAAGTCCAATCCAAGTGATGATGCTAAAATGAAATCACATCACTTGTATTTATACACTTCTAATGAGTTCGATTTAGCTAATTAGGCCTAATTTAGCCCCTAGAATAAAATTATGTACAAGATAACTAACTTTTGGGGACAAGCCCACCAAACTAGCTCATAAACAAATGAATAAGCCTCCAAGAGATCGAATGGTCAACAATACATGTCGTTGGGCCTTTTATGAGGTTTGATGAAGTCCATAGGTGCCATGATGCGAAATAGGACTCCCAAAAGTAGTGGACAAGGGGCGATTGGCCCCTTGTTCTCCAAATAGTGATCCTGTGGTGCTCTCAATGGGTGTGAGGGCACACAAGTGTCCTCATGGGTCTCCAAACAGATCGGAGATTCATGTAGACCACTTGAAAGGGCTCAGATGATGGTGTAGGTGATGTCACTTTGTAAGAATTCCCAGTGTGATGGCTAATTGGAAATATTAATTTTGATCAATTTTGCCTACTATAGTTAAATTATAAATAAAAGTGAGTAGAGGGGGACATAACTCACTCTAAACATAAAGTTCACTCCCTAGTAGACACAACGTTGTAACTTAAGTGGGCCAAGGTGGGCCAAGAGACCACGTAGAGAGGGGACCCACTAGAGCACGTGGAGGGACTGCGCAGGTTGAGTTGGCAGCGTGGGGCCAAGAGAGGCTACGTTGGAGATGATGGGCCTAGGGTTTGAGAGAGAGGCCAACATTATAAAAGGAGGAGAGCCTCCTCATTTTGGTCATTCGATGTTTATGATATTGAGCTGGTCACTTCGACTTCTTGAGCATGCTGGTTGTTTAGCTAGTCTGCAGCATTGTTTAGTGCACCGAGCGTCTCTGTTCGAAGATCTCACCCTCAGCTCCGAGGGACTTCGAGTGCCTGCTCGGGTGAGGTAGTCCCATCAGTATTTTGCAGGAGGATCGAGTTGAGGCTTGGTGGTGGAGCTTGGCATCTAGTGACTGTGCAGTCTTGAGAGGGAGGATGCAGTCCATTTCTTGGGAGCTCCGGATTGGGTTTCTTTTGGAGGTTCCGAGCTTTGAGATTGAGCAAGGGGCCAACCCTTGCCTATTGGAGGATTTTGGCAGAGTTTGAGGCAGTATTTTGGTGGATTCCCTTCAGTGTTAGCGCAGAGCCTTGGAGGATAGCGTAGATCCTCAAGGGGGTGATTTTCGGGGGTTGGCTATTTCAGAAACGCTCTCTGGGATTTTCTGGGTTTGGTGAGTGGAGGTGGATTCCAGAGTTTTAGCTTTTTCCGAGTAGGGGAGCAGCCCCAAATACTCATTTTGGTTCCAACAGTAGCAGCAGTATAGCAGTTCTTCGACAGCTTGGATGCAGATCAGAGAGCAGCCATTTCTTTGTCATTCTGAGAGCTTTTCTTGACTTGCCTGTTTCAAGTCTAGGTGCCATCACTCTGATCACCTATTGTACTTTTATCTATTCTCAGTATAATAAAATGGCTTAGCTTTCTCTCTATATTTCTGAGTATCTGCTACATGTTCTACATATGCTATTGTAAGCTTGCACTACTGTTATTTCTCTCTTTGAGCATTCCAGATAGTATACCACTTGGTGTGTTTTTCCCATACTCTTAGACAGAGTCTGGAAAGGGCCAAGTAGCCTCCAGATCTCACCCTCTTTTCAGAGGTGACATATCTGGTAAACACCCTCCCAGTCCATCTCTAGTTGGAGTTTGCTTGTGTTTGAGAGATATCCTTGAAAAGGGATATTACAGTGGTATCAGCAAAAGGACGACACATTGAGGATGTGCATTGATTATAGGGCCCTGAACAAAAAGTCCCTGAAGAACAGGTACCTTATACTGAGGATTGATGAGCTAATGGATGAGTTGAGGGGAGCACAGTTCTTCTCAAAGATTGATTTGAGATCCGGGTACCATCAGATTCGCGTGAGGGAGCAGGACATTCCCAAGACCGCTTTCAGGTGTCATTATGGCCACTTCGAGTTCTTGGTGATGCCCTTTGGGCTAACCAACGCACCAGCTACCTTCCAGTCGTGCATGAACCACATCTTCAACAGTCACTTGAGGAAGTTTGTGTTGGTCTTCTTTGATGATATCCTTATATACAGCAGGACTTGGGAGGAGCATCTTCAGCATCTAGAGACAATACTGCATATTTTGGAGGAGCAGTAGTTCTATGCTAAGCTCTCCAAATGTGAGTTTGGGTTGACGGAGATGCTGTACTTGGGACACATCATAGGGGTGGGCGGAGTGAGAGTCCACGAGGAGAAAATCAAGGCCATTAAAGATTGGCCAGAGCCGAGAAACATGACGGAGCTTCGACGATTTATTGGTATTTGTACTTATTACAGGAAGTTTGTTAAGAGTTTCTCTCAGCTCGTTGCACCCCTGACAGATCTGACGAAGAAAGGGGCATTTAGTTGGATAGATACAGCGCAGCGAGCCTTTGATAGGCTCAAGGAGGTTATGAGCCTAGTGCTTGCATTGCTAGATTTTACGCAGCCTTTTGTTTTGGAGTGTGATGCGTCAGGAGAGGGGATCAGCGCAGTGTTGATGCAGGGAGGCCACCCTATAGCCTATGAGAGTCGGAAGCTCCTTCCTCATGAGCAGTTGTATGCTATATACGACAAGGAGATGCTGGCCATTATGCATGCATTGGCCAAATTCCGGCAGTACCTGGTGGGTAACAGGTTCACGGTGAGGACTGATCATAACAGCCTCAGGTTCTTTTTGGAACAGAAGCAGCTACAGGAGAGGCAGCAGAAGTGGATCAGCAAGATCCAGGCTTATGACTTTGACATTGAGTATGTCAAGGGGAAGAACAACGTGGTAGTCGATGCACTTTCACGTAGACCAGCCACGTTGTCTCTGATGAGTTTGGATATAGATTGGAGGGCTCGAATTTTGGTGGAGTACTCCAAGGACAAGTTTGCTTGTGAGGTTCTAGATGGTTAGGTGACAGATGATAGATACAGGGTGATAGATGAGATCATCTACTACAGAGATAGGATCTTCTTGACCGAGGGCTCCCAGCTCAAGAAGAAGATACTTCAGGCATCACATGATTCACCATTGTCCGACCATCAGGGGTTTACCAAAACCTACAGGGCCATCAGAGAGAGGTTCTCATGGAAGGGCCTCAAGGAGAACGTGCTCCAGCATATCAGGGAGTGCGAGGTTTGCCAGAGAAACAAGGGAGAGATGAGTCATCCAGTAGGTTTGTTGTAGCCTCTTCCCATTCTGGAGGGGAAATGGGAGAGCATTTCGATGGACTTCATCACAGGGTTGCCCATGGTGCAGGGCAAGGACCGTATATTCGTCGTCGTTGATCGGTTGACGAAGTACGCACACTTTTTCGCCATATCTGCACACTATATAGCAGCACAGGTGGCAGAGTTGTTCTTCAGAGAGATCTTTAGGTTACATGGTCTTCCCAAGACCATTATCAGTGACAGGGACAACTGCTTTATGGCCGGATTCTGGCAGGAGCTTTTCCGGCTGGTGGGGACAGAGTTGACACCAAGCACCAGCTACCACCCATAGACAGACGGGCAGACAGAGATAGTTAACAAGTGGCTGGAGGGCTACTTGCGTAACTATGTTAGTGGGCAGCAGAGAGCGTGGCTGAAGTGGCTGCATCTAGGGGAGTACTGCTACAACAACACACATCACATATCCATCGGTATGTCTCCGTTCTATGCCTTATATGGATATCATTCTTTATCTTTTGCTGATGTGATGTTTGGTGCTAGCAAGGCTCCGAGAGCCAAAGATTGGATCCAAGAGAGCCAGGACATTCTCCGAGCTCTCAAGGATAACATGGCTATAGCGCAGAATCAGCAGAAGCTGTATGCCGACAGGGGTCGGGTGGAGAGACAGTTTGAGGTAGGGGACTTGGTCTACCTACGTTTGTAGCCATGCCGACAGTCGTCACTGAAGCAGAAGGGAGCTAAGAAGCTCAAGCCACGTTTTTATGGACCATACAGGGTGATACACAGGGTTGGACAGGTTGCTTATGAGTTGGAGCTGCCCCAAGGCGGCAAGATTCATAACATTTTTCATGTATCATGCCTGAAGAAGGCATTGGGGCAGCAGGTGACAGTGACAGATGAGCTACCGCCTACGGATGATGAGGGGCATTTGGTGTTGCAACCAGAGGCCATTATTGATACAGGGAGAGGCAGCTGTGGAACAGGACAATCCGGGAATTCTTAGTGAGGTGGAAGAATTTGCCGGATGAGGATGCCACTTGGGAGAGTGAGAAAATCTTGTAGCATCCATCACTATAGTTGCTTGGGGTCAAGCAACATTTTGCCGGGGGAGACTGTAATATTCCCAATTAGCGATGGCTAATTGGAAATATTAATTTTGATCAATTTTGCCTACTATAGTTAAATTATAAATAAAAGTGAGTAGAGGGGGGACATAACTCACTCTAAACATAAAGTTCACTCTCTAGTAGACACAACGTTGTAACTTAAGTGGGCCAAGGGGGACAAAGAGACCACGTAGAGAGGGGACCCACTAGAGCACGTGGAGGGACTGCGCAGGTTGAGTTGGCAGTGTGGGGCCAAGAGAGGCTACGTTGGAGATGATGGGCCTCGGGTTTGAGAGAGAGGCCAACGTTATAAAAGGAGGAGAGCCTCCTCATTTTGGTCATTCGATGTTTATGATATTGAGCTGGTCACTCCGACTTCTTGAGCACGCTGGTTGTTTAGCTAGTCTGCAGCACTGTTTAGTGCACCGAGTGTCTTCGTTCGGAGATCTCACCCTCAGCCCCGGGGGACTTCGAGTGCCTGCTTGGGTGAGGTAGTCCCATCAGTGTTTTGCAGGAGGATCGAGTTGAGGATTGGTGGTGGAGCTTGGCATCTAGTGACTGTGCAGTCTTGAGAGGGAGGACGCAGTCCATTTCTTGGGAGCTCCGGATTGGGTTTCTTTTGGAGGTTCTGAGCTTTGAGATTGAGCAAGGGGCCAGCCCTTGCCTATTGGAGGATTTTGGCAGAGTTTGAGGCAGTATTTTGGTGGATTCCCTTCAGTGTTAGCGTAGAGCCTTGCAGGATAACGTAGATCCTCAAGGGGGTGATTTTCGGGGGTTGGCTATTTCAGAAACGCTCTCTGGGCTTTTCTGGGTTTGGTGAGTAGAGGTGGATTCCAGAGTTTCAGCTTTTTCCGAGTAGGGGAGCAGCCCCAAATACTCATTTTGGTTCCAGCAGTAGCAGTAGTAGTAAGTACAGCAGTTCTTCGGCAGCTTGGACGCAGATCAGAGGGCAACCATTTCTTTGTCATTCTAAGAGCTTTTCTTCACTTTCCTGGTGCAAGTCTAGGTGCCATCACTCTGATCACCTATTTTACTTATATCTATTCTCAGTATAATAAAATGGCTTAGCTTTCTCTCTATAATTCTGAGTATCTGCTACATGTTCTACATATGCTATTGTATGCTTGCACTACTGTTTTTTCTCTCTTTGAGCATTCCAGATAGTATACCACTTGGTGTGTTTTTTCCATACTCTTAGACAGAGTCTGGAAAGGGCCAGGTAGCCTCCAGATCTCACCCTCTTTTCAAAGGTGACATATCTGGTATACGCCCTCCCAGTCTATCTCTGGTTGGAGTTTGCTTGTGTTTGAGAGATATCCCTGAAAAGGGATATTACACACTTCATCCCACAGGTCTTGGGTCATCTGTGAAGTGCATGGTACAACTGTGGCGCTGGTTGGGCATGGTGAACCAGGTGCATCTTCCTTGTGCATTTTACGGTACATTTTCTTGTTGAATGTGGGCAATTATACTTTTACTTTTCTTTTCAACTGCATCAACCTTCGAGGCATCAAACATACGATAATGACAGATGCATCACTATTTACAGGTCTTGGGTCATCTGCGAAGTGCATGGTACCAACTGTGGGGCTGGTTGGGCACGGTGAACCAGGTGCATCTTCCTCGTCCAATTGGTGAATCTCGAGCAATCTCTGAATGTCTCTCGGGATCCATGGAATGTTGTCTACTGCTATGGAGGCCCATGGCTCTCTACATACACCCTACATGTGCCAATGTAGCCCTCTGGAGGGTTAGGACCCCGTATAGGGAGACCAAACCCAAAATGGAGACCATCTGCAATCCTGCATAAGATCCAATGCTCCCCTCACCTTCCATCATAACAAGTCATTAAAGAAATCAAGTTAAATAGTTTACAAACAATGGACAACAGGTGGGCACTCATAATGGCATGCCCTTCCATAATGGGCTTTGGCATGTGCTAATGTCCCCAAGCTCCAATGGGGGTTAACCAAGTACCCTATTAGGTGGTTTCTACTTCTAGAGGGGACAATATGTCCAAGGTACATCCTTCAAATGGTGGTGACATGTGATAAAGTGATGGAGTAAAGTAGAGAATGCAAGGGGCAACCCTGGGTCACATGTCGGGGTACAAGGGTAGCTAATAAAGGGAAGCCCACACTTGGGTATATAATGTATAGGAAGGAGCAATCATGGTACATGACTTACCCCGACCTTGATTTTTCCACCCTTCTTCATATGCCTTTTTCCTTTTATGATTTTATTTGATTAACTTCTCGGGGCTCAAGGAATAAGAACATGATATATAAGGTATAAGGGCGGTTCATTGCCCACGAGGGGTTGGGACAATCATGGGTTCCTGAATGATAAAGGAGGCTCATTTAGGGCCTATAGGAACCAGGGTGATGGCCATGGGAATGGGGTAGAGCTCATGCATTGGCTTTTGCCCACGTGCTAAATGTGTTTGTCCCGACTATATTTTGCATTTTACAGTACATTTTCTTGTTGAATGTGGGCAATTATACTTTTACTTTTCTTTTCAACTGCATCAACCTTCGAGGCATCGTTTTAGATCCTATCCAAGGTGTGGGCAAGGGGAAGGGGAGGCTAACCCTTTGTGGACTTAGTGGAAGAATTTGGGTGGGGTTATAATGGACGGAAGGGGATTGATATATATGGACGAGGGAGCGGGACCACACAACCAAATTTAGGGTTTCCCATGTAGTACCATTCCTAAAGCCAAAAGGTCAATAAAAGAGATCACATGAGACTAAGACCCAACGGTAACATCCAAAAGAGGTCAAGGGGACAAAAGCATAGACCTAGCCCACTCTTTCTGCCGAATCCCCCCATTAATCTATGCCCAGAAGTTTCCATGATAAGTGAACTACAATACTCAATTACCAAATGAAAAGGCATACATTTATATTCGGGAGGCACACCTTCAAACATAAGATAATGACAGATGGGTGAGGGACCACGTCGTTGGCTCAGGTCGCTGAGAAATGGCACAACGAGCTAGTTGGTGGCTACAAGGGGCTGCTTGCTGCCGGCTGAGGACCATCTTGGAGAAAATTTTCTCCTAGGGATATCACCCACAAAATGGTGGGTAATGGGCTGAAGAAAAGTCATTGAAGATCACCCCTATGAAGACACCTTTGATGGAAGCATGATAATATGGAGGAGACCTAGAAGAATTCTAGGTTTTGAAGGAAACCTTAGGCAATTTGATTCATAGGGTTTGATGGATATTACGAGGTTAGAGTTTGGGAGAAACCTTTGTTTATGGCAAAGATTTGAGATATGCAATCTAGAAAAAATCCTAGCATGATTAATGTGAAGATGTTCAAGCACTTGTGAGTGATTTGATGAAGCCCTAAATGGGATAGTCTCTATTATGCCTTGGTTATTGATGAAGTTGATGAATATATTGAAGGCAACAATATTATATAGTCAATAAACAATCATCACTGAAGGCTGGTTCAAGAGGAAGCTGATCTCCTCTCGTTAAAAGATAAATAGCTTTTCGATATATGTTACCTCCTTTTGTTCTATTATTGTTTGAGTTTATTGTTTTGATTATTACTTTTACTAACTATGTGAGCATTTGGATACTTCTAACCTCTAGATGAGATGTGATAAGTGGATCCTTCTTGAGGATCATCTGAGATGCAAGAAAGGATGGCTAGTGCAGGAAGAGAAGAGCTAGAGTTGCCCATGACATAGAAGTTGACAAAGTGCTTCCGCTGTCAAATAAGAAGATACGTAGGTATTGAATACTACAAGGTATATATGGTGTATTGTTTCAATGTGTAATATCCCAAATTGGGAACAAACATTGATACAAAGCAAACAAAGACTAAATCTACAACAAACAAAAAAATACATCAAAACCTCATGAATAGAGCCAAAACTGCTGAGCCATTTTATTAATATTTCTGAATGGAGAAAGGTACAAATGGTGCTAGGAAGATGGCACCTTAGCCTGCACAAGCAGGCTCAATCCCTGCTCAGAAACTCTAGCTGCTGGCTGCTCTGCGTGGCTCCTACTCTATGCTGCCCAGTTTGGAAAATGCTGCTGCTCGCTGGAAATGGACTACGTAATGGGGCTGTTCTACTGCATAGAAAATTTTGGGACTTGGACACCAGACTCTCCACAACAAACCCAAAAAAAACCTGTGAAGGGTTTTCCGAAATGCTGACCCCGGAAAATGACCCTCTTGAGCTGGGTACGCAAGTCTACTGGGTAGTCTGGGCTCTGAATTGATCTGCAGGAAATAGCTACCGGAAACTGCCCAAAAACTCTGCTATGGAAGGGCTAATCCCCTCACAAAACTCCCGACTGAAATACCTTGGGCTTTCTCCCTCTCCGGAGCTGCTCCACTATTAGACTGCGTGTTTCTTTGGCTGACTGCGCTGACCTGGAAGGCACTGCATATCTCTGGACTGAACCTGTGTGAATCTCCTTCAAAACTGAACTGAACTCCTCTCCTGAGCAGGCACTCAAAGTCCGTCGAGGATGAGGTTGAGATTCCCGCTTGGAAATCTTTGTGCTAAACAACACTTGCAGACTCGGCTAAACAACTCAAGCGTGCTTCTGGTTTACCAGATAGAAAATTAGCTGATGACTAAATGAATGAGGAATATGCTGCTCTCATCCTCTTTTACCTAGCTGAGCCCCCAATTTTTCCCTTGGGCCCCATTGGACTGTGCTGCCACCTCTGCTTGCCAATCCCTGCGCTGCCACTTGGCTGCTCCCTACTGCGTGATGTTGGGCCCCATGGGTCCCACTTCAACGTTAATCTTTGCCTTAGTGACTTTAGGAAAGTGATTTAATCTCTGATTTATTTGTGGGACACCTTTACCCACTTTATTTTCCTGCTAACTTTAGAAAAAGGCAAATTTGTCAAAAATTAATATTCCAATTAGCTAACTAATTCATTAATATTCCAAATGTGTCCAAGATGGCCTCCGGCTATAGCACCAAATGCCCCTCATCATTGGTGGGCGGAAGCTCCATAGTGGCTGTCACTTGCTATCCCAAATCCTTTTTCAGGCGTGAGACTTGAAAAATATTGTGGATCCTGCTCCCGGATGGCAGCTCCAACTCATATGCTACTTCCCCAACACCCCTGATCACCTTGTATGGTTCGTAGAAGTGGGGCTTGAGCTTCTCAGCTCCCTTCTGCTTCAACGTGGATTGCTTGTATGGCTGAAGACGGAGGTAAACCAAATCATCTACCTCAAATTGCCCCTCCACACGGCCTCTGTTTGTGTAAAGATTCTGCTGGTTCTGCGCTGTAGCTATGTTATCCTTGAGAGCCTGGAGTATATCTTGGCTCTCTTGGATCTAGTCTTTGGCCCTAGGGGCCTTGGTAGCTTCGAACATCACATCAACAAAAGTTAGAGCATTATAACCATACAAAACATAAAACAGAGACATACCAATCGACATGTGGAATGTCATGTTGTAGCAGTACTCACCCAAGTGAAGCCAGCGCAGCCAAGCCTTCTGCTGCTCTATGACATAGTTTCTCAAGTAGCCCTCCAGCCACTTGTTCACTATCTCAGTCCGTTCGTCCATTTGTGGGTAATAAATGGTGCTAGGTGTCAACTCTGTACCCACTAAATGGAATAATTCCTGCCAAAAGCCGCCCATGAACCGACTGTCTCTGTCACTGATTATGGTCTTTGGGAGACTATGGAGTGTGAAAACATCCCGAAAAAATAATTCAGCCACCTGTGAAGATGTGTACCGAGCTAAAATGGCTAAGAAATGAGCATACTTCATCAGTCGATCAACTACTACGAAGATGCAATCCTTGCCTCGTACCACGGGCAATCCAATGATGAAATCCATAGAGATGCTTTCCCATTTTCCCTTCGGAATGGGAAGCGGCTGTAGCAAACTTGCAGGATGGTTCTGGTCATCTGTTACCTGCCCATCCAATACTTCACGTGCAAAACGGTCCTTGCAGTACTCTACCAAAAGTTGAGCCCTCCAATCTGCATTAGGGCTTGTCAAGGACAGCGCTGCTGGTCTCCGTGATAAAGCATCAACCACCACATTGTTCTTCCCCTTGACATACAGATCATAGGCTTGGATCTTGCTGACCCATTTCTGTTGTCTCTCCTGCAACTGTTTTTGCTCAAGGAAGAATCAAAGACTGTTGTGGTCAGTCCTCACCTGAAATCTGTTACCCTCCAGGTACTGCTAGAACTTGGCCAACGCATGCATGATGGCCAGCATCTCCTTGTCGTATATGGGGTACAATCTCTCATGCAACAACAACTTCCGACTCTCGAAAGCTATAGGATGACCCCCCTGCATCAATGATGCGCCTACCCCTTCTCCTAAAGCATCACACTCTAGCACAAAGTGCTACGTGAAGTTAGGCAAGGCCAACACCGGGCAACTGCTCATCACCTCCTTGAGCCTGTCAAAGGCTCTCTGCGCAGCATCTGCCCAACTGAAAGCCCCCTTCTTGTTGAGATATGTGAGGGGTGGTGCAAGTTATGAGAATCCTTTGACGAACTTCCTGTAGTAGGTGCAGAATCCTACAAACCCTCGAAGTTCAGTCACGTTCTTCGACTTCGGCCAATCCCGGATGGCCGGATCTTCTCCTCATGGACTCTCACTCCGTCCACTCCGATAATATGCCCCAAATAGAGCATCTCTGTAAGCCCAAACTCGCACTTGGACAACTTGGCATATAAATGCTACTCCTCCAAGATACACAATACAGCCTCAATGTGTTGCAAATGTTCCTCCCACGTGCGACTATAGATGAGGATGTCATCGAAAAATACCAGGACGAAGTTCCTCAATTGACCACGGAATATGTGGTTCATACAAGACTGAAAAGTGGCCGGAGTGTTGGTCAGCACAAAGGGAATTACCAAAAACTCGAAATGGCTGTAATGGCAGCGAAATGCAGTCTTAGGGACATCCTAGTCTCTCACCTTGATATAATGGTACCCTGACCTCAGATCGATCTTAGAGAAGAACTTCGCTCCCCTCAACTCATCCATCAAATCATCAATCCTGGGGATGGTGTAGCGGTTCTTCATGGTCTTCTTGTTCAGCGCCCTGTAATCTATGCACATCCGCAGTGTGCCATCTTTCTTCTTCACCAGAACCATTGAAGAAGCAAAGGGTCTAGTGCAGGGCCTAATGTGTCCCAATGCTAAGAGCTCATGTATGGCTCTCTCAATCTTATCCCTATAGGCTTTGGGGTGCCTGTAGGGAGTGGTAATCACTGCCTGGATGCATCGCTCCAGCTCGATGGTGTGCTCAAACCCCGGTCTGGTGGTAGTCCCTAAAAATCGTGGAGTAACGATCTAGGATAGTTTGCACATTTGGATGCACCAGTTGACCTGCCTCTGAAATTCGCAGCTCCACTGCCCACTCTATGTCTCCCTTCCAGAAATTTTCCTCCATCCGGTGTGCAAAGACTGTCTGTGGAGGATATGTGTGCATGCCTTTGATCATCACATGCTTCCCGCTCTTCTTATCCGTCCACTCCATCTTGAGAGTCTCCCAATCTGTAGTGACTTTCCCAAGTGTGATAAGCCACTGTACATCGAACACCACGTTGGTATCTGGGATATCGACCACAAAAAAATGATCTGTGACCGTGTATGTCCCCATGGTCACTACTAATGCTGAAACATACCGCATGCACTGCATGGTCCTGGCACCTAGAACCAACACAGAGAAACCATCAAAGCTCTCTGCCTGTATGCCCCTCCTCTGCACTAGTTGGGCATCGATAAAATTGTGTGTGGCCCCATTGCCCACCAACACTGAGACACGCTACCCCTGGATTGTGCCCTAGACTCTCAGTGTTAAGCACTTGAGAACTCCTTGCAAAGATGCAAGGACTCCTCCGGTAGGTGCAAACGTTGCTGCTGGGGAGGTGGTGGTGGATGATCTCCTCCTGGTGCACCGGTGCTGGCATCTCCATCCAACTCCTCATATGCCTCTTCTTCTCCCTCATTATCGGAGAAGACCTCAATGTAATGTGCCTTCCCTCTAGCACAATGATGACTCGGTGCCCATGGCTCCTGGCAAGTGAAGCAAAGCTTCCTCCGTCTCAAGTCTCTCCGGGTGTCATCATCCAAAGGCACTCGACCTTGGTTTCCTCTTGGGGGTGGAGCTCTCACGTCTTTTCCCTTCTGCTGGAAATTGGAATGCTAGTTTGTGGGGAAAAGGAGCCCTCGTCCTTGGCATGGCATCCTGTAAGTCCCTAGTCCTCCTTACTGCATCCTGCAGCGTAGTAGGCCTAGTGGATCTGACTAGCCCACGCAAAGGTTCCGCCAGTCCGTCAATAAACATATACACTCTCTTGGGCACAGAAAAAATTGGAACCATCACCGAGAGCTTTAAGAACTCATAAATGTGAGTTTCCGGGTTCCCCGTCTGTTTGAGCTTAGCCAGCTCAACAAAATGTTCCTCCGGGTCCTTCTGATCAAATCTCTCAATCAACCTTTGGGTGAACTTAGCATATGCTATCACTCCTGCGTGACCCAACGTAGACATCTCATGGAACCACCAGTCATGGGCTTCTCCCTCAAGGTGCAGCATTGCCACCTTGATGGCCTCCACCTCTGCCATTTGGTTCAGCTGAAATCAAATGTCCAACTTCTCCACCCAAGCCTTTGCCGAACACTTCGATGACCCATTGAAGGTAGGCAAGAAAAATCTGCCCATGGTACGTTGCAGGTCATTACCCTGCGTGTAGTCTCCTCTATTCTGGCTTTGTGGTATGCTATTGTTTTTCAGCTAGCAAAATTCATTGAAGGTGAGGGCATCTTCGAACTTTGGCCCATACGATTGATATTCTGCAAAATACTCTCCATAGTGAGCCACCTCCGGCTCCTGTGGTACTCTCGTTCCTGCCCCTGAAGTCATGAATGTGGGCATGGTAGAGCGTGGTGGAGTGCTTGGCACTACCTGCTGTGCAGTGTTATGCTCAAGTACATGGTGAGAGGTACCAGATCCTTCTCCATTGTGAAATTCCCTTGGAATTTCCCGCTGTCTGTTCTTCTCAACTATCTTCTGTCTGATCTCCTCTATCTTCTTGGAGAGCTCCTACACTAACTTTAGGAGGAGGTTACCAAACTCCTTCCCCTCATCTCGTTCTTCTGCCATTGGTGCCTTCCCCTTGCCTTCCTCCATCGGAACGTTGTCTTCTTGATCAGGGGTTATTTTGAGTCTACGCTCTCTGCTTCTATACCGCTTCTTCCGGTATGTAATGTATTCTCTATCTTCCGAGGTCATAGATCAAATGCTCCACAGACTAAGCCAAGTCTATGAGCTCTAATGCCACTGTAATATCCCAAATTGGGAACAAACAGTAATACAAAGCAAACAAAGACTAAAACTACAACAAACAGAAAAATACATCAAAACACCATGAATAGAGCCAAAACTGCTGAGCCATTTTATTAATATTTCTGAATGGGGAAAGGTACAATTGGTGCTAGGAAGATGGCACCTTGGCATGCACAAGGCAAACTGAAATACTCCTCAATCCCTGCTCCAAAACTCTATAGCTGCTAGCTGCTCCGCGTGGCTCCTCCTCTACGCTGCCCAGTCTGGAAATGTTACTGCTGGCTGGAAATGGACTGCATAATGGGGCTGTTCTACTGCACAGAAAATTTCGGGACTTGGACATCAGACTCTCCACAACAAACCCAGAAAATCCCGCGAAGGGTTTTCCGAAATGCTGACCCCGAAAAATCACCCTCTTGAGCTGGGTAGACTGGGCTCTGAACTGATATGCAAGAAATAACTGCTGGAACTGCCCAAAAACTCTGCTATGGAAGGGTTGATCCCCTCACAAAACTCCCGACTGAAATCCTTTGGCCTTTATCCCTCTTTGGAGCTTCTCCACTGCTAGACTTTGTGTTTCTATGGCTGATTGCGTTGCCTTGGAAGGGACTGTGTATCTCTGGACTGAACCTGTGTGAATCTCCTCCAAAACTTAATTGAACTCCTCTCCTGAGCAGGCACTCGAAGTCCTCCGAGGATGAGGTTGAGATTCCCGCTTGGAAATCTTTGTGCTAAATAACTCTTACAGACTCATCTAAACAACTCAAGCGTGCTTCTGGTTTACCAGACAGAAAATTAGCTGATGACTGAATGAATGAGGAATGAGCTACTCTCATCCTCTTTTACCTAGCTGACCCCCCAACGTTCCCCTTGGGCCCCACTGGACTGCACTGCCACCTCTGCCTGCCAATCCCTGTGCTGCCACTACACAGCTGTTATCCCCACGTTGTCTCTACGCTATCCCTACTGCTCCCTCTCTTGCGCTGCCACTAGGCTGCTCCCTACTGCGTGATGCTGACCCCCACGGGTCCCACTTCAGCTTTAATCTTTGCCTTAGTGACTTTAGGAAAGTGATTTAATCTCTGATTTATTTGTGGGTCACCTTTACCCACTTTATTTTCCTGCTAACTTTAGAACAAGGCAAAATTGTCAAAAATTAATATTCCAATTCGCTGACTGCTAATTTGGAATATTACACAATGTTATGTTTTCAGCTGCAATATTGGATGGCAAGGTAAGCCCTAAGGTATGATGAAAATATCACCTTCACAAATGGCACATGCATGCATATGAAAGTGAGTTTGATTCATGATATGTTAAATTTGGCAACTAGGGCCAAACTCCATGTTGCACTACTGATATGATGGAGATGATATTTTTGTTGGATTCCTCTTTCGGAGAGGTGCAAGATTGATCTAAAGATCATCTTGTTTGGATGAGTAGAAGTTGTTTTTTGAATTTATTTTTCCACACGTGCAATTTGTCAAGGTCGTCAAGATTTGTTATGTAGGCTCACATGCCCCAAAAGTTGTGTCACACACCCTTATTCATGGATATAAAAAGGAGAGACATGATCCTCATTTCATTATTCATTCATCACACACATCTCTCTCTCATCTGATTGGTTCATACAGCGTTAGAGGATTCTCGCTCCTCCACACGTTTGAAACAAAAACTGAGATTTTCAGACTGGTTTAGGGCTTTTCTGGACAGCGTTGACCAATGTTGACTTTGGATCAACTCTTGTGATTTGACTGCATTTTCTGGGTCAGAATTCTGATTTCGAGAGGCTGCAATTGGAGGAACAAAAACCAAGGTGAAGCGTTGACTTTGACTGATGTTGACCGCAGGTTTGACTGCTGTTTTGACTGCAGACTTTGACCACTGCATTGACTGGATTTCAGGACTGTTTTGGGCTATGTTTGACTTTGACTAAAGGTCTAGTTTGACCGAGCTTCATTGGAGGCTGATTTACTGGTTTGACCAGCGAAGTCTTTGCTGGCTAGGGCATCCTCTTGACTACTGTAAAATATATTTTCTCTCTCTCTCTGCTGAATAAGAAGAATTATAAGAATATTTGTGTCTGTTATCTTGGCTTGTTTTCTGTCGATTTATTTATATTCTATCAACATTTACTGTCAATGGTTATGTGATTGCATATCTAGAAATTGAATTGGGCTAATAAGAAAGATTGAAGTAAATTGCTCTAAGCATAGAACATACCATGGTTAACTACAATTAACATTGTATCAGAGCTAAGGTGAAGACAAAGCCCAAGCAAGAGTGAGAAGAACAATTACCGAAGAAGAGCAGACAAGGACTAGGATCAATGGCTTCCTCATCATACTTCAAATCTGATGACAAGCTGAATGATAAGTCTGATTATCATGCTTGGAAAATGTCCTTGGATCTAACATTGGAGGAAGAAGATGTTATGGATTATGTGCAGGGAATGATCACCGAGCCTCCATCAAATGCACTAGTTGCCACTAAAACAAAGTACAAGAAAGGGGAAGTCAAGGCTAAGAAGACCAGTAGGGATTCTATTCATAAGCACTTGGTTACTTATATCTTCGAGTTGGGCACATCTAAGTAGATGTATGATAAGTTGGTTAGCATGTTCAGGGCTAACAATGCTAATCAAATTCTCTTTTTGAAGAACAAGTTGAAGAACATCAGGATAGACAAGGGAGAGTCCATCCAATCCTACTTCATGAGGATCACTGAAATCAAGAATGATCTCTTAGCTATTGGAGAGGCCATAGCTGACCGAGAGCTCACTCTCATTGCTCTTGGAGGTCTTCCCCGACCATGGTATGTATTTAATACTACTATTTTCAATAATAATATAATTCTTGATTTTGATGAATCGTTGACGAGATGCGCTCAAGAGGAGACAAGGATGATGGATAGAGACCATCCCTCTAATGGGAATGGAAGTGACCCTATTGCCTTCACCGCTCATGCAAAGAAGAAGAACAATGTTGGTTCGAGAAATCAAAATCATGGAAGAGCGGGTCCCAAAGGAAGGAAGGGAAGATGTCACAATTGGAACAAGTTTGGTCACTATTCCAGAGAGTGCCCTAATAAATGTGAAAAATCCTAGATCCGGATTCCTACTGCAAAATATCTGAATTACTTCTTCTATTATGTTTCATAATTATTTCATTACTGTGAAATATCAAAGTAATTTCTGAAGCAGTCTACACAAATAATGCTGCAGAAATAAATCTAAGAGCTGAAACAATCTGAGCAAAATAAAATGAAAAACATCCACATGTGACAGTTATTTTTGGACTAAGTCCCCAGAAAAACCCAACTTGGGAAAACTAGTGCAACAGATCTGAGGGTTTGTATTATTAAGCAACAAAATCTTGAATACAACTAGGGTGCCAACATCCGACAAACCCTTCAGAGAAATTAGACAACAAATGTAATTGTGAGATATACCTCACTCTGCAAGCCTCTGATTGATCTAAAACAACGCTGGTGAAGCCCTCACTACCTCTACGTGACTGCCTACGCTGGATTTGCGTAAGCTTGCGTGGGCAAGCTTGAGGAACTGCGTCACCTCTTACTGCAAATGATCTAGCTAATTTGAGACTAGATTTTGGCCCTCCTTGCTTAGAAACCCCAGCCTCTAACTATCTCTGCACTGACTCCAAGAGACACTGCGCTGTTTCTGCGTGATTTCCTGCAGGGTCTGCGTCACCTCTTCAGAAAACTGCGCTATCTCTCTCTGCGTCACCTCTACCTCTCTCTGAAATGCACTCCTGGTCCTCCTGACCAGTCTCTGCTTCTGCCCCTCTCTGGATCTGATCACTGAATCACAATCACTTAGAAAACCCTGCCCTAGTGATTTGATTCTTGATCAAAAGCTGTGTCTCCTCACACAAATTCGAAAATGCTCAATGGCTCAAGTGTCACAATGTGTTTTTCCATAGGCCCCTCACCCTCCTTATATTCTTCTGTTGAACCTTCAACGACCAAGATTAAAACATAATCAAGGGCTAAGATTAACTTGGAGGTGATCCATGACTTTATCTAGAAGATTCACACGTAGTTTAATTAATACCCTTTAATTAATCAGTTCCCAAATGATTAATTAATTTAATTAAACCATTTCTAAGTGGAATTTTCCAAAACCATTTCTGGTTTTTATGGAATATATGTGTCCTGGCCTATATACAAAATTACAAGGCTAGAGCACATCTGATGCCACCATAAATCAACACTCGCTCTTAGCGAGGAAAGTGCTCTAGCAAAACAACTCAATGTGCTGCTCTGACTTTTGGAACATCTACTGCTGTGCTGTTGATGTTGCTCACCAACATTGCACAAGAAAATGCTGCATCTGTACTGCTGTTGACTCTGCATACTGTTGCCAACAACCACTGTACTGCAACTCCCACTGAATTCTGCAACCATGCTGCTACAGTGCGTGAGCACTGCTCTGCACTGCGTGAGCACTACTCTGAACTCTGTTGCACCACTTGTGCACTGCGCTGCTGCACTGTTGCTACTTGTAACAGAAAAACATCTGAAATTGGACAAGTAGATCTGCAATTGAAAAATAAGACTGGCTGTTGCTAACTTCTGCACTAGCTCATTGAAAATACTGCGCTGTTGCTGCTCTGCACTGCGTGAGCATTGCACTGCACTGAGCTGTTGCTGCTCAACCGCTGATGCTGCTGCTCCCTCTCTGCGCTGATCGGACTCTAGTATTGCTAGCCACTGCACTGTCTTCTCATCTTCTGCTGCAACTGTCCATCCTGCTACTGTCTTTAGGTTGCCGTAGCTCACATGTGATCCAAGAGTTCGGAAATACTCAAGGATCTCGCTTCCTTGTAGATTCTGGATCTATAAATCCAAGTCAACCCACTTTTCTCCTTTCGGAATGTGAGCTAACATAGCACAATCTTTTTTTGCCTCAATCTTGGCAGCTCCTGACTGTGGATCTTCCTTCTCCTCTTTATCCTTTTTCTTAAGAGGACACTGTGTGGCATAATGCCCCATTTCTCCACACTGAAAGCACTTGATCTTGGACAGATCTTTTCTTCTTCTGCTTCTATTGCCCTTTTGATGCAAGGGCAGTGTTATCTTCTTACTCCTTGACCTTTGAAACGCTACTGCCATCCTCCAAGCGAATTTTTAGGAGATCTCTCCTTAACTCTGCTTGCTGTAAGGCTGCACACATTGCTTCCCATCCTGGAAGTCTTTCTCTGCCCAATATACTTTGGACAAAGACCTGATAGTCCTTTGAAACAGAGTTCAGAGTGAGGCTTAGTAGCTTTGAGTCTCTAGGAGCAGATCCTACTGCAGACAGTTGATCTTGGTTTTCCTGAATCCGAGACAAGAAGGAGTCAAAACGCTCTCCCTTCTTCATCCTGATATTCCGCATCTTCTCTTCAAGGTACATCTTTCGCTGCTCGGAAGATCCTTGGTATAGCTTTTCCAGCCCTTACCCACATTTCTCTAGCAATGGTCTTTGCTGCTATGTGGGGTACGATATGATCCTTCACACCATCTAGGATCAATTGCTTGGCTCTCGCCATATTCTTCTTGAATTGCCTCAGGTGTGTTGCATCAAGAGGTTCTGCAACTGCACTGTCTATGAGGGCCTTCAGATCATGCTCATCAAGGAGAAATTCTATCCTTGATTTCCAAATAACATAGTTGGAGGCACCCTCCAATCTATCTTGGTCACGCAGTGCATTGCTGGCCATCTCCTCAACTTGTCGAAATCTTCCTCTAACCCTCTGCTCAACTAGACTTACGCACTCCTTGAGGAGTAAGTCACTGCTTGCTGCACGGGAAAAAGTTGAGTTTCTTTGAGTAAGAAACCCTCTGAGGTCAAGAAATCCCCAATTGTGTTTTTCAGAAATTTTCTGACGCTTCTGCCCCAGCTCTTACTGCTGTGTAGTAACTGCGTCCTTCAGCTATGCTGCCTCTTATACAACTGAAAAAGCTTACCCCTCTGTCAAGTCTCTCAGAGGGAGCTTTTTTTGCGCTGGAATGCCCTCCTAGCCTAGACAACTAAATTTCTGGGAGGGTCTGCTGCTGCTTACGCAGATCGCAGACTCTTCAGCGCTGATTTGCTAGTTCACTTGTGTTTCACCTGCACTTCAGCTTGAATAAGCTCTGATAACATGTGAAAAATCCTAGATTCAGATTCGTACTGCAACAAATCTGAATTACTTCTTCTATTATGTTTCATAATTATTTCATTACTGTGAAATATCGAAGTAATTTTTGAAGCAGTCTACACAAATAATGCTGCGGAAATAAATCTAAGTGCTGAAACAATCTGAACAAAATACAATGAAAAACATCCACATGTGACAGTTATTTTTGGACTAAGTCCCTGGAAAAACCCAACTTGGGAAGACCGGTGCAGCAGTTTTGAGGGTTTGTATTATTAAGCAGCAGAATCTTGAATACAACTAGGGTGCCAACATCCGGCAAACCCTTAAGAGAAATCTAGAAAGCAAATGTAATTGTGAGATATACCTCACTCGGCAAGTCTCTGACTGATCTAAAACAGCGCTGGTGAAGCCCTCACTACCTCTGCGTGACTGCCTATGCTAGATTTGCGTAAGCCTGCGTGGGCAAGCTTGAGGAACTGCTTCACCTCTTACTGCAACTGATCTAGCTAATCTGAGACTGGATTTTGGCCCTCCTAGCTCAGAAACCCCAACCTCTAGCTATCTCCGGACTGACTCCAAGAGACACTGCACTGTTTTTGCGTGATTTTCTGCAGGGTCTACGTCACCTCTTCAAAAAACTGCGCTGTCTCTCTCTGCGTCACCTCTACCTCTCTCTGAAATGCACTCCTGGTCCTCCTGACCAGTCTCTGCTTCTTCCCCTCTCTGGATCTGATCACTGAATCGCAATCACTTAGCAAACCCTGCGCTAGTGATTTGATTCTTGATCAAACGCTGTGTCTCACACAAATTCGAAAATGCTCAATGGCTGAAGTGTCATAATGTGTTTTTCCATAGGCCCCTCACCCTCCTTATATTCTTCTGTTGAACCTTCAACGACCAAGATTAAAACATAATCAAGGGCTAAGATTAACTTGGAGGCGATCCATGGCTTTATCTAGAAGATTCACACTTAGTTTAATTAATACCCTTTAATCAATCAGTTTCCCTAAGTTTAGACTTAGGAAAACATTAAAAAACGATTAATTAATTTAATTAAACCATCTCTAAGTGGAATTTTCCAAAACCATTTATGGGTTTTATGGAATACATGTGTCCTAGCCTATATGCAAAATTACAAGGCTAGAGCACATCCGATGCTACCATAAATCAACAAGGACTCTCCCCGAGATGATGATGACAACAACAACAACAACTTCAGGGGGAATGGAAGAAACAACAGGTTCAAAGGAAAGAGGAAGGTTCCCTTTGATCGAAATGGAAAGGATATGGTCAACCTTTCAAGAGGTCAAGGAACTCCAGGTATGATGAATCTAATGTTGTTGATAATAAGAGAAATGAATATATTCTTATATCTGCCTTCTCTGCTGCACAACTGGTCGAGTGATAATGGTGCCTCAAGGCACTTTACTAGATATAAAGAGGCCCTCTCTGATTTGATTGAAAAGGATACTAATTTGGAGATTATTCTTGGAGACAATGCCACCTATTCTATGAAAGGGGCAGGGACTGTGACCCTCCATCTAAATCAAGGTCAAGTCCTCCGTTTGCAAGATGTGTTGTCCGTACCTGAATTGAAGAAGAATCTAGTGTCTATCTCGGCAATGGAAGACAAAGGATTCGAGATGGCATTCATCGATGGAGAGGTACACATTTGGAAGAGGAACTTCAAAGAAGCGTTCACTCTTGGTTTCAGGGTTGATACACTCAATCAGGTTGGACGAAGTCCGTTGGGGGCCATGACATGCAACACAACTCTTCTATCCGAGCTATGGCACCGAAGGTTTGCACACATTCATTATAAAGCCCTTCTCGAAGCAAGGAAGGTGGTGACAGGTATGCCTGACTTTAAAGATGATCATGAAGGTGTATGTCAGGGTTGTGCTAAGGGAAAGCATACAAGGGGACCATTCCCCTCAAGTGTCACGAAGACATTTGATATTTTACAATTGATTCATTCTGATCTATCTAGTATGCTGCCCGTAACATCCTTGAGAGAATGCTTATATTATATCACTTTTATAGATGACTTCTCTCGCAAAACTTGGATATAATTTTTTAAGAAGAAGGACGAAGCATTCAAGTGTTTCTGCACCTTCAAGGCCTTGGTTGAAAATCAAACAAGGAAGAAGATCAAAATTTTGAGGATCGATAATGGAATCAAATATGAGTCGAATGAATTCAATGACTATTGCAGGGAAGCTGGCATTAAGACGGAGACCACTATTGTGTATTCTCTCAAACAAAATGGTGTTGCTGAAAGGAAGAATAGAACCATTTTGGAAGTTGCCTGTGCCATGCTTTATGACCAAGGTCTTCCGAAGTTCCTATGGGGAGAAGCTACCAACACTGTTGTGTATGTTCAAAATAGATGCCCACATTCTGCATTGGACTCCAAAACTCCTGAAGAAGTCTTCTCTGGTAAGAAGCTCGATGTCTCTCATTTTAGAGTTTTTGGAAGTCCTGTATATTTTCATGCGCTGAAAGAAAAGAGAAGCAAGTTGGATGCTTCTGGAAAGAAGGGAATGTTTGTGGGCTATAGTGAAACCTCGAAGGCATATAGAATCTATGTGCCTGATTAAAGAGAAGTGGAGATATGTCATGATGTCACCTTCGATGAAGATGCTGCCCTCAGGAAGGTAAGGGATCTTCCTATCTCAAAAGAAGACAAGGAAGAAGAAGAAGCAGGAAGGCAGGAAGAATCGAAGGATGAACTGATGCCCGATGTTGAAGGTCCGATGGATTCTATAGATCCACCTTCTTCAGATAAAAGGAGACCCTCATGGGTTAAAGACACTCTCGAAGATGTCGAGAGACATATTGCTCCAAGGTAAACATTCCGTGAAAGCAAGAAGCCGAATAGGTACCAAGGGTACCTAGCAGCCGTGAGCACCATTGTACAATCTGAGCCTGGAATGTTTGAAGAAGCCGTGAAGCATCAAGTTTGGAAGGATGCTATGAATGCGGAATATGAGTTGATCACGAAGAATGATGACTGGGATGTGGTCTCTAGACCGAAGGACAAATCTGTTGTCACCTCGAAATGGCTCTACAAGATCAAGCATGGAGTTGATGAAAGTGCTGAAAAATTCAAGGCAAGATTTGTTGCCTGAGGCTTCTCTCAAAAAGAAGGAATAGATTATGATGAAATATTTGCACCTGTTGCCCGCTACACCACCATCCGTTCGATCATTGCCCTTGCTGCATCACAAGGATGGAGTTTACATTAGATGGATGTCAAGACTGCCTTCTCACATGGCTCAATCAAGGAAGAGGTCTATGTGGAACAACTTCTGGGGTTTGAAGTTCGAGATAGAGACTCACATGTATGCAAGTTGAAGAAAGCACTCTATGGGTTGAAGCAAGCCCCTATAGCTTGGTATGAGAGGATCGATAGCTACTTGATGAAGCTGGGCTTTACTGGAAGTGATGCTGATCCAAACCTTTATTTTAAGGTTGATAATGACAAGTCTCTCATTCTGGTTCTCTACGTAGACAATCATTTCCTGACAGGTGTTGACCCTCTCATTCATCAATGTAAGAGGGAGCTAGCTTCCGATTTCGAGGTGAAGGACCTAGGACTAATGCACTATTGCCTAGGCTTGGAGGTCTGGTAAAAGCCAGGTGAGATTTTCCTTTCTCAAGGATAATATGTTGCGAAGCTGTTGGAGAGATTTGGGATGGTGGACTGCAAGTCTGTGACTACTCCGATGGAACTCAACTTTAAGAAGTTGTGTGGAAGTGCTGCTGGGCCCGAGTTGGGAAATCCCACTGAGTATCATCAACTCGTGGGGGCCTTGATGTTTTTAGTGAACTCACGTTTGGACATATGTTTTGCAGTGAACATGTCGAGTCAATATATGGTTGACCCTCATCACATTCACTGGATTGGTGCCAAGAATCTCTTGAGATATCTTTGGGGCACAATCAACCATGGGCTGAGATACACTGCCGGGAGTATGAGGCTCCATGAATATACCGATGCCGATTGGGCAGACAGTGTGGTGGATCGTAAGAGCACATCTGGATGTTGCTTCACTCTAGGTTCTACTTCGATCTCTTGGATGAGCTGGAAGCAGAAATCGGTTGCTTTGAGCATCGCCGTGGCCGAATACGTTGCAGCAAGTATGGTTTGTTGTGAAGCTGTTTGGTTGAGAAAGCTCTTTAGAGAGCTGTTTGGGCATGTGCTGGATACCATCGTGATCCTTTGCGGCAACCAAAGTGGGATTCGTCTTTTTGAGAATCTCATGTTCCACGACCGATCCAAGCATATTGATATTAGGTACCACTTTGTACGGGACATGGTATATTGAGGCGCCGTAAGGCTCCATCACATTGGGGCTGATGAGAAGGTCACAAATATTCTCACAAAGCCCTTGGGGAAAGTCAAATTCTTAACCTTCCGTGAGAAGCTTGGTATCGTTGACAGACCCTATTGTGAGGGTCCCAGTTGAGTTGGACTATGAGCTCTAGGGGGCTTGGGGATATAGCTACTTGGAGCTATAAGCAACCACAGGGCTAGGTTCGCCTTACCTTGTTGGTGTGCTATTTCCCCACCGTTATGATATTGAGCTGGTTCACCCTCTCTTTGATCTATGCCCCACATGCATCCTACCCATGTAGTTTGGGACTCATGGGAAGCACCTCTCATCTGGCCAATGAGTTGGGAAATGAGGATAGAGACCATAGCATTATCGATGGACACATCGTGTATTGTCGTACTCTCTATGTCTAGATGGGATGTGTCCAACAACTTGATCTGGGATAAAGTTTGGTTGAGGTTTTTACCTCTAAACTGACTTCGGGTCAGTGGAGAGTGGCAAGGTCCTTGTGACTCACTCTCGATCATGTTTTCTTATTATTTCTTATATAGCAGAGCAGAGCCAGCAAAGCAGAGGCAATAGGATGACACAAGATTGCAAGATGATATATGATAATACATGATGGTACTAGATGATAGGATTGCACAGGTTGACAGATGGATGGTTAGGTGGAGTTCTCCCTAGTTGAGAGGGAGTGTTAAATTTGGAAACTAGGGCCAAACTCCATGTTGCAGTGCTCATATGATGGAGATGATATTTTTGTTGGATTCCTCTTTCGGAGAGGTGCAAGATTGATCTAAAGATCATCTTGTTTGGACGAGCAAAGGTTGTATTTTGAATTTGTTTTTCCACACATGTGCAATTTGTCAAGGTCGGCCAGATATGTAGGCTCACATGCCCCAAAATTTGTGTCACACACCCTCAGTCATGGATATAAAAAGGAGTGACATGATCCTCATTTCATTATTCATTCATCACACACATCTCTCTCTCATCTCATTGGTTTGTACAGCCTTAAAGGCTTCTCTCTCCTCCACACGTGTGAAACAGATCTTGAGATTTTCAGACTGGTTTAAGGCTTTTCTGGACAGCGTTGGCCAACGTTGACTTTGGGTCAACTCTTGTGATTTGATTGCATTTTCTGGGTCAAAATTCCGATTTGGAGAGGCCGCAATTGGAGGCACCAAAACTGAGGTTAAGCGTTGACTTTGACTGCTGTTTTGACTGCAGACTTTGACCACTACGTTGACCAGATTTCAACATTGTTTTGGGCTGTGTTTGACTTTGACTAAAGGCCGAGTTTGACTGAGCTTCATTGGAGGCTGATTTGCTAGTTTGACTAGTGAAGTCTTTACTGGCTAGGGCATCCTATTGACTGCTGTAAAATACATATTCTCTCTCTTTGCTGAATAAGAACAATCATAAGAATATTTGTGTCTATTGTCTTGGCTTGTCTTCTGTCAATTTATTTATGTTCTATCAACATTTATTGTCAATGTATGTGATTGCATATCTGGAAATTGAATAGGGCTAATAAGAAAGATTGAAGTAAACTGCTCTAAGCATAAAACATACCATGGTTAACTAAAATTAACATGATACTTATGATGAGATGGTGCACTTGGTATTGGACAAGTATCTTACATTCTAAGTCATGGTAAAGCTACTTAGAAACATTGATTTTTGATATATTGGTATAGTTGATATTTGGCAAAGCATCTCAGATCTTAGACGTGATGGATTTCATAAAGAAGGCTAGCACATTGATCCTTATATATGGTAGCTTGATACTATTGATTGTCTTTATACCAAGCATAGTAACTGTTACCCACCACCTGCGGGTGGTATATATAGGAGAAATTTTTTCTCCTAGATGGTCCTCGGCCAGCAGCCAACAGCCCCTTGTAGCCACCAAATTGCTCAATCTGCCATTATCTTTGCCACCTGAGTCGACCATGTGGTCCCTCGCCCACTTGTTATGATTGTATGGTTGAATGTGAGCCTCCTGACCCCAAAGGTATGGCTTTTCATTGGTATAGTTGAGTAATTTTCCTTACTTGTCATCGACACTTTTGTGCATGCATTGGTGGGGGGATTTGACAGAAAGAGTGGGTTAGGTTTGCACTATTGTCTCCATTGTCAAATTTCGTGGTTAACCTTGCACCTTAGTCCCGTGGGATCTCCTTTACTGGCCATTAGCTTTAGGGTTGGCACTACTTGGGAAATCCCAATTTTGGTTGTGTGGTCTCACTTCCTGACACCATATGGCTACATCACTCCCCTTCCACTCATTTTAGCCCCATTCATCTCTTTTCCCATTTTGGTCCACATGTGTCATCTGGGTCCACATAGGGTTAGCATCCCCCTCCCCTTGTCCCCACCTTGGGTCAGGCCTGGAACGATGACCCAAAGGTTGATGCAGCTAAAAAGAAAAGGAAAAACATAATTTGGCCTCTCAATAGAAAATGTACCACAAAAATGCAAAAGATGTTCGAGACATACAAATTTAGCACGTGGGCAAAATCCAAACATGAGCTCTACCCTTTATGTAAATCCCTAATTTTGTGATCATGGGAGTCACTATGGAATTTTTCCCAATTTTAATAATATTAATTAAAAGGGGCAAATATTATTGGAGAAAGGTGGATAGTATTATTTTATTGGAGAATAGTGGCAAATTATTATTTTATTAAATGGTGGCAAAAGTAACATAGTGGAAAGTGGCCCTCACCAATAAAATAATATTAAAAAAAAGCGAGTCTAGAGGCATGAAGAGAAATTATAAAAGCAGGATGGACTCATTTTGTGAATTATCTTTTGATTATTACACTTCATATTACATCTTCTCTTGGGGCTATTTAGCACAAGAAGGGAAGTGCTGGTTAGCACAGTAGTTCCAAGTGGAATTCCACCCTCATTTTGGAGAACTTCGAGTGTCCCCCTAGTGAAGAAATTTGGGAAATCCAATTCAGGATTTAATTGCAGGTGTTCACCCAGTTTTGTACACTTCCTTGGCGCAGAGGCAATTTTTGGAGCACAAATTATTTTAGCTAGAGTGCATCGAGAGATCTGGTGATTTGCAGAGAGATTTCCTACCTTGAGACCAAAATTTTGGTAGTGTTCCATAGGGCAGAAGAATCGAGGAAATTTTAGGGCTAATATTCGCAGGTGGGCTAATTTTCCATGCTTTTTCCAAAAAAAGATTCGCCAATTTCCATTTTTTTCTAAAATGATTCGCCCAAATTTTATAGTACACTACTATTTTAACTTAAAAATTGCTAAAATATTATATCGAATAATATAAAATCATTGGAAATCTAAATATTTCTACAAAAATATCACCAAAATTTTTACAATTTGCATGTTAGGGACTAGTAAGATTCCCCAAGGTTTCAAAACTTTAAGATAATCTTCCATCCTTAAAATTTTCCTTGGCAGAAGTCTTGGCCATTTGGTGGGCCAAATTTCTCCATTCTGGTAGTGTGCAGAGCTCACTAGAGAACGCTTGCGCAGGGGAAGAGAAAAACTAATTTACGAAGGAGATTGGCTGGAGGAGAAGCTAGATTCCGGAGGGGATTTTGTGTGGAATTTCAATGGCATTACGACAGAGGAATTGGGAGTTTTTGGAGCGTTATTTCTTAGCAGTGCGTGTAGCCAGCCAAAGGGTCACTCGCACTATTTGGTGGGCTATCTCGTCACTCAGAATCAACCCAAACCATTTCTGGGTTTTTGTGGGTATTTGGAGATGAGTCAGTGGCTGCATTTTTAGCTAGATCTGGGCAATATTCAGGCTAGAAATCCACTTTCTTTCAGCAATGCATTTTACTATTTAGCTGACAACTTGAACCACTTTGTGTGTTTCCTGGAGAGCTGGTTTGGGGTCAATCCCTTTCAGGGTTTTGTTGGCCTTGTTGAGAATGTTCACCAGGTAATTTCTTAGAATTTTCTGAGCACTTATGAGGGAAAATTTTCCATTTCTTATTTGGCAGCAGCAACAAAAATTTATTGGGTCAACGCACAAATTAGGGAGGAGCTTCTACAACACTTGGGCTTCATTATTATCACTTGAGTTTTTCCTTGCTTGCTTATAGCAAGCCAATGTTTACTATTACCATATATTGTACCCATTCTGCTCATATTATTAAAAATGGCTCAGAGCTTGGTTCATATTTTTGGTGTTTAATTCACATGTTTGCATGTTTTTGAGATTGCAATTTGTAGTTTGTTCATAGCCTTTGTGTAAATTTTTGTAGATGTTCTATGCTTGATGCAACTTTACTTTTTATCCCAATATCAGTCAACAATCACATAAACAATAAAGTAAAATGTTGATAGAACATACCAGTAGATCGACAGAAGACAAGCCATAAATATATAAGTGTGTTGGTTCGTTATGGCGGTCAACAGGATGCTTCAACTAGCAAAGTCTCAATATGGTCAGCCAACCAGCAATGTCACACAACCCTCTAGGACAGCCAAAACTATCAACTCAAAAGTCAACCCAAAGGTCAATGCTGTCAGTCAATGGTCAATGCAAACAGCAGCAGCAACTTGGTCAACGCAGCGAAGTCTAACTCAACGTATAGCCTCGGGAATAGTGCCAAAAAATGTGGATTTGAAAGATCGAAATTTAGGGAGAGTTTTAGGTCTGTTTGACCTTGCATTGACCAAAGTCAACGCCGGTCAAAGCTGCTGCAGAAACCCTAGGCCAAAAGCAGAAAAGAGCTGCTGCTGAAATTTCCCACGTGTGGAGAGAAGAGCCTCCAAGGTCATTGAACCAATCAGATGAGGAGAGAGAAATGTGTGAGGATGAGATGAGTGAAAATGTCCTCCAACGTTGACCAATTTATATCCATCAGTGAAGGTGTGTGACACAACTGCTGGGGCACAAAACCTTAAGGCCGACCTGCACATATTTTGAATAAATTCAAAATAAATGTTTTGCTCATCGGATTAAGATGATCTTTAGATCGATCTTGCACCTTTCCGAAAGAGGAGTCCAATAAAAGTATTGGCATCTTCATCTGGGCATCACAACATGGAGTTTGGACCTAGTTGTCCAAAATTAACACTCCCTCTCAACTAGGGAGAACTCCATCCACTTGTGCAATCCAAACATCGTGTGTCATCTCGCCGTAACTTGCTTTGCTAGCTTCTTTATTTCAGAACAGAAATGGGTCAGTCACAAAGACATCATTCTCGGCTGACAGATTCAACCCAGAGGTCCGAAACCTCTATAGGACTCACAAAGAGTCTCATACCAACCCGAAGTTGGTTTACCTGACCTGAAGTCAGTTGGAGGTCCGAAACCTCACTATACTTGATCCTAGATCAAGTGGTTGACCATGCCATCCTAGATAGAGAGTATGGAAATCTCTGATGCATCCATCAGTCTTTGCTACTAGTCTCTAGCTTTTCCCACCTCACTGGCCAAATGAGAGTTACTTCCCATGAGCCTTGAACTCAATGGGTAGGATGCATACGGGGCACAGATAATGAGAGGTGAACCAACTCAATCATCATAACAGTGGGGCAGAAGCACACCAACAAGGTTCGGTAAGCTTAGCGCTGTGGTTGCTTGTAGCTCCGAGAAGCTATCCCCAAATCCCCCCGAGAGCTCCTAGAGCTCATCGTCCAACAGGACCCTCAGAATAGGGTCGTTCCATGATACCAAGATTCTCACGGAAGGTTAGGAACTTGACCTTCCTTAGGGGCTTTGTGAGAATATCCGCAACCTGCTCATCAGTTCCTATATGATCGAGCCTTATGGCGCCTTGTTGTACCATATCCTGGATAAAGTGGTACCTGATATCAATATGCTTGGATCGATCGAGGAACACGAGATTCTCAGACAAGTGAATCCCACTCTGGTTATCACAGAGTATCACGGCGGTATCTAGCACATGCCCGAACAAGTCACTGAAGAGCTTTCGCAACCAGACTGCTTCACAACAGGCCATACTCGCTGCAATGTAGTCGGCCTCCGCGATGCTCAAAGCTACCGACTTCTGCTTCCTGCTCATCCATGATATCGAAGTAGAACCAAGTGTGAAGCAACATCTCGATGTGCTCTTACGATCCACCACACTGCCAGCCCATGGTTTATCCGATATCGTGCCCCGAAGATATCTCAAAAGATTCTTGGCACCAACCCAGTGAAAGTGACGAGGCTCAACCATATGTCGACTCAAAGTGTTCACTGCAAAACATACGTCCGGACGGGTGTTCACTAAGAACATCAGGGCCCCTACGAGTTGACGATACTCAGTAGGGTTAGCTAACACAGGCCCAGCAGCGCTGCCACTCATCTTCTTAAAGTTGAGCTCCATTGGTGTCGACACGGACTTAGAGTCCACCATACCAAATCTTTCCAGAAGCTTCACAATATATTTTCCTTGAGAAAGGAAAATCTCGCCAGGTCTCTGCCAGACCTCCAGGCCTAGGAAGTAATGCATCAGTGCTAGTTCCTTCATCTCGAACTCAGCAGCGAGCTCCCTCTTGCACTGATGAATGAGAGGGTCAACACCTATCAGAAAGAGGTCGTCCACATACAACACCAGAATGAGAGGCTTTTCTCTATCAACCTTGAAGTAAAGGTTCGGATCAGCATTGCTATGAGTGAAGCCCAACTTTATCAGGTAGCTATCTATCCTCTCATACCAAGCTCTAGGTGCTTGCTTCAGCCCATAGAGGGTTTTCTTCAACCTGCAGACATGGGTGTCCCGATCCTGGACTTCGAACCCCAGAGGTTGCTCCACATACACCTCTTCCTTTATCGCACTATGCAGGAATGCGGTCTTCACATCCATCTGATGAAGACTCCATCCTTGCGTAGCAGCAAGGGCTATGATAGATCAGATGGTGGTATATCGGGCCACAGGTGCAAATATGTCATCATAGTCTATGCCTTCCTTTTGAGAGAAGCCACGGGCAATGAATCTTGCCTTGAACTTTTCAACACTTCCATCAGATCCATGCTTGATCTTGTAGAGCCATTTCGAGGTGACAACTGCTTTGTCCTCCGGTCTTGGAACCACGTCCCAGACATCATTCTTCATTATGTTCTCATACTCTTCGTGCATAGCATCCTTCCAGACTTGATGCTTTACGACTTCCTCGAAAGATCCAGGCTCAGATTGTACGATAGTACTCATGGCTGCTAGATACCCTTGGTATCTATTCGACTTCTTGCTTTCACGGAATGTCCCCCTTGGGGCCATATGTCCCTCGGCATTCTCGAGAGTGTCCTTGAGCCATGATGGTCTCTTCCCCATCGAAGGAGGTGGATCAATCGGGTCCATCGATCCTTCAATATCGGGCATCGTCTATTCCTTCGTTCCTTCTTGATTTCCAGGCCTTGCTTCATGATCTTCCTTAGATCTCGGAAGATTGACTACTTTCCTCAGGGAAGCATCTTCGTCAAAGGTAACATCGTGGCATATCTCCACTTCCCTTTGACCAGGCACATAGACTCTCTAGGCCTTTGAAGTTTCGCTGTAGACCACAAACATTCCCTTCTTCCCAGAAGCATCTAGCTTGCTCGTCTTCTCTTTTGGTACATGAAAATAAACAGGACATCCAAAAACTCTGAAATGTGAGACGTCAGGTTTCTTACTAGAGAAAACTTCTTTGGGAGTTTTCGTGTCCAGAGTGGAATGCGAGCATCGATTTGGTATGTACACAGCAGTGCTCACAGCTTCTCCCCACAGAAACTTTGGTAGACCCTAGTCACATAGCATGGCACGTGCAACTTCCACAATGGTCCTGTTTTTTCATTCAACAACGCCATTTTGCTCAGGAGTATAGACAGTTGTGGTCTCCCTCTTGATGCCAGCTACTCTGCAAAAGTTCTTGAACTCGTTCGTCTCATATTCAGTGCCATTATCAGTCCTCAATATCTTGATCTTCTTCCCTGTCAGATTTTCCACCAAGGCTTTGAAAGTACGAAATCACATGAAAGCCTCGTCTTTCTTCTTCAAGAAGTATATCCAGGTTTTGCGAGAGAAGTCATCTATGAATGTCATATAATAAGAACATCCTCCCAAGGATGTCACGGGCAGCATACCAGACAGATCAGAAAGTATCAATTGCAAGACATCGGATGTCTTTGTGACGCTTGAGGGGAAGGGCCCCCTTGTATGCTTTCCTTCGGCACAACCCTGACATACACCTTCATGATTATTTGAAAACTCGGGCATCCCTGTCACCACCTTCCTTGCTTCGAGAAGGGCTTTGTAGTGAAGGTGTCCAAACCTTCGGTGCCATAGTTCAGTTTGTCGGATAGTATCACATGTCATTGCTCCCAGTGGACTTCCTCCAACTTGGTAGAATGTATCAACTCTAACCCTGATCGTGATAGCTTCCTTGAAGCTCTTCTTCCACATGCGCACCTTCCCATCAATGAATGCCATATTGAAACCTTTCTTCCATGGCTGATATATACACAAGGTTCTTCTTCAAATTAGGTACATAGAGTACATCCTGCAAGCGGAGGACTTGACCTTAAGACAAGTGGAGGGTCACAGTCCCTGTCCCTTTCACGGGATATGTGGCATTTCCTCCAAGGATAATTTCCAGATTAGTATCCTTCTCAACCATATCAGAAAGTGCTTCTTTGAACCTAGTGATGTGCCTTGAGGCACCACTATCTATCAACTAGACATCCATAGTGTCGGGTGGAGATACAACAGAGAGGGCAGATACAAGAATGAATTCATTTCTTTTATCAACAACATTTGATTCCTCATACCTGGAATTTCTCGACCTTTTGAAAGGTTGACTATTTCCGCCGGAGGGAGCCTTCCTCTTCCCCTTGAACCTTTTGTTCCTTTGATTGCCATTCCTCTAGTTGTTGTTGTTGTCATAATCATCGGGAGAATCCTTCTTGAAAGGGCATTCTCTAGCATAGTGACCTGGCTTGTGACAAGTGTAACACTTGCCCTTCTTTCCTTGGGCCCCTGCTCTTCCTTTGTTCCTTAGACCACCAAAGTACTTCTTCTTAGAATGAGCAGCGAAGGTAGCATTTCCTTCATTTTCATATTCCTTCATCCTTGTCTCTTCTTGTACGCATCTCGATAATACTTTTTCAAAATCAGGTATGACATTATTATTGAGAATGGTAGTGTTGAATACATGCCATTCGGATGAGACACCTCCAAGTGCGGTGAGTACCATCTCTCGATCAGCTATTGTCTCCCCAATAGCTAGCAGATTATTCCTGATCTCGGTCAACTTCAGAAAATATGATTGGACAAACTCATCCCTCCCTTTCTTCAGATTCTTCAATTGGTTCTTGAAGAATAGGACTTGATTTGCATTGTTGGCCTTGAGCATGTGGACCAACTTATCGTACATCTCCTTGGATGTGCCCAGCTCAGAGATGTAGGCAACCAGACTCTTATGAATTGAGTCCCTAATCATCAGCTTTGCGTTGATTTCCCCCTTCTTGTACTTTGTTTTGGCAGCAACAGTTGTAGTGGATGGAGGCTCTTGGATTTTACCCAACACATAGTTCATGACATCTTGGTCTTCCAAATTAAGATCCAATGTCATCTTCCAAGCATGGAAGTCATCATTCCCAGTCAATTTGTCATCAGCCTTAAAGCCATTGTAGTTTGAGGAACCCATCCTCTTCTTCGGTGATTGCTACAAACTAGGGCTTTGACTTCACCTCAGCTCTGAAACCATGTAAATTTTTGTAGCTGTTCTATGCTTGATGCAACTTTACTTTTTATCCCAATATCAGTTAGCAATCACATAAACAATAAAGTAAAATGCTGATAAAACATACCAGTAGATAGACAGAAGACAAGCCAGAAATATATAAGTGTGTTGTTGCGTTACGACGGTCAACAGGATGCTTCAACCAGCAAAGTCTCAATATTGTCAGCCAACTAGCAATGTCACACAACCCTCTAGGACAGCCAAAACGGTCAACTCAAAAGTCAACATTGTTAGTGAATGGTCAACGTAAACAGCAACAGCAGCTAGGTCAATGCAACAAAGTCAAAGTCAACGTCTAGCCTCGGGAATAGTGCCAAAAAATGCGGATTTGAAATATCGAAATTTAGGGAGAGTTTCAGGTCCGTTTGACCTTGCGTTGACCAAAGTCAATGCTGGTCAAAGTTGCTGCGGAAACCCTAGGCCGAAAACAGAAAAGAGTTGCTGTTGAAATTTCCCACGTGTGGAGAGAAGAGCCTCCAAGGTCATTGAACCAATCAGATGAGGAGAGAGAAATGTGTGAGGATGAGATGAGTGAAAATTTCCTCCAACGTTGACCAATTTATATCCATCAGTGAGGGTGTGTGACAACTGCTGGGGCACAAAACCTTAAGGTCGACCTGCACATATTTTGAATAAATTCAAAATAAATGTTCTGCTCATCAGATTAAGATGATCTTTAGATCGATCTTGCACCTCTTCGAAAGAGGAGTCCAATAAAAATATTGGCATCTTCATCTGAGCATCACAACATGGAGTTTGGACGTAGTTGTCCAAAATCAACACTTTGTTATTTCCTGTCTTTTCCTATTAGGAATATTACACCTTATACATGGCCATCACCCTAGTTCGTATGGGCCCTAGATGAGCCCCCTCCATCATTAAGGAACCCATGATTGTCCCAACCCCTGGTGGGTGATGAGCTGCCCCACCTTAAGGGGGTATCCACTGCTATATACTACACATCATGCTCTCATCCCCTGGAGCCTCGAGCAGTTATGAAGAAAAATCAATCAAAGGAAAAAGGCATATGAAGAAGTGTGGAAAAACAAACACTGGGGTAACTCATGTACCACGATTTGCTCCCTCCTACACTCATTTACCCAGTTGTGGGCTATCCTTATTATAGCTACCCTTGTACCATGACATGTGGTCTTGATGACCCCCTTGATCCCTATTCCATTCCATTACTATATCATTTGCCACCTACCATTTGAGGGATGTACATGCCACCCCCTTAAAGGTTGGAACCACCTAAAAGGGTCATTGACTAACCCCCTATTGAGCTTAGAGACACTTGTTCATGCCAAAACCCAATATGGAAGGGCATGCCACCATGAAGTGCCCCATTGATTCCATGACTTGTAAGCCCTTTTACTTGATTATTCTAATGATTTGCTGTATTGGAGGGCAAGGGGATGCATTGGATCTTATGCAGGATGGGTCTTGATTTGGGGCTTGGTCTCCTTATATGGGGTCCCAACCCCCCTCCATAGGGCCACATTGGCACTTGTAGGGTGAGCGTCGAGAGCCATGGGCCTCCACCATAGCAGAGATTACTTCATGGATCCCCAACAATGCTCATTGATTGCTTGTGTTCCACCTTTTGGATGAGGATGATGCACCTGGTTCACCATGCCCAGCCAGCTCCACACTTGCACCATACACTTGGTAGATGTTCTAGGGTCCAGAGGATATCTCCCGCTTCAAAGGGAGGGCATATGTCATCATCATAGCCCTTACAGATGGTCTACAAACATTTTCGATCCATTTGGAGACCCATGAGGATGTCTTTGTGCCCCTACACCCACTTGGGAGTACGACAGGTTCTTGCTTGGAAAACAAGGAGCCAACCCCTTGTCCACTATATTTGGAGTCCATTTCTACATCATGGTACCCCTTGCACTTCATTAGGCCTCCTCAAAGGCCCAAGGACTCACTTTATTGATCATTCGACCCTCTTGAGAGGCTTATTCTTGTGTTATTGAGCTATGCACATTATTTTATTTTAGGGGCATTTTTAGTCCAAATTATGCCATTCGAATCCCTTAGAGGATTGTATAAATAGAAGAGAGGCATTCTCTCTCATTCATCATTACCGGGATTGGATTAGTATCTCTTATGAGAATTTTGCACTTTTTGTTGGGATGAATTTTTGGAGCTTTTCTTGATGCATTATGATGTTTGCATCTCGTTATTGTCTTTGGAGCTTCTCCAATGCGAAGTTGATAAATGGATATACTCTCTCTCTCTCATGTAAGTCGAAATTTTGATGCTATTCTTGTTATCTTACTGGTTAACTGCATGTATATTGTTATCTTTATTCTTGTATGGGTTAAATGTAATGTGAAATTCTTCTGGGACCTTGAATACGTGATTAAATGCATACGTTGACCTTTGAGGGATTGGGCAAATGTTCCTAGAGGCACCTCTTAGGTTAAATACCTCGAAACTTTGTCTCCTTCGCAAATTTGAAGTATAAATCTCTATTGATCTAGTTGTTGCCCTTAGAGAGGCTAGCAAAACTCAAATAGGGCTCCTTAGCTCACAAAATTTCATGGTCTATGTGTATCTTGACTCCATTAAGCCCAAGAAATAAGGCACTGATCCTCGTATCGCTTTGGTGGTCAAAATAACATTTCTTTTCTTCATTTCTTCGAATTCTAGGCCTATCCCTAAAAGGTTTTCTAGGCCATCACACGAAATCATTTGTATCCATCCAATGTTGAGAATTTGGAGGGCCGGTGATTAAATCAAATTCTCTTCTTGATAATTACTTTTGAGCTTACTTGAGTTACTTATGTCTTCTCTTCTTTAGCTTATTTAGTTTTTTATCAAGTCAATTATCAAAATACATGAGACACAAAAATTAGGCTCCTAGAGCCAGAGCAAAACCTCTCCCTCTTGGAGAGAAAAACCCACGATAAATTCTTCTTATAGATTTTTGAATGGCAAGTACCATGACCAAGACTCAGACCCTTGACCTATATGTGCATCCAAGATCTTGTTACTGCTTCTTTGATGATCCCAAGCTTGATTCTTCTATTCTTCGCCAATCTGCACTGATCTGCACTAGTACTTAGGGAACTCGGTCTCTAAGTTTTACTTCTTATTGCTTAGTCAAATATTGGAGACTGAATCATCTTCACTTTGCATACACTTGCAACTTTGTTCCTTGAACTGTAGTTAGGAAGGTAAATCACAGATTTACCTTCCTAACTACAGTTCCTCACTTTTTCACATCTTTCAGACTGCTCGATTCTTTAGATCATTGTTTCAACTTCATGAACTGTAGGTGTATACTGATCAGCAATCTAACCTCAGGACAATTACCAAATTCTTCTTCAAACAGATCCACAGTTATAATACTGGTACACTGCCCTTAACTTAGCTTTTATTCCAGACTTCGTCACACTGTCACCACCTCAGATCTATCCGCAGATTTCTTCCTTCAGAGCTGTTCGTTTGGTGTCTCCCTTCTAGCTGATCCGCAATCTTTTCCCAATCCGAATGTATATCACATTAATCTTTTTCCTGAAGTCCATACCTTTATCCTTCCTGTAGACTGCAGATATATCCGCACTTTTTCACAGAGAAATCCGCAAGTTTTTATGCTCAAATGATCCGCAGCTTTAGCAGTATATATAGTGCACTGTCTCCACATTTAGGCCGACCTTCCCTTTTGCCAGTGGGCCGACTTGTCTAGCTGTTGGAAGGCCGACTTTGACACATCATTTGAGCTTATCTTTCAACGTTGATGGAGGGCTGAATTAAGCCATTCTTTCACGGTTTCTTTGGCAAGGTCTTGGAGCATTTCTCTAGACTAGATCCTTCATATGTATGACACTTAATTATATTTATACCTAGAAGACAAAACCCTAATAGACATCAAGAAGAAGTCTATTAACCTATAATAAAATCTTGCTCATGAAACCCATGAAGCAAGTACAACAAAATACATTTTATTATCTTTGTCTTCTTCTTTACATAAATACATAATTACATAGTCAATACGAAGACCGATCCTAGTTACACTTTTCAACATCGAAAACCCTTGAAAATTGGTCCACTATTGTGTTGTAGTTTGCTCAAGAGGTCCTCCAAATTTCAAGCAATTCCGACGGTGGAATCTTGAGATATAGCAAGTCCTAGCCACAAGACCATTTCTTGCCCTAGGTTGATTTTGGGTTAGTGACCTCATTAGGATCATTGCATCCAAATTTCAAAAAAAATTGTCCTTTGTTCCTCTTCTCTTCCCTAATTAGGTCAAGCGCCTTCTTGGTTGATCAACTCCATACCCTTGACCTAATTTTGGGTCCACTTGGTCCTATGTGGTCCCGCAACTTTACAACTCTAATTCCACAAAGATCACGTAAAGACCAAGTCTCTGTAAGGATTTCATGGCCTAGGGATCTTTGCAAGATACGTCCCCAAACCCTAGCCTCAAGAATCCTCTTAGCCCTTCCTAGATAGCCTATCACCTTGCTTTCCAAGCAAGAAAGCCACACAATTGAGTCTCTCTTACGAATAGGCCTTGGGAATCACCCTTTATCCTCTCATTGACACATCCATTATTGTGAATCCTCTTATATCAGGTCTCCTCCCATCGGTGAAAGTCCGTAAAGAGCAGGGAGCCTTAGCTGAGGTGACATTGGGCTATCTCTCCATTGTTGCCCTTGACCTAGTAGCTGCCTTATAGGATCCCCTTCTAGGACCCCTGCTAGTTTGAGCGGTAACATTTTGGCGCCATTGCCAGGGACACAAGACGTGTGTTTTGTTACCCATATGACATATTGACATATCATTATTGGCGACTCAATTGCAAGAACGAAGCCCTAGTGTTTCATTGAACTTCAAAGTTAATGCTTCTAGGGTGAAGCAAACATCTATCAAGGCATTCTAATACACCCTAGCGAGTCCATTTTAATCCTATTATGCAAAATCATGAAAAACAGACTATTGTCGAAAAGTGATTAATCTTGGTTCTACATTTGCAAAGCTCAATGATCAAGACCTTTAACAATTGCAAAAGGATGTGGACAAATATGTTGATTTTTATAAAGATTTATTGGAAAATATGGATAAGGAATTTATACTCAGGTTTCATAGGTCAACACAAAAGCAACTCTACATAATGATGTGTGCCTATGAGAAGTATCCTAGTCGGCTCCTTGAATTTGCTGGCCTCACCTGTGTTTTTAATATTCTGACTGACCTTATCAATGAAAAATATTATAATCAGTCATAATGCCCCACGAAAGGTAATCAAATGGATGATCAAGGTGATACTGAAGAAAGTTCAAATGTGAAGGATCATCATGAAAGTAAGGAATATATGAAAGAATGGAATTAATCTAAAGAAGATAGTGATGAGGACCTCAAGATGCAAATTTAAGGATTGAGAATGTGCATGGCATGAGTGAAAGCCTACTAAATCCCGTGAGGACGAACACGATGAAGTGGGGACTTTCATTCAAGAATGGGTGCTTGAGGATGTGAATATTGTAGCTCCTTGTGAAGATGACATTTCTGATTTCTTGTGCATTAGTGAGGGAAAGTGGCATGTGGGCAGCCATCATTTTGACTACAACCTCTATTTATGATACTGAAACTGAAAATGAAGTTGGAATTCATTCTCCTTTTCCCTAGGGCATTACTCATGATGATATTCTTACTCACACCATCGAAAGGGAGGATCACAGTTTTCCCATGCATGAAGAAGGTTCATGGAAATGACGGGCCCCATTATGGCACTGATGATGACACCGACAAAGGACTTGATTTTCTTGACCTTCCTCATGATCCCAATAACATAGCTACATTATCCAAGAACCTTCGCCTTGGCCATTCTCACATTATCACAATTATGGATGATCCCTTGTCCTCTCCTAGCTATGATGTTAAGAAAGAGCTAGCTGCCAGATCTATCCCTCCTTCCCCCTCATACCCTCAGGATTGTAAATATGATTATCGTGGGCAACCTGCTTGTTGTGTCTCCCCTTGTCATCGATCCCCCTTTCCTCCCAGTCATGACCCTATGGTGGTCATAAAGCATGACATTAATGATGGGATGATATGCCTGAAGTTGCTATCCATCAGAGGTTCATGAGCTTAATTATTGGTATCTCTATCTTTTGGTTAGAAGAAAGGATCTTGTGGAAAAGATTGCATCCCTTGGCTCTCCCATTCCCCATGATACTCCATGCATGGTCATTTCATTTTCCCGCCTTCCGCCCTTGTGACCTTCCATATTGTCATTCCTACCCTTGCCTTTGGATCCATTGCATGGGTGAGCAAAAGGCTAGTTATTTTCATACTGACTGGATGATATGTTGGTTGCATTGGGTCTATGATTATACTTAGTACTTCGGTGATGTAAAATGCATGTTAGGGTAGGCTACATTGCATGTTGATTTTTCTCAATATAACAAACATCGTATGATATTATCAAGATAGATTAATTGCATTTAAATTAGATTTGCATGGAAAATGATTTTACTTTCTTGTTGTTTTTATGGCCTAATACCAAGCATGGGTGATGATAAGACACCACAAAACCATGCTGCCCCGTGTGCTTGGTCTTTGAAATGTGCAGGTAACAAGTCTGTGTTACAAAGAGATTGATGGTGTTCTCATGACCTTCAGTTCGAGTAGCTTTGTGCACCTCTCCGAGAGCTCATGTCCTAGTTGGAGCCAGATGTTACCCACCACTAGTGGGTAGTGTATATAGGAGAAATTTGTTCTCGTAGATTGTCCTCAACCGGCAGCCAACAACCCCATGCAACCACCAGATAGCTCAATGTGCCATTATCTCCGCCACCTGAGCCGACCATGTGGTCCCTCACCCACTTGTTATGATTGTATGTTTGAAGGTAGGCCTCAAAACCCCAAAGGTATGACTTTTCATTGGTATAGTTCAGTAATTTTCCTTACTTGTCATGGGCACTTTTGGGCATGGGTTGGTGTGGGGATTCAACAGAAAGAGTGGGTTAGGTTTGCACTTGTCTCCATTGCCTGATTTCGTGGTTATCCTTGTACCCTAGTCTCGTGGGATCTCCTTTACTGGCCATTAGCTTTAGGGTTGGAACTACTTGGGAAATCCCAATTTTAGTTACGTGGTCCTGCTTCCTGACACTGCCTACATCACTCCCCTTCCACTCATTTTAGCTCCATGCATCTCTTTTCCCATTTGGGTCCACATGTGTCCTTTGGGTCCACATAGGGTTAGCCTCCCCCTCCCCTTGTCCCCACCTTGGATTGGGCTTGGAACGATGACCTGGAGGTTGATGCAGCTAAAAAGAAAAGAAAAAAGCATAATTTGGCCACTCTCAACAGGAAATGTACTTCAAAAATGCAAAAGATGGTGGGAACATACAAATTTAGCACGTGGGCAAAAGTCAAACATGAGCTCTACCTATTATCCATGGCCATCACCCTGGTTCCTATGTGCCCTAGATGAGCCCCCTCTATCATTAAGGAACCCATGATTGTCCCAACCCCTAGTGGGTAATGAACCGCCTCACCTTAATGGGGTATCCACTGCAATACACTACACATCATGCTCTCATCCCTTGGAGCCTTGAGCAGTTATGGAGAAAAATCAATCAAAGGCAAAAGGCATATGAAGAAGGGTGGAAAAACAAAGACTAGGGTAACTCATGTACCACGATTTTCTCCCTCCTACACTCATATACCCAGGTGTGGGCTTCCCTTATTATAACTACCCTTGTACCATGACATGTGATCTGGATGATCCTCGTGATCCCCACTCCATTCCATTACTATATCATTTTCCACCTACCATTTGAGGGATGTACATGTCACCCCCTTAAAGGTTGGAACCACCTAAAAGGGTCCTTGACTAACCCATTATTGAGCTTGGAGACACTTGTACATGCCAAAGCTCACTATGGATGGGCATGCCACCATGAAGTGCCCCATGAATTCCATGACTTGTAAGCTCTTTTACTTGATTATTCTAATGATTTGTTGTATTGGAGGGCAAGGGGACACATTGGATCTTATGCAGGATTGCAGGCGGGTCTTTATTTGGGGCTTGGTCTCACTATACGAGGTCCCAGCCCTCTAGAGGGCCACATTGGCACTTGTAGCGTGAGCGTCGAGAGCCATGGGCCTCCACCATAGTAGAGATTAATGTTGGATCTTATGCAGGATTGCAAGTGGGTCTTTATTTGGGGCTTGGTCTTCCTATACGGGGTCCTAGCCCTCTAGAGGGCCACATTGGCACTTGTAGGGTGAGCGTCGAGAGCCATGGGCCTCCACCATAGCAAAGATTACTTCATGGATCCCCAACAACGCTCATTTATTGCTCCCGTTCCACCTTTTGGATAAGGATGATGCACCTGGTTCACCTTACCCATCCGACTCGACACTTGCACCATACACTTGGCAGATGTTCTTGTGAAAATTTGGAAGTCCTAAATCCTTCTGCAACAACCGATAATATTTCTTCTATTTGTTAAAATTACTTAGACAATTTTTTTGTAGTTATCTACGGAAAATATCGAAACATATACACTGTAGCCTTCACAAATCAAGTAAATGCAAGGAAAATACTAGCACACATATAAGCACATTGACACAGTTATTTTTGGACAATTGTCCTCGGAAAAATCCAATGTGGGAAAACCGGTGCAGGAGAGGAGGGTTTCTTTATTAATTCTTCAACAATAATTCTTGTACAAAATACTGGATAGAAAAACTAGAGGAAGAAACACTGAGAAAAAATTACTGATGAATTTTCCTCATTCCACAACGTTTCCCTGACCCTAAAGAGGACCTTCTGCCCTTACGCTGGCCTCACTATGTCATCCTGCGTAGTGACTGCGCAATGCCTGATGAACTGCATCCCTCCTTTGCGTTGCCCTTTCCGGAAATCTCCATGTACTCTCGGATTACTGCTGATGCCCTCTCTCTCTCACTTGCAACTCACCCTCTAACTCGATTCTCTCTTGCCGAGCTTTAGCCATTGAGAAAATTGATTTGCTTGAGCATCTGAGTATCTGTTCAGGTGTGTTCTCCAAGTGCCCATCAAGTTTCTTCTTACAATCCCTCGTTGAGGTATCAACGATCAAGATTAGATCTTAATCAATGGCTTAGATTATCTAGAACTTGATCCATGCCTTTATTTAGAAGATTCACACCTGACTTAATTAATACCCTTTAATTATTCTCATTTCCTAAGTTTAGACTTAGGAATACATTAAAAATAATTAATTATTTTAATTATATCATTTATGGGTGGAATTTTCCCAAACGATTTCTGGGTCTTGAAGAATACATGCGTCTTAGCCTCTCTGCAAAATCTCGAGGCTAGAGCACATCCGATGCTACAAAAATCAACACTCCCTCTTAGCGAGGAATATGCTCAAGTGCTGCAACCCACTGAAGCATCACTCTGACTCTGTATCACCTCTTGCTGCGCTGCTGATGTCTTGCCTCACTGCCCACCAACTACTGCGCAACTCTGATTATACGCTGCATCTGTGCTGCTGCTGACCTTGCATACTGCTGCCAACTACTGCATCTGCACTGCAACTCCTCTCATCTGTTGCTGCTGCAACCGAGAAACCATCTGTTTCGGCTACTGAAACGGGTTCTCTACCATACCCATATGTTACCTGAATTGGATGAACTTAACTCTCCCTAGAGCTTTTGTGAGTACGTCTGCTACCTGATCTCTTCTGGGAACATACTGCAGTTGGATTGCCCCACGCTGAACACAGTTTCTAATGAAATGATATTTGATATCAATGTGTTTCGACCTATCATGAAATAATAGATTCTCAGAGACCTTAATTCAGCTCTGATTATGACAGTAAACATTGGTCGCTCCCATCCTCTTCCCGAACAAACTCACTAGCAATTTCCTAAGCCAAATTGCTTTGCACGTAGCTGTGTAGGCTGCCATGTATTCAACTTCTGCTGAGCTCAGTGCTACCGAATTTTGCTTCCTGCTACACCAAGAGATCATTCCTGATCCAATGCTGAAGTAGTACCCAGAGGTACTTTTCCGGTCTACTGAACTATCTGCACAATCTGCGTTTGTGAATCCGTTCAATCTGATGTCATCTTCTTGAGTATATTTCAACCCATATCTGACTGTCCCACGCACATATCTAAGAATTTGCCTAACTGCTGCCCAATATACCCTTTTCGGTTCCACCATGAACTAACTAAGGGTGTTGATAGCGTAATAGATGTCTGGCCTAGTGTTGACTAGATACATGAGCGACCCAATGAGCTGTTTGTATAAGGTGGGGTCGACTTCCTTATCTCCTAATGCATCTATCTTCTTCCAATTAGTGATAATGGACATTGCCATGTGTCTGGCATTCCTACATTTTGAATCTCTTAAGAATCTCTGTAGAATATCTCCCTTGCCCCATGAAGTTCTCCCCATTCTTCTGCCATACTTCCAATCCTAGAAAATAATGCATCAACCCCTTATCCTTCATGTCGAATTCTGCTTCAAGGTTTCTCTTGCAATCCTTTATGAGCCCTGATGAACCTGTTAAAAGTAGGTCATCCACATACAAAACCAGAATGAGAGGCTCATTCTCCACCATCGAATGTTAGAGATTGGGATCTGCATCACTCTTGATGAACCCCAACTACTGCAAGTAACAGTCAATTCGACCATACCATGCTTTGGGTGCTTACTTGAGCCCATAGAGAGCTTTCTTTAATCCGCATACATCATTTCGCTTCTCATGAGTCTCAAAGTCTTTAGGTTGCTCGATATACACCTCTTCTTCTATCACCCAGTTCAAGAATGTTGTCTTGACGCCCATCCGGTGAACCTCCCATCCCATCTGCGTTGCTAGGGATATAACGGATCTGATAGAGGTATATCTGGCAACTAGGGCGAAGGTCTTCTCATAGATTATCCCTTCCTTTTGTGCATACCCCTTTGCCACAAATCTCGCCTTGTACTTTTCTACACTACCATTTGCAGCATACTTGATTTTGTAGATCCATCTTAAACCTTCAACTGATCTATCCTCTGGTTTAGATACGATTTCCCAGACATCATTAGTCATGATAGAACTGTATTCTTCTACCATGGCATCCACCCACACCTGATGTTGTACAACTTCTTGAAAACTGGAAGCATCTTCAACCTGAGCTACCAAGGCTTGGTATCTGTCAGGCTGTCTACGCTGCCTTTTGTTGGTTCTAAGAGCTCCGACAAACTCCTCTGCGTCCCTCACGGTCTGACGTACTTTCCTACTGGTTCTACCACTAGTGGTGGGAGGCTCAATCAAATCCTCCTCCTTTTCCTGTTGTTCCGTCTGCTGAGAACTACTTGGATCTCCTACTCCTAAGGAAATACTGGTACTAGTCATAGTACTCGATCCTGGACTCTGTCCTCCTGCATGTCCTACCTGCTGTCCCTGTTGCTGTTGGACTAGTGGAACATCTGCTTTCTGATCACCTGCAACCATTTCTCGAGATCTCCTGAAAGCTCTATCTTCCATGAACTTTGCATCTCGCCTTACTACAATCTTCTTGCTACTAGGAATGCAGATCCTGTATGCCTTTGAGGTCTCGCTATACCCTACGAGGTACCCCTTATCTGCAGTCTGATCCAAATTACTATGCTTCTCGTCTGGAATGTGATAAATAAGCCACACTCCCCTTCTGGTGTTTTCTTCCCCAATGCTCTGTGAGGCATTATGTTCTGATGTACACCGCTGTGTTGCATGCCTCTGCCCATAAAAATCTAGGCAAATCATGGTCATATAACATAGCCTTTGCTGCCCCGACTATTGTTCTGTTCTTACGCTCCGCTACTCCATTCTGCTGTGGATTATATGGAGCTGTCCACTCTCTTTTGATGCCCTTCCTTGCGCAAAAGTCTATGAAGTCTTTATCCGTATATTCTCCACCATTATCTGAACATAATACCTTGATCTTTTTCCCTGTCATGTTTTCGACGAGAGCCTTGAACTCTTGAACTGGTTAAAGACCTCATCCTTGGTCTTTAAGAAATAGATCCAGGTTTTCCTGGAATGGTCATCAATAAAGGTGACAAAATACTCGCCACCGTTAAGAGCTCTAGTGGACATTGGGCCACAAATATCTGAGTGTATCAACCCCAACATGCCATTTGCTCTCCTGTCATTTCTGGGAAATGTTGCGTTTGCGTACTTCCCTAGTACGCATCCTCTGCATACATCATCGTGCTCGGTGCTGAGGACTAGAACTTCTGTCACAGTGTCTTTGAGCATCCTAAGTGCTCCATGGTGTAAGTGTCCCATCCTCCTGTGCCATAGTTCGTTCAACTCCTTCCCACTGCTATTATCATTGCCTATCAGTGCCATTGGAGAATCAATCTGCAACCTATACAACTTTTTGCTTTGAGCTCCAATTTGTCTCACCTTCTTCCAGCTGGAATGTTTGACATACACCTTCTTTCCCACGAATTATACATCGGATCCCTTGTCCTACAACTGGGATACTGAAATTAGGTTCATACCCAATCCTGGCACATGCAACACGTTAGTGGCGCTGGTGTTGGTTCCTGCTTCTGTTTGAAAATCTATGGTGCCTCTCCCTTTTGGAGTACACTTAGTTCTGTTTCCCATAGTGATTTGGAAGTCCATCTGCTCTTCTTGATAGCTAGAGAAGTATTCTCACACTCCTGTCTTATGAGCTGAAGCTTCGCTATCAATATACCAAACACAAGTTGATGTCGAACCTAACAAACATGCAAACTCTTCTTCCAACCTGGAAGATAATTCCCAGGCATCTTGACTATCCATGATTTTTTGTTCTATTTTTCCTTCTTGATGCTTTTCCGCTCTAGCAAACTGCTGCAGAAAGCTGCGTTCCAGCTGAAGATCTGCTTTGCGTAGGAACTGCTGCGCTGCTCCCTCTGTCACTGACAAATATCGATTTGGAAAATCTTATTGTCTGTCGACTCACTGAGAGAATTAATTTTCCACGAAAATTTGCCCTCCTGGCTATGGACTGCGTAACTCCTCGGGGGTTTCGAACTACTGCCTACGCAGTGCTTTCAAAATCCCTCTTCCGACTGCAACTAAGCTCTTCTTGCTTCACCTGTGCTCTGAAACCATGTGAAAATTCGGAAGTCCCGAATCCTACTCCAGCAACTGATATTTCTTCTATTTGTTAAAATTACTTAAACAAATTATTTGCAATTATCTACGACAAATATCGAAATATATACATTACACCCTCCACAAATGAAATACTGCGGAAAATAAATGCAAGGAAAATACTAGCACACATATAAGCACATTGACACAATTATTTTTGGACAATTGTCCCCAGAAAAACCCAATGTGGGAAAACCGATGCAGCAAATGAGGGTTTCTTTATTAATTCTTCAACAATAATTCATGTACAAAATACCAGATAAAAAAACTAGAGGAAGAAACATTGAGAAAAATTTACTGATGAATTTTCGTCACTCCACAATGTTTCCCTGACCCTGAAGAGGACCTTTTGCCCTTACGTTGGCCTCACTGCGTCATCCTTTGCGCAGTGCCTGATGAACTGCATCCCTCCTTTGTGCTGTCCTTTTCGAAAATCTCCCTGTACTCTCGGAGTACTGCTGATACCCTCTCTCTCTCACTTGCAACTCACTCTTTGAATCAATTTTCTCTTGCCAAACTTTAATCACTGAGAAATTGATCTGCTTGGGCATCTGAGTATCGGCTCTGGTGTGTTCTCCAAGTGCCCATCGAGTTTCTTCTTATAATCTCTCGTTGAGGTATCAACGACCAAGATTAGATCTTAATCAATGGCTCAGAATATCTAGAACTTTGTAATATTCCCAATTAGCAATGGCTAATTGGAAATATCGATTTTGGTCAATTTTGCCTTATGTAGCTAAAATATAAATAAAAGTGAGTAGAGGGGGACATCACTCACTCTAAAAATAAAGTGCACTCCCTAGTAAACACAACGTTGTAACTTAAGTGAGCCAAGGGGGCTAAGAGACCATGTAGAGAGGGGACCCACGTAGACCACATGGAGGGACTGCGCAGGTTGAGTTGAGCACGTGGCAAAGGGAGGCTACGTTGGAGGAGGTGGGCCTTAGGGTTTGAGAGAGGCCAACGCTATAAAGAGAGGAGAGCCTCCTCATTTTGGTCATTCGATGTTTATGATATTGAGCTGGTCATTTCGACTTCTTGAGCATGCTGTTGTTTAGCCTGTCAGACACTGCTAGTGTGCGAAAGCTCTATTCGGAGATCCACTCTTACCCTCCTGGGACTTCAGTGCCTACGTGAGGTTGTCCATCGTATTTTGCAGATTCGTGTTTGGTATCTGTGGAGGCGGGGCATCCATAGACCTGGCCTCAGAGGGAGGATGAAATCACTGGCTGGGAGCTCTGACGGGTTTCTTTGGGCTTCAGGCTGAGATTGAGCAAGGGGCCAGCCCTTGCCCATTGGAGGATTTTGGCAGAGTTTGAGGTAGTATTTTGGTGAATTCCTTTCAGTGGCAGCGCAGAGCCTTGGAGGATAGCGTAGATCCTCAAGGGTGTGATTTTCGGGGGTTGGCTATTTCAGAAATGCTCTGTGGGCTCTTCTGGGTTTGGTGAGTAGAGGAGGATTCCAGAGTCTCAGCTTTTTCCGAGTAGGGGAGCAGCCCCAAATACTCATTTTGGTTCCAATAGTAGCAGCAGCACAGCAGTTCTCCGGCAACTTGGACGCAGATCAGAGAGCAGCCATTCCTTTGTCATTCTGAGAGCTTTTCTTTGCTTGCCTGGTCCAAGTCTAGGTGCCATCACTCTGATCACCTATTGTACTCATTCCTATTCTCAGTATAATAAAATGGCTTAGCATTCTCTCTGCATTTCTTGAGTATTTGTTACATGTTATATATATATGCCATTGTATGCTTGCACTACTGTTATTTTTCTCTTCGAGCATTCCAGTTACTGTATCACTTGGTGTGTTTTCCCCATACTCTTAGACAGAGTTTGGAAAGGGCCAGGTAGCCTCCAGATCTCACCCTCTTCTCAGAGGTGAAATATCTGGTAAATGCCCTCCCAGTCCATCTCTGGTTGGAGTTTGCTTGTGTTCGAGGGATATCCCTGAAAAGGGATATTACAAACTCGATCCATGCCTTTATTTAGAAGATTCACACCCGACTTAATTGATACCCTTTAATTATTCTCGTTTCCTAAGTTTAGACTTAGGAATACATTAAAAATAATTAATTATTTTAATTAAATCATCTCTAGGTCGAATTTCCCCAAACGATTTCTGGGTCTTGGTGAATGCACATGTCTTAGCCTCTTTGCAAAATCTCAAGGCTATAGCACATCCGATGCTACAAAAATCAATAGTTCTGGGGTCCAGAGGATGTCTCCCGCTGCAGAGGGAGGGTTTATGTCATCATCCTAGTTCTTACAAATGATCTACGTGCATTTTCGATCCATTTGGAGACCCATGAGGATGTCCTTGTGCCCCTACACCCACTTGGGAGCACCACAGGTTCTTGATTGGAAAACAAGGGGCCAACCCTTTGTCCACTATGTTTGGAATCCATTTCTACATCATGGCACCCCCTCGACTTCATTAGGCCTCCTCAAAGGCCCAACGACTCATTTTATTGATCATTCGACCCTCTTGAGAGGCTTATTCTTGTGTTATTGAGCTATTTGGTGGGCTTGTCACCAAAGGTATTGTTATTATGCACGTTATTTTATTTTAGGGGCATTATTAGTCCAAATTAGGCCATTCGAATCCCTTAGAGGATTGTATAAATAAAAGAGAGGCATTCTCTCTCACTCATCATTACTGGGACTAGATTAATATCTCTTATGATATTTTCACACTTTTTGTTGGGATGAATTTTTTGAGCTTTTCTTGATGCACTATGATGTCTGCATTTCGTTATTGTCTTTGAAGCTTCTCTAATGTGAAGTTGATAAATGGATGTGCTCTCTCTCTCATGTAAGTCAAAATTTTGATGCTATTCTTGTTATCTTACTGGTTAACTGCATGTATATTGTTATGTTTATTCTTGTATGGGTTAATTGTAATGCAAAATTCTTTCGGGACCTTGAATAAGTGATTAAATGTGCGCATTGACCTTTGAGGGATTGGGCGACTGTTCCTAGAGGCACCTCTTATGTTAAAGGCCTCGAAACTTTGTCTCCTTCCCAAATTTGAAATATAAATCTCTATTGATCTAGTTGCTTCCCTTGGAGAGGCTAGAAAAAATCAAATAGGGCTCCTTAGCTCACGAAATTTCATGGTCTATGTGTATCATGACTCCATTAAGCCCAAGCAATAAGGCTCCTTTTCTTCATTTCTTCCAATTCTAGGCCTATTCCCACAAGGTCTCCTAGAGTATCACACAAAATCATTTGTAGCCATCTAAAACATTTAAATTGGTCCACTGCTACGCTGTAATTTGCTCAAGAGGTTCTCCTAATTTCAAGCAATTCTGACAGTGGAACCCAGAGATATAACAAGCCCTAGCCACAAGACCATTTCTTGCCCTAGATTGATTTTGGGTTCGTGACCTCATTAGGATCATTGCATCCAAATCTCAATAGAAAATTTGTTCTTGATCCTCTTCTCTTTCCTAATTAAGTCAAGCCCCTCCTTTGTTGATCAACTCCATACCCTTGACCTAATTTTGGGGCCACTTGGTCCTGTGTGGTCCCACAACTTTACAACTCTAATTCCACAAAGATCATGTAAAGACCAAGTCTCCATAAGGATTTCTAGGCCTAGGGATCATCTTTACAAGATACATCCTCAAACCCTGGCCTTGAGAATCCTCTTAGCCCTTCCTAGAGAGCCCATCACCTTGCTTTCCAAGTAATAAAGCCACACAATTGAGTCTCTCTTAAGAATAGGCCTTGGGAATCACCCTTTATCCTCTCATTGAAACAACCATTATTGTGATTCCACTTATACCTGGTCTCCTCCCATCGGTGAAAGTCCGTAAAGAGCAGGGAGCCTTAGATGAGGTGACATTGGGTTATTGCTCCAATGTTGCCCTCGACCTAGTAGCTGCCGTATAGGATCCCCTCCTAGGACCTTTGCTAGTTTGAGCGGTAACAATGACTACGATGATACAAGTATAACAATAAGATTGATATTCATGAACTTCTTGTTGACCTTGTTTAGATTTTGATAAGCATTAGTGAATTGGACAATGTGATAAATTCAGATGTCTTGTCTTGATGATTGAATAATATAATAAAAAAGTGATGTAGTAATTATGAACTTTGAAGTATGATGATAAACTTGTCAGCTGCCCTAATCATATGACTCTAACGCTTGATGAAAATTTGATGTCATTTTCATATGTGATGATGAAGTAGCTAATGCTAACATGTTATGACTATGATGAATATATGTTCTAGACCCTGATATAGTTTGATTCCATGATCTAACAGTTTTGATATAGAGGGTGAAATTTCTTATAAGATTTCTTCTCCTATTATCATTTGCATCAAATATATGGAAAGATTTTTTTCTGTTGAAGTATGTTTTCTGGACATGAATAAACTAAATATTTGATGTTGTTAGTTTGCAACAAGTTCTGGTCTGAGAAGAGAGGGTTTCCCTTAGTCTAAGCCCCAAACGCATGGAAGCAAGCTTATCAATGCGATTCTAAGCCTCACAACAACATGAAAAGAAAGCCTATGGGTGCGGTTATGCCTATAGGTCACAAAAGTTGAAGCTTTATGCATAAAGTCAGGAATGCACTAGGAGTATGGCAGTCCTACAGATATGGAGCAAACAACAGAAAGTTCTATGAGCATGGATGTTTGAATGTTTGACTTACTAGAGAGTGTGAATGTGTTGACTAAACTTGTGTTTGTAGGTGACTGAAATATGCATATCAATATGTCATTATGATTTAACCATTGAAGCTAGTGTATGACAATATTTGATAACAATTGCAAGGGTTGAACAAGATTTGGGTGATTGGTATGGATGAACAACTTTTGGAGTTTTGACACGATGCTTGATAGTTCATAAATATGCTTTAGAACATTGACATGATACTTCATATGTTTTTGGCTTATAGATTGATTGAATTTACAGAGATGACAAATTAGCGTTTTGACTTGATGACTAATGATTTGACTTGATATTTGATGATTTGTCTTGATGATAGTGCTATGTGAGCATAGTAACTTTCAGTGACTAATACTGGTATTCAATAATGATTTTGTATTGACCTCATTGTCTTTGGCAGATTGGTTGAAGTATAAAGAGTTGTGATTCAATATGAAGTATTCTCACAATGAATGGATGAAACTTGTATGACTCATTCTTGGTATATGCATGAAAGTTATATGACTTGTCCTTGATGGATCTATTCATAATTAGTGGAAGAAATGGTTCATGCTATGATAATAAGGACGACTTGATAAAGTTTGATTGGATAATGCTTTGTAAATAAAAGGTTGTTGTAACTTGGTATTTGGATGTGAGTTGCACATGACATTTGGTCTGAAAAGTTCGTCACAGGGATATTGGTAGAAACTTTTATGATTTTGATATTAGTTTTTGTGATATTCCCACTTAGCAATATTGCTAAGGGGAAATATCAATTTTGCCCAATTTTTGTCTTCTTTAGTATTTGTACTTAGGAAAAGTGGGTTTGGGTGTCCCACTTGAATTTTGAAGTTAAGGAAAGGCCCAACATTAGAGAAAAGGAAGAAAATCGAAGTGCTGGTGGAAGGTGGAGACCACTCATGGAGAAATACGACCCCCATAGGAAATACACATTCCTTGGAGGGAAAAATGGTGGGGAAGTTCGATGGCTGGTCCCACATGGGCTATTGGGAGGCACATTAACACAAGAGGAGGCAATCATTTTTGGGCATTCTTGATAATTTGAGCTTTCACCTTGACTAGCATGCTTGAGCTCGAGGCCAAGCCTGCATTTGTTGTTGAGCACTAGAGATTTTCGGGCGAGAATCTCACCCCTTGCTATGGTGGACTTCGAGAGCCAACCCTAGGAGGGATTTCCATCGTTTTCAGATCGATCCTGGAGCATTGCAGCAGGAGTGTGGAGTTTCAGTAGTGACTACGTAGGGCCTGCGCAACACTTTTTCGTGCCACATGTGGGACTCAAGGAGAGAGGGAATTTTGGGCGGAGATTTGTGGGAGAGTTTGGGAAGGAGATTTGTTGAAGATTTCAGCCATTTTGGGGGCACTTAGCAACAAAATTTACAGGAGGGTCGAAATACCCAGCAGTTGGAGGAGCTAGGGGAAATTGGGCCAAAATTCTGGGGTCAACATTTGGCCAATTCCTTCGTGGGTCTTTGTGGGTTATTGGAGGAGAGTGCAAGGTTAATTTCCCGGAATTTTCTAAGCACTGGAGGAGGCCCTAGTAGCCATTTCTTGTAGCAGTGGTTCAGTTTTCTGGGAAGATCAGCACAAAGCCATAGACGAATCAACCAACAACATTTGGGGGACTTATCTTCATCACTTGGGCTTCGCTAGCTTGCTTTGAGCAAGCCCAGGTGCACACTTTCCAAACACCTGATTGTAACCCTGTGATTTTATAATAAAATGGCTCAGAACAACGCAATTTTTGGCTCGATATGTAGTGTCTGATTTTGTGTGTAATTTTTATATGTGTTTTTGCTATGTTTGCTTTGTTTATCATAGTATATTTCCGTTAGGAATATTACAGTTGTATCAAGGCTCATAATCTTGGCTCAACCTGTGGGAGCAGTACCAGCGTATGACACCAGAAGATCAGCAGAACGTGACTTACCAGAAACAGAGGTACAAGAGCAGAGAAAGGCAATTGCAAATCACTCCAGATCTAGTGGGAACTAAACTGGAGGTTGAGAGGTCAAATATGGCAGATAGTGAGGGAGTCAAAAGGAGTAAAGAGGAAGAGTTTACCCGACACCTTCTGAAAGTCGTATAGGATCTGTCTAAGGGTATTGAGGAGCTGAGGCATAAGACTTGTAGTAACAACAAGGGCAAAGGAGTTCAAGGGGAATTCCAATTGGGTGAAGGCTCTGGAATTTCACAACACCACGCAACCCTTAACCCCAACATGGCACTCATTCCTAGTACAACACCCAGATCCACTATCCCCACCTTTTTTAACATTTGGTGCTGGAGTGTCGCAAGGGCAAGAGGAGATGGCCATGGGGGACTATTTCGTGGAGTATTAGTCGTATGGACCCAATTTTAGGGAGGCTATCACCTTTAGGGACTTTTGCCAGCCGAAGGTTAACAATAGGACCAAGGGACAGGGTGGAGGAGGCTACATGCTTGGGACCGATTTACAACACACTATGGGGAGTTTGTTTCTCCCAACTTTTGATGGCTCTTCCAAGAGCTCAACGAAAGCATGGGTGGAGAAGATGGATTTCTATTTCCAGCTGAATAAAATGACAGAAGGGGAGGCAATTAAAATTGCCACATTGCATTGAGAAGGGGAAGCCCATGACTTGTGGTTTCACGGGCTAACCACGATGGGGCATGCCGGAGTGACAACCTACGAGGACTTCACTAGGAGGGTGTTGGAGCGTTTTGAGAGGAGAGATCCAAAGGAGCACTTTGGGGAGCTGACGAGGCTCAAGCAGACGGGGAACACTAAGACCTACATCTCAGAGTTTCTAAGGTTGCTAGTGATGATGCCTGATCTATCAGAGGCCAGGAGGGTCTTCATGTTTGTAGAGCGGCTAGTAAAACCATTGAGGGGACTGGTGAGGTCCAACAGGCCCACCACCTTGCAAGATGCAGTGGGAGAGCTCGAGATTTGCAGGATGATCTACCTAGGGCCAAAGCACCGTTACCATCTAGACATGGTTTCTAGCAGAGGGGGAGAGACACTAGGGCTCCACCACCGAGGGCCAACCAGGGATGTGGATAGTTGGATGAGGAGACTCGGAGAGACCTTCGAAGGAGGAAGCTATGTTTCACCTGTCATGAACCATGGGCACCAGGCCATAGATGCACAACTGGCAAGGCCCATTACATTGAGGTATTTTCTGACAGTGACCCAGAGGACGATGTAGAGTTGGAGGTAGGTGGAGATGACAGCGTGGCACGTGTGGACAGGGGACCACCATCGCCACCACCACTAGGGGGAGCTCCCTTCGCACCAACAAGAGGGGTTCTTGCATCTCTACGTGGGGTACCCAAGTTTTTGACCTTGAAAATCAAGGGCACCGTGCAGGGGCAACGTCTCTTAGTTTTGGTGGATAGTGGGGCTACCCACAATTTCATTGATGCATAGATGGTTCAGAGGAGGGGGCATCACAATCGAGGAGTTTGAGGGATTTTCGATTCTTGTGCCAGGAGATAGAACCATGCTGTGCACATGCTATGTTCGTGCCTTGACAGTGACCATGGGGAACTATTCAGTGACAAATAAATTTTTTGTGGTGGATGTGCCGGACACCAATGTGGTGATGGGTGTCTAGTGGCTCTATTTGCTTGGCCGAGTCACTATTGATTGGAGGAAGTTGGAGATTGAGTTTACAGGGCCGGATGGAAAATTAGTTTTGCTGCAGGGTGTTGGCTTGTGATTCTCTTGGAGGGATAAGGCAAGGTCAAAGTCAAGCAAACAAAGAGCCGGAGCGGGTAAGATGAGGACCCAACGCTTCAAGCGCGGGTCGGGCGGCCCCCACTTCCACCACGCCACATCATTCATTGCCCACCGCAGATTAATGCCTGCCATCCATCTGCCACATCTCTCATCCCCCCGCTCATCGCACATCGCTCCCCGCAAGTTTTATCCTTTACCTCTTAAGACTTAGCCGAAACTTGTTTGTCTGTCGATGTGATTTGGTGGGACCCATCCAACCTTACCGCATTACCAAATCACATGCAATCATTTGTTTCCGCCTTTCCCTTACCTTTTCGCATTTTCGCACTTCCCGACGTTTAAATGCCCACATATCACACTTCGCGAATCCTACTGTTTACCCTCCACCGCTAACTTACAAATCTTGCGATATGCGATCTGCGAGCGGCCCCACTTTCACCGCCACGTCACCTTCCCTGCCATCGCACTTCACACATCACACTTCTTATCATTTACCCTTCGTTGTTCGCACTTAAATCTTGCGATTTGCGGTATGCGAGCGGTCCCACCTCCATCCTGCCACGTCACTCCACCCGCACTTTGCAACTAATAACATTTAACCCTCACTGTGCACATTATAAAATTTGCGATCTACGACTTGCGAGCGTGGTCCCACTTCTATGCCATGTCACCCTTCCCCCATCGTCCATCGCATTTCACAAAATTGCAACTTGTTCCATTCTGCTAAATGTTAAAACCTGCGATCGCCGATGTGCGATATCACATCGCACAGTTTTTAACTTATCATTTGAAATGCTCGCAACCTATTTTGTTTAACTTGCGATGCGGTCGGGTCCCACCTTCCCTCCACGTCACTTACCTTCTCCCCCACACTTCGCACTTCGCTTCTTTTAGTGTTTACCACCTCCGCTTACGACTAAACCTTAAGTTTTGCGATCTGCGGGCTGTGGTCCGGTCCCACCGTCTGCCATGTCACTTTTTCCCATCGCATATAGCTCCCTGTGGATCTTAGCCCTTACCTTCCGCTGTGCACTGATAAAACCTTCCGATTACGATTTGCGATGGGAGCAGGGCTCCACCTTCCTTGCCACGTCATTTAAAGCCACCCCCCAGTCTTTGACCCGCCTTCTTTGGGTTTAAATCACTTCCACCATGCACTAATACTATCGGCCCTACCATTACTCCCGCCATTCCCATTCGTGTCACACATCCCATCACCGCTACGCCCTCCGTATCTCTCTGTCACCTCCGCTTCACCCCAATACATCCGATGGTCCTTAACGCATTTCGGACCCCTGCGGCCTTCGAACTTTAACCATGGGGGGGGGGGGGTCCGAAATGGGCGGTATCCATTACTGCCCACTCCTCCACATGTCGCCCTCTCGTCATTTCGCACCCCCCCTCTCCGATACCGCTTACCACTTGAGACCCCATCCGAAATCCGGTTCCCGTTTTGCAATTCAAAAAACACCGCATGGGCTTTTGGGTGGAGCATGCAAGTTGTGGTTTATTCGATTTGCTCAGGAGATCTCCGCTAAAGAACTAGGTGCATGTAGTGCGACAGACCTCTTCATAATGGATTAAGTGGAAATCACCAGATTGAGGGAGTGGAGGTTTGCAAGCAATAGACGAAATCATATGATGATAGTCAGCCTGTCCACCTACGACTGCTCTTCGCCATACCGTCTTGAAGGCTCCCATTATTGGCCTCCATGGGCAACCATGTCCTCTTTGTTTCCTGTTTAATTTTGACAATTTTGCTGGTGAAATTTCAAATGTCACCCATTCTTGTTTTAATTCTCTCAGTACAAAAGTAATTGCTCGATGTACACTCTGCAAGTTAGGTAGGATATTTTGACTTCATAGGTATGGTTTGATCATGAATGATCAGGATGGTAGACCCTCGAGAGGAACTCTATATGTAGCTAGTTCCAAGATTAAAGAAGGGTTTTGGAATTTTGAAGAATTTTGCTGTAGTTTTGTATGATATGCTCCCTGTGCTCTGAGATACATATTTGGGAGAGTTGTTTGAACTTAATATGATACAGTGCTATTATTTGGATTCCAGATGGAGCAATGAGTAGTATGTATCTGTTTTCTTCTGTTATCAGTAATCTCCTTTTTATGTATAATCACCTTTCATGCTCTGCTGCTTTGATGGTTCGTGTAATGTAGCTGTTGGTAGTCTGCAATTTTATTCATGAATTCGTGTCTATATAATGCTTAGGTGTTAACGCTCATGTATTAAGCTTTCTGCACTCCCTTAATTCGCACTCCACAAACCTCTGTTGTGTCCATATCCCAATTATATTTGTTTCCTCTGAGTTCGCGGGGGATGGATTCTTAATCTTCTTAAGTCTGTCTCTGGTGGGTTCCTTCTCAGTTCTTTCTCAATGCCCCCTGCACATTTTAAAACTTTTGCCCATTGTTTTATACTTGGCCCATTTAAAAGCCATCAAGCCTCATAGCCTCTTGAGCCCTCTCATAGTATAGGGAATTCACATGAATCAACTCCAAGGTCTTCTCCATCCATGAACCACCAAAACCATTGTTCTCTTATTCCATATTTTGTCAGAGGCATTTATACAATTGTCCACATTTAACCTCTGATTTTAAGATGTCCTAGGCACTGGTCTTTTGCAACTCAAGGCTGTCTCTAGGAGCTACAACATGGGGTATGCATTCTTAACCTCCACAGACTGTTTTGACCCACATGATAGAGGCTGATCTGAGGCATGGTGACATTGAGTGGGTCGTGGAGTTGAGAGTTTCTGAGGCTGGGGGTCAGCCCAAGCCACCACACCCGGACATACAGGCTATTTTGGACAGGTACCTGGTAGTGTTTGGAGACATACCGCTCGGGCAACCACCTGATCGGGGATTTGAGCATACGATTGTGGTAGAGCCAGGGGTATAGGTCGTGATTACCACCCCGTATAAACATCCCAAGGCATACAAGGATGCGATTGAGAGGGCCATTCATGAGTTGTTGGCACTTGGACATATTGGGCCTAGCTCCAACCCTTTTGTTTTATCAGTTGTCCTGGTGAAGTAGAACGATGGGACTAGACTAGTGGGCCCTCAACAAGAAGAACTTGAAGAACCATTACTACATCCCACACAAAGATGAGCTGATGGACGAGTTGAGAGGGGCTAATTTCTTCTCCATGATTGAATTGTGTTTGGGGTACCACCAGATCAGAGTGAGGGATCAGAACGTCCCTAAGATAACTTTCAGGTGTCACTGTGGGCACTTCGAGTTCTTGGTTATGCTCTTCGGGCTAACCAACGCACCTGCCACTTTCCAGTTCTGCATGAACCACGTGTTTCGTGGGTAGTTGCAGAAATTCGTGTTGGTGTTCTTCGATGATATTCTGATCTATAGCTAGACTTGGGAGGAACACTTGTAGTACTTGTAGCACTTGGAGACAATGTTGCGTATTTTGGAGGAGCAACAGTTTTATGCTAAGCTGTCCAAATGTGAGTTCGGATTGACAAAGATGCTCTATTTGGGGCATATTATTGAGGAGGACGACATTAGATTCCGTGAGGAGAAGATCAGGGCCATCCGGGATTGGCTAGAGCCCTGGAATGTGACAAAGTCGAGGGGTTTCATGGGTATCTCTAGTATGTACATACGATAGGAAGTTCGTGAAGGGATTCTCTCAGTTAGTAGCTCCCCTCGTTGATTTGACAAAGAAGGGGGCGTTTTGAGTGGACAAATGGGGCACATGAGCCTTTTGAGTGCCTCCAACAGGTTATGAGCAACTGCCTAGTGTTGGCTCTCCCAGGTTTCGCACAGTCGTTTGTACTTGAGTGCAATGCATTAGGGGGGGCGTAGGAGCTGTCTTGTTGCAGGGGGGCACCCGATAGCTTTTGAGAGCCGGACGCTACTACCGTACTAGAGGTTGTACTCCATCTATGACAAAGAGATGCTAGTGCCCAACTCCCAGTTGAGGGAGAAGATCATGCAGGCTTCCCATGACTCACCTTTAGCAGGGAATCTGGGATTTACCAAGACATACATGGCCATCAAGGAGCGCTTTGCATGGACGGGCCTTAAGGATGATGTTCTGAGGCGTATTCGGGAGTGTGATACGTGCCAAAGGGACAAGGGTGAGCAGGCACACCCTATTGGGTTGCTGTAGCCTCTTCCTATCTTTGAGGGGAAGTGGGATAGCATATCGATGGATTTTATTGCTAGGTTGCCCACCGTCTAGGGCAAAGACTACATATACGTGGTGGTAGACAGATTGACGAAGCTTGCCTACTTCTTTGCTATTTCAGCTCGGTCTTCAACATCTCAGGTGGCTGAACTGCTTTTCAGGGAGGTATTTTGGCTTCATGGTCTTCCAAAGACCATTGTTAGTGATTGGGACAACAGGTTCATGGGGGGATTTTGGTAGGAGTTGTTTCGACTGGTGGGCACATATCTCACCCCGAGTACTAATTACCGCCCACAGAATGATGGGCAGACAAAGATAGTCAACAAGTGGCTGGAGGGCTACCTATGCAACTATGTGATGGGCCATCAGCGTGCATGGATACGGTGGTTGCATTTGGGCGAGTACTGCTACGACACAACGTACCACATGTACATAGGTATGTCCCCATTCAGAGCTTTGTACGATTATGATGCATTATCTTTCGCTGACGTGATGTTTGGAGACAGAAAGGCCCCTAGGGCCAAGGATTGGATTCAGGAGAGCCAAGATATCTTGCAAGCTCTCAAAGATAACCTACAGACTATGCATAACCAACAAAAACTCTATACAGACAAGGGCCGAGTAGAGAGGCAGTTTGAGGTTGGGGATTTGGTCTTCCTGAGACTTCAACCGTACAGAGAGTCGACACTCTAACAGAAGGGGGATGAGAAGCTCAAGCCTCACTTGTATGGGCCGTGCAAAGTCATTAGGAGAGTTGGGGAGGTGGCATACGAGCTGGAGTTACCCCCAAGGAGCCAAGTTCATAACATTTTCCATGTGTTTTGCCTGAAAAAGGCGTTGGGTCAGCATGTGACAACAACTACAGAGCTACAACCCATGGATGATGAGGGGCACTTGGTTCTGGAGCTGGAGGCTATTTTGGACACCCGTGAGAGACACTTGCGAAATAGGGTCATCAAAGAATTTTTTATCATATGGAGGAATCTACCTGATGAGAATGCCACTTGGGACGAATAGCAAATACTTCAACATCCTTCATTGGAGTTGCTTGAGGACAAGCAACATTTTTGCGGGGAGGACTATGATATTCCCACTTAACAATATTGCTAAGGGGAAATATCAATTTTGCCCAATTTTGTCTCATTTAATATTTGTACTTAGGAAAAGTGGGTTTGGGGGTCCCACTTGAATTTTGAAGTTAAGGAAAGGCCCAACATTAGAGAAAAGGAATAAATTTGAAGTGTTGGTGGAAGATGGCAACGACTCATGGAGAAATACGACCCCCATACGAAATATGCACTCCTTGGAGGGAAAAATGATGGGGAAGTTCGATGGCTGGGCCCACATGGCAATTGGGAGGCGCATTGACAAAAGAGGAGGAGGCAATCATTTTTGGGCATTCTTGATCATTTAAGCATTCACCTTGACTAGAATGCTTGAGTTGGAGGCCAAGTTTGCATGTTTTGTTGAGCACAAGAGATTTTTGGGCAAGAATCTCACCCTTTGCTACGATGGACTTCGAGTGCCAGCCCTAGGAGGGAATTCCATCGTTTTTTAGATCGATTCGAAAGCATTGCAGCAAGACTGTGGAGGAGTTTTAGCAGTGATTGCATAGGCCCTATGCAACTCTTTTTCGTGCCACACGTGGGACTCAAGGAGAGAGGGGATTTTGGGCTGATATTTGTGGGAGAGTTTGGGAAGGAGTTTTGTTGAAGATTTCAACCATTTCGAGGGCACTCAACAGCAGAATTTACAGGTGGGTCGAAATACCCAACAGTAGGAGGAGCTAGGGGAAATTGGGTCGAAACTCTGGGGTCAACATTTGGCAAATTACTTTGTAGGTTATTGGAGGAGAGCACAAGGTTATTTCCTGGATTTTTTTGAGGACCGGAGGAGGCCCTAGCAACCATTTCTTATAGCAGCAATTTAGTTTTCTGAGAAGATTAGCGCGGAGACATAGAGGGATCATCCATCAACATTTGGGGGACTTGTCTTCATCACTTGGGCTTTGCTAGCTTGCCTTGAGCAAGCCCAAGTGCACACTTTCCAAACACCTGATTGCAACCTCGTGATTTTATAATAAAATGGCTCAAAACAACACAATTTTTAGCTCAATATGTGGTGTCTGATTTGTGTGTAAATTTTATGTGTGTTGTTGCTATGTTTGCTTTGTTTATCATTGTATATTTCCGTTAGGAATATTACAGTTTTGGTCTGGCATCTAAGGATTGATAAGCCGACTTAGTTGATTTGATTGCACAATATTGATTTGTGTAAGGCTGAGCATATTGGTTTGGTCAAGTGTTATGTTTGCAGAAAGCATTGTATGAAGCAAGCTCCCCGAGCCTAGCATGTCTGCATTGACAGTTCTCTAGTGAAGCCAAGAAGATGTGCCGATCCAAACCCCTTCTTCAAAAGTGGTCCAAGGTATGACTTTTATTTTGGTTTTATATACTGATGGTATTGATAGGTAATGATCCTTTGATGATCAAAATAAGAGGGAGATGGCCTTTGAAGTTAAAAATGAAGAATCATGGTATGATGAATTACTTTCTGAAGTTGGGAAAGAAAAATCTATATTGTGAAGCTATTAAAGAATGCAAAAATGTGAATCCTTGGACACTCTAGAAGTTATGAAGAATATTGTTGAACCTGATTTGGCAACCAATAGTTGATTGAAGCATTGTTGTACCATGTGAACACCCGTCCATATTATATATATATATATATATATATATATATATATATGTTTTGCATAGAACAACCTGAGTGGATTCGTCATTGAGCTGCTTCATACACATTGAGTTACTGCCAAGCACCCTTCGAGATATGTGCATGAGTCGATCAATTTTTGGTTTGAGATATTCTTCCTGTGATATGTGACTACATGGATGTACTAATGCTGATTGGGATCACTATTGATGAGATGATCACATTTTGGTGTTGCTTTAGTATAAGATTTACCATGATATTTTTGGACGAGAAGTCGGTAGCTTTAAGCACGACCGAGGTTGAGTACATTGTTGCTGCCATGACTAGCTGTGAGGCAGGTTGAAGAAGCTCTTTGGAGAGTTGTTTTGATCAGATTTTGGGTATGATAGGGATACATTGCGATAATATTGAATGGATCTGTTTGACAGAGAATCCTGTATAAAGTTGGGACTGAGATCTCTTCATATATTGAGACAGTGCTACTGTACGAGACAAGCTTAGGCTTGTGGTTGCCACCTTCGTGAGAGGGAGGATAAATAAGGTATCCTTTTTGTGATATATATATTTTATTCTAATATAATATTTGATTTGATGTTCTGCATGAACATGAGACTGCTGCTATTGCAACATGATGCCTAAAGCTCATACCAAATATGAGCACAATGATATATTTCTGATCTACAAAGAGCAGGACTAAACGAGAACACTGAGCCAACTCTTCCTCCCTGTCTAAGCTCCCAGGGTGAGTAATTGAATTGGAGGGCTCCTGGGGTTAAGGGATCTTTGGACAATAGGGTCGTAGATGTTGCTTCCCTATCTCTTACCCATAAGGTTGGAGATGTTTCTCCCCTGTCTCGGTCTTTTGCAGAGTATACCCCAGTTGGCATCATACCCAGTAGCTGGGCTTGTTGGGAATACCTCTCCCCATCTGGCCAATGGGTTGAGAGTGTTCTTGGTGGTGTACAACCCAAGTTGATTATGATGTAGGTGTTCTACCACATGACTATTGGATGTTATTGTTGGGAAGATCAATGGGCACTAGGATGGGTCGAGATGTGCTCCCCTATATCACCTATTGCTCGATATGGGGTTGAAGATGTTTTGCTCCCCGATGTGATTTTGGGTTGAGATGTGCTCCCTTATGCGGTTTAGGGTTGAGACTAAGCTCCCCGATGTGGTTCTAGGTTGAGATGTGCTCCTTGATGATAAACTCTCTGATGTTTCCTAGGTGGTAGCGTTGGGCTCCCCATTGGAAGTGATTTCGGGTGGTAGCAGTGGTTCCATGATGAATAGAGGGTGGTAGCTTAGGCTCCCCTCCCATATCAAATTCTTCTTCTTTTAGATTTCGAAATTTTTCAGTATATGAGCAAAACAATCAAGAGATAAGCAAGAATAAGCAAGAGATGAGCAATGATAACATTTGATTATGAGATACTTGAGATTGGATATGATTTGATGACAAGATTCTTGTGATGATTACATGACGTTGTTGGGGTTTCTCCCTAGTTTAGAGACGGTGTTAATTTGGTAGCTCAGTGACAAATTCCAACCATGGGACGAGATTCCTCTTTTTGAGAGGACCAATTTTGACTATTGAAGCACTCAATTTGGACAAGGGAAAGTGTATTTTTGAATTAAAAGCCCACATGTGCATATTTGATCAAGTCGGTCCTAAAGCAATTTGGACACCCTTGGAAGGCTATAAATACAAGTGACCTCAACCTCATTTGGACAATAATCTTGGATCATTCTTCTATTTTCTTTCTTGTTTTTGGCTCGCACAGGTATGAGGCAGGTCCATGGAGGAATGGGTTTGTACAAAGATGAAATTTCAGGGTTCGAAGTTCAAATCTCTGTTTTAGGGTTTTAGGTTTCAGCTGTAGGCAGCCGCACGTCGACCGACTCATCTGTGCAGATGAAGCCTTTCAGCATCACACACATCACATCATCTGTGCTGTTGGGACCTAGGGTTTGGTTTTATTAGTTGATCGCATATTCTGCTCGTTGACCACAAGGGTCGAAGGTTCACTGCAATCAACGACAGTTGATTGCAGGCTTCTGAAGCTGGGTTTTGATTATTAGCATTGTTGGGTTCATCTCATGGATATTGTTTAGCTGATTTTACTAATAGGTTTATGGTTGTTGATATGGATCATTGTAATCTATTTTGCTAAATCATTCAATGACAATCAAATAAGATGAGGTTGAAAGGGTTTTCCCCTGGTCTTTAACCAATTCTGGTGTCTCTATCTGTGAATGCTTTTCTTCTATTGTTCCTTTATGTTTCGCTGCATTTTGGATGATATTGTTCTTTCTATATAGGTGCATATGATGTTGAATAATGATTTAAACCGAATAATGTTATGATGTTTCAGGGTGAATTTAATGTGGAAATAATGAAATGCAATTATCAAAGCAAAGAAAAATATAGCCCTCAGAAAAATTAACATCGTAGCAGAGCTGGGCTAAAGAAAATTCATTGAAGATCGCGCCTGTTAGTGTCAGTATTTGCATCCTACCATTAGTGATCAAAAATCCTCTTTTCATTTCATATTAGGGTCTCATTCAGAAATTTTGTCATTTCACTAGGTCATCATCCCAAAATTTACTCACTGATGGTAGCCCTAAAATAAAAAAAATTCACTTTTCCTAAGTTTCCATTACTTGTTGGCTCATTTTCACACTTTACTGAATGTACATATGTCATGAAATCATACCACTTGTTTAGTCATGTCATCATGACGTCCACTCAGTCAAGGCTCTCATTAGGTCTTTAGGGTTTTTCAAGGTTTCATTAATACTCCATTTCCATTGCATAAGACTAGCAAGTAAGAGAGTGATCAAATAAACTTTTCTTTACCATGTAAAGATGATTTGTAAGGAGTAATTTTCATTTCAAAGTGTAATTTTTATTTCAAAATGTACTTTTTATTTTTCATTATGTAATTTTATGTCACTCAATTTGTAACAAGTTCATGGCTCCCAAGTTGCCAACTCAGAAGTTCCATATGCCAAAGCATCAAAATGTCAAAGTTTAAAGTGTCTTAATCCAATCAAATGGTCAATGTGTTGATTTATGGTAGCATCGGATGTGCTCTAGCCTTGTAATTTTGTATACAGGCTGAGACACATTTATTCCATAAAACCCAGAAAGGATTTTTGGAAATTCCACTTAGAGATGGTTTAGTTAAATTAATTAATCGTTTTTTAATGTTTTCCTAAGTCTAAACTTATGGAAACTGATTAATTAAAGGGTATTAATGATTTGATTCAATGACTGGCCAAGAGAGGGGTAGATGTAGTAAACTGGTCAAGAGGACCGTGAGTACATTTCAGAGAGAGGCAAAATAAGAGTCACTTGAGGTAACGTAGTCTCCCGAAGGGAATCACATAGAAGTGACGTAGTGCCTTTTGTGTTCAATCCGAAGATAGCTAGAAGCCGGGGTTTCGAGCGAGGAGGCTAAAACTCGCCGCATCGCCCTCGATCATTCACAAGAGGAGAGGTGATGCAGCTCTTCGAAACTCGCTCACGCAGCTTACGCAATGGCAAGACAGGGTATTAAACTAAGTGTGAATGTTGATTTTGTAGAGCCATTTCAAGGTGACAATTGCTTTGTCCTACAGCATAGCATCCTTCCAGACTTGATGCTTTTACGAAATTGTACAAAAGTACTCATGGCTGCTAGATATCCTGTTATTAATATGGCTTCTTGGTTTTCCTTCAGAATTTCCCCCTCTGAAGCCATATGACCCTGAGCCATGAGGATCTTCTTTTGTTGAACAAAGACATCCACTCAGGAGCATATACAAATATCTCTCCCTCTTAATGTCAGTTTCTCTCCCGAGAGAAGACATCTGTTTTAAATGAGGGCATCCCAGACACCATCTAGAAATTTGGGACCTGATCTCCCACAGTCAAAGCCATCCAACAGACTTTGATGATCATGATTCAAGATTCAATCATGTGACAAAAAAAAAACTGCATAAACTTCCCAGTTCACATTTTAAGTTTACCATAACGCTCCAATGTAGGACTGATACAGTCACATGCTGCTGCTACATAGGTGTCTATCTATGTCACTGACATACAAGGGGAACATATCAACAAGCCTCAGCTTGTGTTAGAAGTCCTTTCAGCCACTACCTGTTATTATGTGAGTAGCTCCTTCAAACAGCCTTCAAGACTGCAGCTTGCAAAGAAAAACAAGGGATCCAATCTACCTTGGCATTGCACCTTGAATTGCTTCCAGATCTGCCCATTTCTGGTTATTTCAGCAGACTGCTCATAGAGCTGAAATTTTTTTTTGACTACTACATAGAATTTCCTCAAGGACTTCAGCAGACAACTCTTACATCTTCCAGCTTCAACATGGGTGTCTTTCTATGTCACTGTCATAATGACAGTGACATAGAATCACAGAACTATCACATTCATCACTGCTAGCTGAATCACTGATCTGGCTAAGACTGCAGATCTCAGTTCAACAATTTTTCCTCCTGAATTTCACAGATTTTGGAACCAATCATACAGATTTTATAGCGTTCTCCATGTCAGTCCATACAGATATATTTTATGACACAGGAACATGAGGAGTGGCATCACTGGGTATAGATGTATCTATGACTGCAATTTCGCTAAACATTTAACAGGCATATATTCATGGTATGAATTACATTGCTGATGCATTAGAAGGCTTGACTGTCATACATAAATGACAAATGCAGATGACTCTTTCAAGCATCTCAGCAATTACCTATTGAATAACACTTTCTGCTGCAGATGCTTCTTGTAAGGCTTCTACTGCAGCTAAAGGCGCTGCATCTCATCGTTGCAGAGCTTCCTTTCCAGGTCCAACAAAACTGGATGGCAGTGCATCCCATGAAATTCTGCTATCAGTCAACTTTTTGTTTGAGAAAATAGAATCAACGCTAGCAGTCTTCGGAGTGAATTTTCTCCTTATCAATTTTAAGGAGTAAATAGGTATATCCTTGTAGGATATAAATGACAGTTAATAACCCACACAGGAACTTGTTCACTGCATACCCATCTGCACCATCACTGTATGAAAGACTCCGAATTTTTGAAATAAGTTATTTCATCCAAAGACATATGGCAATAAGTCAACCTACCATCTCGACCTGCACGGCCTGTCTCCTGAACATAATGCTCCAAACTTCCAGGCAAGCTATCACAGCTTCCACATTACTCTTGTTACCTATAGAATTCGACTTCCAAAAAGAATTGGATATGTCTTTTCTCACTGTCCGTGTTGGATGCATGTTGCCCTTGCTTCGGCAGGGATAGTCATTAAGTATGGAGACGATTTTTTTTTCAGATGTAAAGCGGATGAATATATCTTCAAATGTTTGCCATTTTTTTTTTTTTTTCGACATTGCTGGAAGCTTACCAGCAAAATTTATGAGGAATCGAACTTGTGAAAGTAAGAAATATTGTCGGTGAACCGGAGTTTAGTGGCTCTAGTTACCGAAAATAATTTCGCTGTAAAATTTTGATGCCATTCGCACAAGCTAAAAAAAAAACAATCCGCAGGCATCATCGTTTGATGGTCTGGGGGGTTGCATTGTCTCCCGCTCAGCTATTGCTCAGCCGTCAACACAAGCAATAGTAACGGACCCGCTACATTCTGTCTCACGGACCCATATATTTACATTACAGGCAACAAGCAGGTTGTTGCACCACGGGTCATTTATATTTTAAATCACGAAATATACAGAGTGTATATACTTCGGAATGTAGTGGTGATCCTCCGCTTCTGTACGCAGACGATCGGCTTAACCAAGACGAATATCAGTCTGCCCGACCGCCCAGTTGCTCGTGCAGCGGGTCATCATCTATGCAACCTTCCGAAATTCACACCGCTGCCCATGTTGTTTTCCGGTCTGAATTCTTGTGTGCAATTTTCAGACTGTCGAATAATAACGCAATCGAAATGCCCCTGCATTTCACGCACAGGTATCTGACTGTAATTTTTTTTTTTTTTTTTTAATCTTCCCGCAGTCGGACGGCCATGGGCAGCAAGCCCGTGCCTTTCTCGTCACTGTATCAAGGTCATGCCACATGGCAAAATTTTCACGGGCTTCTTACTTCGTCCTCATCAATACTTAGACCCAACTTCATCATCCTGTGAATCTTTCAGGAGTTTACCGGCAAATGGAAGGCAGACAGCGATGGATGCTAGAACAAGCCCCACAACTTCTGATCTTAACTGTGCTGGAGTCGCCGAATTTTGGGACAAAATATGATTTAACCCCAACAGAAACCCACATACAATGCCAATGACTCGAGGCAGATTGGACTCGTCAAAACCCGGTATTCCCAGAGTAAAGCGGAATACAGATAAGTCAATTTGTGAAGCTATGTTTTGATCCTCTTCTCTCGAATCGGCGGCATGAGCCACCAAGCTTTGCTTTCGTGTTCGCTCTCTGTGGAAAGCATGGCATTCAGAAATTTTTTTTTTCTTTTTTTTCGCGATTGGATAAAATCCATGACTGTTGCATGCTCGGTTTGCGCCACTGGAAAAAGTATGATATTGAGATTGGGATTGATATCGAGAATATGGCACACCATTATCGAAAACAAACCACATAAATGGGTGGCAGGATGCGGCCATTACCTTCTCGCGAGCATAAAAATAAAATACAATAACTACTATTTTGACATGATCAGGATTCAGGATAATTGATGTGTGAAATAACCGGCTATGATCCCATTTGATCTTAGCCATCTCGCTGCCCTAGATTTATAAGCTGGGCGTTGTCTTAACCTCGCTCCGATACCATGTTGATTTTGTAGAGCCATTTCAAGGTGACAATTGCTTTGTCCTACAGCATAGCATCCTTCCAGACTTGATGCTTTTACGAAATTGTACAAAAGTACTCATGGCTGCTAGATATCCTGTTATTAATATGGCTTCTTAAGGAAATTCCACTTAGAGATGGTTTAGTTAAATTAATTAATCGTTTTTTAATGTTTTCCTAAGTCTAAACTTATGGAAACTGATTAATTAAAGGGTATTAAACTAAGTGTGAATCTTCTAGATAAAGTCATGGATCACCTCCAAGAAAATCTTGGCCCTTGATTATGTTTTAATCTTGGCCATTGAAGGGTCAATGGAAGAATATAAGAAGGAGGGTGAGGGGCCTACGGAAATCACATTTGAGCACATTGAGCATTTGGCATTTTCGAGCTTGTGAGAGAGACACAACTTTTTGATCAAGATCGAATCGCTAGGGCTGGGTTTGCTAAGTGATTTGATTCAGTGATCAGTTTCAGAGAGGGGTAGATGTAGTAACTGGTCAAGAGGACCAGGGGTACATTTCAGAGAGAGGCAGCGCAGTCACTTGGAGGGGTAACGTAGTTCCTGAAGGGAATCACATAGAAGTGACGCAGTGCCTTTTGTGTTCAATCCGAAGATAGCTAGAAGCTGGGGTTTCTGAGCAAGGAGGGCTAAAACTCAGTTTCAGATCAGCCTTGATCATTCACAAAGGAGAGGTGATGCAGTTCTTCAGCCTGCCCACGCAGGCTTACGCAGTTGCAGCATAGGCATCACGTAGAGGCAGAGAAGGGCTTCACCAACGCTGTTTTGATCAGCCGTGGACTTGCAGAGTGAGGTATAACTCACATTTTTTCTGTTGCCTAGATTTTCTCTAAAGGGTGAGCCGGATATTGGCACCCTAGTTGTACTCAATATTTTGCTGCTTAATAATACAAAACCCTCATATCCGCTGCACCGGTTTCCCGAGTTGGGTATTTCCGGGGACATAGTCCAAAAATAACTGTGTCAAATGTGGATGTTTTTCATTGTATTTTGTTTAGTTTGTTTCAACACTTAGATTTATTCCGCAACATTATTTTTGTTGACTGCTTCAGTAATTACTTCGATATTTCACTGTAATGAAATAATTATGAAAAATAATAGGAGAAGTAATTCAGATTTGTTGTAGTAGGAATCCAGATTTACTATTTTTCACATGGTATCAGAGCTTATTCAAGCTAAAGTGCAGGAGAAACAAGAGTGAACCAGCAGATTAGTGCTAAAGAGACTGGGATCTGCGTAAGCAGCAACAGACTCCCCCAGAAATTACGCAGTCCAGGCGAGGAGGGCAATCCAGCGCAGAAAAGGCTCCCTCTGAGAGCGTTGACAGAGGGGTAAGCTTTTTCAGTTGCATAAGAGGCAGCGTAGCAGGCCAATGTAGCTGATAGACGCAGTTGCTGCATAACAGTGAGTGTTGGTGCATAAGTGTCAGAAAATTTCTGAAAAACACAGGTTGGGGATTTCTTGACCTCAAAGAGTTTTCTTACTCAAAGAAACTCAGTTTTTCCTGTGCAACAACAGAAGCATTGACTTACTCCTCAAGGAGTGCGTAAGTCTAGCTAAACAGAGGGTTAGAGGAAGATATCGATAGTTGAGTAGATGGCCAACAACAAATTGCGTGACTAAGATAGATTTTAGGGTACTTCCAACTATGTCATTTGGAAATCAAGGATTCAGTTTCTCCTTGATGAGCATGATCTAAAGGCCCTCATAGATAGTGCAGTTGCAGTACCATTAGATGCAGTACATCTGAGAGCCTTCAAGAAGAATATGGCAAGAGCCAAACGATTGATCTTAGATGGTGTGAAAGATCACATCGTACCTCACATAGCAGCAAAGAACACTGTTAGAGAAATGTGGGTAGGGTTGGAAAAGCTATACCAAAGATCTTCCGAGCAGTAGAAGATGTATCTAGAGGAGAAGATACGTAATACCAAGATGAAGAAGGGAGAACGTTTTGACTCCTTCCTGTCTAGAATTCAGGATAACCGAGACCAGCTGTCAGCAGTGGGATCAACACCCAAAGACTCAAAGCTAGTAAGGCTCACTTTGAACTTTGTTTCAGAAGACTATCAGGTCTTTGTCCAGAGCATTCTAGGCAAATAAAAGCTTCCAAGATGGGAAGCGTTGTGGGCAGCCTTGTAGCAAGAAGAGTTGAGGAGAGATCTCCTAAAAATCCATATTGGGGATGGCAGCAGCGGTTCGAAAGTCAAGAAGGAGGAAGAAGATAAAAAAACCCTTTCATCAAAGGGGCAACAGAGGCAGAAGAAGAAATATCTGTCCAAGATCAAGTGCTTCAGGTGTGGGGAAATGGGACATTATGCCACACAATGTCCTCTTAAGAAAAAGGATAAGGAGGAGAAGCAAGATCCTCAAGCTGGAGCTGCCAAGATTGAGGCAGAAGCAGATTTTGCTATGTTAGCTCATATTCCGAAAGGAGAGAAGTGGGATGACTTGGAGTTGTAGATCCAGAATTTACAGGTGGCAGGATCCTTGAGTATTTCCGAACTTTTGGATCACATGTGAGCTACGACAGCCTTAAAGACAGTAGCAGGATGGACAGTTGCAGCGGAAGATGAGAAGACAATGCAGTGGCTAGTAGTACTAGAGCCTAATCAACGCAAAGAGGGAGTAGCAACAACGCGGTGCGCACTGGTGCAACGCAGTGTAGAGCAGCAACAACGCAGTATTTTCAGAGAGCTAGTACAAAAGCTAGCAACAGTCAGTCTTATTTTTCAGATGCAGTTTTACTTGTCCAATTTCGGATGTTTTTTGTTGCAATTAGCAACAGTGCAGCAATGCAGCAGCAACAATAGTTGAGCAGCATCAGTAGCAGATGAGCAGCAGCAACGCAATGCACAGTGGTGCAACGTAGTGCAGAGTACTGCTCATGCAGTGCAGAGCAATGCTCACGTAGTGCAGCAGCATAGTTGCAGAATTTAGAGGGAGTTGCAGTATAGTAGTAGTTGGCAGCAACATGCAAAGTCAACAACAGTACAAATGCAACATTTTTGTGCAGTGTTGGTGAGAGCAACACAACAACACAATAACAGATGTTCCAGAGGTCAGAGCAACACATTGAGTTGTCTTGCTAGAGCACTTTCCTCGCTAAAAGGGAGTGTTGATTTATGGTAGCATCAGATGTGTTCTAGCCTTGTAATTTTGTATATAGGCTAAGACACATGTATTCCATAAAACCCAGAAAAGATTTTTGGAAATTCCACTTAGAGATGGTTTAATTAAATTAATTAATCGTTTTTTAATATTTCCCTAATTCTAAACTTAGGGAAACTGATTAATTAAAGGGTATTAATTAAACTAAGTGTGAATCTTTTAGATAAAGCCATGGATCACCTCCAAGTTAATCTTGGCCCTTGATTATGGTTTAATCTTGATCGTTGAAGAGTCAACGGAAGAATAACAGAAGGAGGGTGAGGGGCCTATGGAAATCACATTTGGTATTTTCGAGCTTGTGAGAGAGACACAACTTTTTGATCAAGATCGAATCACTAGGGCTGGTTTTGCTAAGTGATTTGATTCAGTGATCAGTTTTAGAGAGGGGCAGATGCAATAATTGGTCAAGAGGACCAGGAGTACATTTCAGAGAGAGGCAACAGTGACACAAAGAGAGGCAACGCAGTCACCTGGAGGGGTGGCGTAGTTCCTAAAGGGAATCACGCAGAAGTGGTGCAATGCCTTTGTGTTTAGTCCGAAGATAGCTGGACGCTGGGGTTTCTAAGCCAAGAGGGCCAAAACCCAGTTTCAGATCAGCCTTGATCATTTGCAGAGGAGAGGCGACGCAGTTCTTCAGCCTGCCCACGCAGGCTTACGCAGTTGTAGCGTAGGCATCACGCAGAGGCAGAGAGAGGCTTCACCAGAGCTGTTTTGATTAGTCGGGGACTTGCAGAGTGAGGTGTACCTCACATTTTTTCTGTTGCCTAGATTTTCTCTGAAGGGTGAGCTGGATATTGGCACCCTAATTGTACTCAAGATTCTGCTGCTTAATAATACAAAACCCTCAGATCTGCTGCACCAGTTTTCTCGAGTTGGGTATTTCTGGGGACTTAGTCCAAAAATAACTGTGTCAAATGTGGATGTTTTTTATTGTATTTTGTTCAGTTTGTTTCAACACTTAGATTTATTCCGCAACATTATTTGTGTAGATTGTTTCAGTGATTACTTCGATATGTCACTATAATGAAATAATTATGAAAAATAATAGGAGAAGTAATTCAAATTTGTTGTAGTAGGAATCCAGATTTAGGATTTTTCACACAATGTGTAAAGAATGAAGTCATAGTGATAGGGTATAATTTCAAAGTTTGAAGGTGAATGTGAAGAAAGAAAGGTGGGTCCTGTTGACCACTAGAGTGGCACCTGATGATAATGAGAAGACTCCATGCCCAAGGATGAACCAAAAGACATTTGTACCATCAGATATCATCATATATCATCAGTTCAACAGAGTTTTTGAACTCTACTTCTATTTCTCAACATCTTTCTCTGATGCGCAGATTCCATGCCCTAAGGGGAATTGTAGAAGTGATGATAGTAATGATGAATTTGAGTCAGTATTGAGTCTGTAACAGGCCTAGGATGTTGGGACTCGATCAACAAGTGAGTACACCTCGGAGTGTTTTTTTTACTTGGTTAATTATTCCTTCTTTTTAGCAGCGAATAATTTTCTAGGTTTTTTCACTCATTGCATTGCCCCAAAGCCAAGGTAACAGCTTGGAGGTTGAGCCTATGACGCATATTAGAGTCTAGAGTCAATGTATATTACCATACTAGATCACAAAAAAAATTTCGTACAATTTGGTTAGGTCTAGGTAGTAATTTTTTAATTTTTTAGATTTCCCGCAGGTCAAAAACTGCAATTAAATTTGTAATTGGATTGTAATAAGTGTTGTGTAGAGAAGTTGTATGGGGTATGAGTAATCAAAATTAAACCTCTCATCCTCAACTTTCTACTATGACACACTTTGAGGGGTTAATAATGAGTTTTGGACTCTCAAAACCTACATTTCCTAAGTTTAGTGGAAATTGTGGCATTTAATTAGGTTAGAATTATATAAAATAGAGAGAAATAAATTATTTCATGTGACAAAATGACGTGGAAATGACTTGGAAATTATCCCAAGTCAAAAGTTGAGTCAACGGACATGTGGAGGATGACTGAGCACTCTGCATAATTAATTTATCATTTATTTATGTGAAATCGAATTTTCGAGAGACAAAGCAGCACTTGACTCTAGAAAAATCGAATTTACTAGAGGCAATTAAGCATAAAAGGAATATTCTTCTAGATCGGTTGACTAAAGACCAAGTGGGGACCTCTTCTCAAGAGCTATCTGAGTGCGACAACACTCAGCACTGCACTCAGAGAATTTACGCTATTTGGACTACGCAGTCACTCAAAGCCACCACGCAGTTCTCAGGGACCAACACAGAAGATCATTGGGGTCAGCTACAAGTACGGTTTCAGTTGGTTTGAGTTTGCGGTCACGGACTTTGTGTAGCACGAGACTTCCTCTGGCTTATGGATAAGTTCACTAGATCATATGGGAATTCTATTTCCTCATGTGTGCACAAAGAAATTCGATTTTGTTGTGGGTGTCTCAGTCTTCTCCATATGGCACATGGCTTACCTTTACTCAGGTTTTGCTTCAAGTTCACTTCTCACATGCATTCGTCCTTGGGAATTGCTCCCGAATCTCTATATAACAAAGCCATTGACTATTGTATTGTATCATGTTATGAGCTATTGGGTTTGAGGAAACTCTGCCATTTTTGTATATCAATAAAATCAAGACTTTGGGGCTATTTAGCGGATGTTCTCTTAGTGTTATGAGGTGATTTCTTTCCATACTATCGCTGTTTTATTTGAATCCGTTTATATGCTTGATCAATATTAATTTACATTTGCCATTTAGCTTGGATTGATGAGTGCAAGCTATCTTGCATGCATCATTGATTTAGATTATTATTCTAGAATTTAGCTTGCCAAGTCATTTTCGGAGGAATGTTTGGTTTATCTATTTCATTATGATGCTCTACTCCTTTTGCAGATTGATATTTGTTTAAGTGTGTAGGGAAGATCTATTCGTATGGTGTGTAGGAAATCCATCTGGGCGTGGGAGAAGTCTCAAATAGATTAACTCACTACGATCTAAGACTCAACTACTTTCAACCCCAAGTTTTGTATCAAAGGAAGACAAAGAGGGAGTTTCTCGTTCTGTAGCTATTTGATCATATATTTCCAATTTTAAAATCTAAAAATTTCCATTTGTAGAGAATCTTAAAGTTGTATTTGCTACTTCAAGAGCGTTTTTCTAGACTAGGCAAGAAGGGGGGTTCGTTCTCATTCATTGGGCTAGTGCCTTTGTATATTAAGTTGTACTTTAGATCCTTTTTATTTCAGCCTAACATTTGATTTTCTTTCGCAGCCTGCAAGCTTTAGCGTGAAAAGCAAAGAGCTTGAGGAAAAGATGGTAAAAGACAATTGATCCTCCTTTCATGCGAAGGCTTTCATTACTTCAAAATCGAGTTTTAGGGAGGCCGTAAGCACCTTTGGGACAACAACAAACTTGATCTTTGCCGTGGGCCTTGGAGCCTTGAAAAATTCATATTTTGAAGGTTTTCTCCATAAGTTGTGTTGTCAATTTTTGAGGAGGGGATTAAGCCTTTTTCCAAGTTCTTTATTCGTAGTAGGACCTCCTTTTGGGTAGTCTTCTTAAATGTTGTTTTCCTCACTTGTAATCAATAATAAAATAACATTTGTTGCTTTGAGGGAGCTTGGGATATTTTTCCCATGGTATCCCCCTTCCTTGGTTGAAGAGGAAGGAATTTCTTGGGTGGATTGATTCCTTTTTTTAATTTTCGTTTTATGCATGCTAATGGATTTACAACTAATGCACTCTACATCCATATAACTAAATTTCAGTTAAATTAAACTTACATGCATGAGTCCCAATGCTACAAACTTGAGCAAAATCTCTTTTTATGTGTGAGAAATTCGCATGGTTGGCAAAATTCCATTGATTTAATGTTTATGCTTCATGCATGTTGAGGAACCATTGGAGCACCTTTTTTTATAAGAAATTATCTCATTCCACTTGCCATTAAATGCTACAACACACATAAGTCTATTGTTTCTCTGAAAGTTTGGTTTATTATTGCAAGTAAGCACCATCTCTAATGGAAAATTTTCATGTATCATTTAAATGAGATTAATCAACATTCATTTCACACAAGAAACTCATTAAAACTTACCTCTAACATAAGTTGGTTGTATAGACCTCTAGGAACCCTCTACTCCCCTATTGACTCCTCATTGTGAGATCCACATAATTTGGGCAATGGTGAGGTCTGGGGATTGAAGAGTTGATTTGAAATATTTGTTATAGAGTAAGTTGAACTAAAATGAACCAAGAGCACTCTTCATCACATTTCCCTTTTTTATGGTTGTTGATCTCATGCAAGTAGTGTGATGCTTACTTTCTATATTTGCAAAGTTTAATTTCATCTTCAACACTAAATTTTTGGTTGTTTCTAACTATGACAAGATATGTTTAAATGTTGTGATTTTGTTATCCTGTAATCATTTTTATCCTGCAAATATTTGTGCTGACATCTTTTGTTTCCGTTTCAGCATTATTGTGTTCTCATTTCTTTGAGCATTATTCTTGAGCACATTATTTAAGGCACTGGTTGAATGGTTTGATATTATTATTTCAAAGCTGCTCATAAAATGCTCATAAATCTTTAAAGGTAATCCAATTTCACTCTAACAATTCTCCTAAAAATTCAAAACTTTAACTTAGTTTTTCTATTAGGGACCACCCCCCATAGCTAACCTAGGAGATAGCTTAAACGAAGATAGTCGGGAGTAGGTGACAACCCCTTCTCTGAATTCCTTGCCACCAACCACACCTTGTGGAGTTGAAGGCTTTTTCCACTAACTTGTAGGTAGGTGTAGGCAGCAAGGACTTAACAGGTCCCAAAGGAAAATTGATCAAATGCACCAAGTATAAAACCCATCAAGGCTTCAAAACCACTGTTATTTATCCTTCACAGCATCGAGCCACCACCTCCACAGCTCGGTTTTTTAGTTCAGAAGGCGAAAAATTGATTTTTGGTATGGCGTTGCGCTTTTGTTCATTGCGCTGCACTTCTGATCACTGCATTGCACTTCTGTAGCTTGCACTGCGCTCTTGGCAGAGGAGGCACTGCGCTTCTGTTCATTGTGCTGCGCTCTTGACGTTTTTGCTCAACAAGCCTCCAAACTCATTCAAATCATTTCTGACCTTCAACAAAGGTTCTCACTACTACTTGTCAAGTAAGTAACATGCAAATACACCCTCCTTCCATTCCTCAAGTGAAATTTTCATGGTATTTAGGTTTTTATGCAAAATTTGAAGTGTTCTAGGCTACAAACCCTAATTTCACTTTCTCATTCCCAATTTGATTTCCTACACCTCACACTCCCTTTCCACATCACAATCAACCCTATCCTTACCCCTACAACACTATATCCCTTTCCCTAAGCCCCCTTTCCCCTAAACCGCAAGTCCTAGGGACCTCAATTTCCTAGGCTTCCATTATCATCAAAACCTGTAATAAAATTATCTTTCCCAATTGCCTAAATATTTTAACCCCCTACCACCTCCCTAAGTTCACTAACCCCTTCCCCTATCTCCCTAAATTTTTTCATCCCATTCCCCACTCCCTAAACTTATCCCCACTCCCATTTCCTCATCCCTAGAGTTTTTAGACCAAAATACCATGAAGGAGGAAAACAGAGAATACATGGAGGAGGAAAAATGAGACTACATGGAGGAAGAAGTAAGAAAATGGAAAAGGCCGCATAAAGGAGGAAGGATTCTTAGACTTAAACCTACAAACACCAGAGAACTGATGGCATCTCCTATGACTGTCTCTTGTTCCAAGCATGTCAGATGCTTTGATTTTTGTGAAAAGATACAAAGAGTCAAAAACCACCCTGTTTTGAGCAGACTTTTCATAACAAACCTTCAAGATAATAAAGTGACCCTGGCTGGTGTGACTTTCACCTTATCCACAACCATCATTGCAGTTGCCATTGGGATTCCAAATGTAGGTGAGAAGTGGTTCAAGGCTAAAGACTTGGATGATCACTACTATGAGCCATACATCAAGCCAAGGTACAAGAATGAAGGAACGATAGTTTTTCCTTTCAATTACTTCCTTGATAGGTATTCTCCTATGATGAAAATCATCATGAAGTATTTCTATTGTGAAGGAAGATTCTCTAGACGCTACACCTACCACATCAGATTGCTCATGCACTTCACAAGGGTCAAGATGCTCAATATCCCACACTATCTATTCAGGAGTATAGAAAAAATGGCCTACATTGTACAAATGAGAGATTATAACCAACAAATGAACATCCTTTTTCACCACTCTCTCATCAAAATCATTGTCCTCCATCACCTCAAACAGTTGAACATCTCATGGAACACCTTCATTGCCAATGACATCTTAACTGCTCCACAAGCTCAAGATGCTGAAGATAGACCTCCTCCATCTCATCCTACTACATCTATTCCTCTAGCTTCGCCCAAAGCACCTACTTCTTCATCAGTTCAGCCTACCATACCCATTTCATCACCATCATCACCATTTCAGAGTCAGATTGGGTCATCTAGCAGAGCTATGGTCAGTAAGCCTAAAGGGGCTAAAATGAGCACATTGGATAGAACATATCAGAGAGGGCATAGGCAGGTGTTTGCCCCATAGATTGTGGGAGGGACCTTGCCTTCTTCATCAACAGAGCAGGTACAGAAGGGAAAGGAAAAGATGACAGAGGCAAATGTTCATGAGGAAGTCAGCCATGAAGAGGAAGACCTCCATGAGATAGAGGCAGAATTTGACCTTGTTGACTTGGATCAACAAGATGATTATGACACTTCATTAGTTGTCAAAGAGAAGGATGCCCAAATTAGAGAGCTACAAACTAATTTGGATAGAGCTAAGTATGTCATTTCATTTCTTGAGCAGGAGAATAAGCAGCTGAAAGATCAACAAGTACTCATGAAGCTAGAGCTGCTCAAAATAAAGAGAGGTAAAGCCTTGATGCCACTTGATGACCCTGATCAGCATGACACCCAAAGTAGTGGAACAAGACCAAAGAGAAGGGGTCTTAAGAGGACTATACGACAACAAAAGATTGAGGATGAAAAAATCACTTTGTAGGAGAGGATTACTAAGGAGATTGAAGATGACAGAGAGATATGGCTTGATAGGGTCAACATCCATCTTGAGAAACTCCTCCATAAGGCAAACAAGGACAACAAGATGCTCATAAACATGTCCAATATGTATATCATAAGAAACAAGGTCTGTAGCATCAAACTCAAGCAATTGCAGGAGAAACATAAGCAAACCCTAGCCAAGCAAAAAGAAGGAGACAAGCTTGACATTCTTGCTGAGGCATCCCTCCATGCTTGACACTCATCATCAGCAATCATTTTGCAAATTTTGGCAAAATTTTGAGCAATTTTGGAAAATTTTGCTGCGCTTTTCCTAGGTACCTCCAATGGCCAAAAAGAGACCACCATTGGATTCATAATAATGAAGACATGCACTCTAGCAACTTTGCTAAGTTTTTTTGGACAAAGTGGGCAGTGAAAAGGTCAAAAAACACCCAAAAAATCATGTTTCTGCCCTCCTTTTGAGCCTGGTACTGCGCCCCTGACCAGTCTTGGGAGAATGAAGTTTTGGAGGGTCAAATCAACACCATTTTGGAAACTAAGCACAAATCTGGAAACTAGACACGATAAACTTTCCAATGAGCTATCCTGAGCTCAATTTGGACATTGGGAACCCCTCCAAATCTTGGTTGCAAGATGGTGCTGCGCTCCTGACTAGGGGATAATTTTTTTGAATTTTCTATGCAGTTTTGATTTCCACCTCAGCAAATCATGTTTTTACTGATCTAATTCATGGATGTAAATGTAATTTTGATGTTTTTAAGTTACATTAGGTAAAAAGTCTTCATGATTTGTAATGAATCAGTTCACTTAACTTAGGGATGAGTCACTTGGACCTCCCTACACTCTAGGTTTGCAGTTCAGACTTTTGTGGATCAACTCCTCAACTTAGGGATTCGACCCTTGAGGTTGGGAGAAGTTGTTTCTTGCCTATATCTTTCACCTCTTCACTCATTAGAGAAGGTTGGATGCTGTTGTATTGATCAGAGACTTTAGTGTATTCAGTGTTTGGCAGGAATTTAATGAAAGAGTTGCAACTATTTCTTTGGGATACCTGTGGTTTGGAAATTTAACATTGTTTCATCTTCTGTTGCATATGTATGAATTTTTGTACTCTCCATGATCCATTTCATTTCTATTATATGTTGATTTTCAAGTTGAAAGCAGAATACATCCTTTATGCTCTGTTTTGGGAAAATCTTCATAGTTTGTCTCATTTCTTCAGTGTAGAAAGAATACATGCATTGTCCTGCTCTTTCTAGCACCTCATCTGTCTGATTCATCCCACTCAAAAACCCTGAAGTGTTATCCTTCCTACCTACCTTGCCCCATTGAATGGACTGCAATCCTAATCTTATTTGCCCTAAGCTAGCCTCTTTGACCTAATTCACCCATCTAGCAAACCAATTCAAACAAACAAACCCCTGTACTCATACCTGTACTCATACTTTGGGGAGAGAGCCCTCTCTGGTTTGGTAGGGCTAGCTACCAAGCTAAAAGATTGGTCTGTGGCTACACATGTTTGGACTCTTTCTCAGCCTTAGAGATCTGATGGAGTGATAACATACTGGCGCCTTTGTTGGGGAGGCAAAAAGACAAATCTTCCCTGGGAAAGAACGACAAAGATTAGATCTGATTGCTGATGGTGAACAACGATCAGGCACAACAAGGTTGTGCATTATTCACCTGGCGACTCCAGTGTCGAAGAATCCAATGGTTCATAATTTTCATGGTGACTCCCCTTTTCAAGAACCAGTAGTTTGAAGATATTCTTGGTGACCTCACTGTTGTAAAAATGGATTCAATTGCTCGAAGGTATGCTCCTATGAATCGAGCTCATATTCCTAGTTTTTCGAACCTTATTCCTTGTATAGATTGGCAATCAGGATTGTCAAAGTTTAAGGGTCAGAACGGAGAAGATGTTATTTTGCTTTTGGTCAAATTTCATTTCCATATTCGTAGACTAAAGATTGAGTTTTCTGAAGATTGTCTGATGAAGATGTTTATGGCTACCTTGGAGGAAAAAGCGAGATCATGTTATGAGAGTCTACCATCTGCTATTTTATATTATCTAAAGGACTTTCATTCAGTTTTCTTTCAACATTATCAAAGCTCTAATTCTTCCTTGTCGATGATTGATAGTTGTTGTGAGATCTCTGACAATTTCATTGAGTTTCTTGGAAATTTGTATGGGGATGAAGAGTGTCTAGATGATGAGATCATAGAAGCCCTATATGATTTTTCCTCCCAACAAGAATCAGTAGCTTCCTCCTTGGATGAAAAAGACCGGAATCAAGAAAGAGAAATGCCAATTCCCGATCCTGAAAGTGAAAATTATCAAGCCAATAATTACTGCTATAAAACTCAAGTTTCTCCTCTCTTTGAAGATGAGATAGATCAGCTCCTAAAAAGTCATGTTACAACCCAAGCTAATGCAGGTTTGTAGTGTTCACATAGTCAAGAATGTGCTAGTGAAACTTCTTCCATCATTGAAAATGAAAATTTGAGTTTAAATGATGACAGCCATGAAACTGATGAAACTATACAGGAAGTTGTTGTGAGTAAGCCAATTTGTGATGATGAATTCTTGCAAGGAGATCAACTAACAGGGACTATTTTCTTTCATGAAGAGGATAAGGTTGTCATGTTTAACAATCTTGAAGAATGTTTTCTGTTCAAGGATGATTTAGACTATGAATTTGAGGAGTATGAACCTAAGAGAGACAATGTGCAAGAGATAGACTCAGAGTTGCCCATGCTTGAGGAATTTACAACCAACACTCAGATAGCAGAAAGTCATACTTCCCTATGCCTTCCTATGGATCAACAACCAAGTGTACTTACAGATCAGAATGAAGGGTGTGCTTGTGTTTTTGTTGAATCTCAAGACAGGGTAACATTTCAGATTTTTGAAGATCCTTTTATTGATTTGCTGCAGTCAATAGGGATGATATCTTTTCTTGTATTTATGGATCATGAGCACATTTTCAGTGGATACTCGGAGTTGCCTATCTTTCGTTTTCTCTGCCTGCTCGAGGAAAATGAGAGCAAAATTTCAGTAAATAGCCATCTGCTGGATTGGTTAAACTGGACAGATCACTTCACATGATTGTACTTATGTCTTCAACAGGCAGGTGGTTGCCTTCAGGATTTGAAGCCCTTAAGTCTCGATGATATGCTGCCATCAATAAGTTTAGTAAGGTTTTTATTTCAGTCAAGTAAGTCAGCATTGAGTTAATTTTTAGTCAATTTTGAGTTTTTCTTGATTCAGTCTGTTTCATCTGAGTTATCAGTTTTCAGTCATGTTTATTATTTTGAGTTTTTAACCGTATTGGCCCAATGGATAAGACTTGCTGGTCTCGGTGTTCTTGACACCTCTTTTAGAGCTGTCATCCTCAATAAGGACAATGTTAGTGTCAGTATTTGCATCCTGCCATCAGTGATCAAAAATCCTCTTTTCATATCATATTAGGGTCTCATTTAGAAATTTTATCATTTCACTAGGTCATCATTCCAAAATTTACTCACTGATGGTCGCCCTAAAATAAAAAAAATTCACTTTTCCTAAGTTTCCATTACTTGCTGGCTCATTTTCATACTTTACTGAATGTACATCTGTCATGAGATCATACCATTTGTTCAGTCATGTCATCATGAAGTCTACTCTGTCAAGGCTCTCATTAGGTCTTTAGGGTTTTTCAAGGTTTCATTAATACTCCATTTCCATTGCATAAGACCAGCAAGTAAGAGAGTGATCAAAGAAACTTCTCTTTACCATGTAAAGATGATTTGTAAGGAGTAATTTTCATTTCAAAATGTAATTTTTATTTCAAAATGTACTTTTTATTTTTCATTATGTAATTTTATGTCACTCAATTTGTAATAAGTTCATGGCTCCCAAGTTGCCAACTTAGAAGTTCCATTTGCCAAAGCATCAAAATGTCAAAGTTTAAAGTGTCTCAATCCAATCAAATGATCAATGTGTAAAGAATGAAGTCATAGTGAAAGGGTATAGTTTCAAAGTTTGAAGGTGAATGTGAAGTATAATACCCATCAAGACTTTAAAACCACTCTCATTTGTCCTTTACAGCATCGAGCCACCACCTCCACAGCTCGATTTTCCAGTTCAAAAGGTGAAAAAATGATTTTTGGTGTGGCACTGCACTTCTGTTCACTGCGTTGCGCTTCTGTTCACTGCGCTACAGTTGTAGAGGTAAATCCCCTCTGCGGATAGAGGCGATCCCTACTAGCCCAGATCGGGTCTAGCAACAATCGTATCACGCTAAGGTGCAAGTTCCTAATTGCAATAAACCAAATGGCAAAGAAGGCTTACCTTGAATCCAACGCTGTTGTTTGTAGAGGAGATAGCACTCCTGTTCCCTTGCTCCGGCAGATCACAATCCCCATGCTCGCCGCGATCGAACACCTGCACACGCAAGAAACACGACCAACACAAGCGTAAAACCCAATATATGCAATTATGTATCAGTCAGAGAAGACACAACTCATGATCATAATGAACAATACGAGTGGAACCATAACCAAAGTCGCTTATCATTAATTCATACAAAGGAAAATACAACCTGGCTCTGACGCTGAATCTTCCTTTGGCGGGTCGTCAGCGGAATACGTCTCGGTAAAGCTCGTCGGGAATGGGACAAGCCTCTCTCTTCGATCGTCAATCTCCTTGCTACTGATTTGGCTCTATGAGGACTATCAAGGCTCTTGCAACATTCTTTAGGCTATGAAGGCTCTTGGAGACTAGCTTGCAAAGGAAAATGTCAAGCTTATATAGATGGTGGAAGGGGAGTTGGGATCCCTACAATCATGGGATTGGCCCTATCCTCAAGGAAGCTTCCATGAGAGGTGGAAAACCACTTCCTCTACATGGAGATCCGGAGCCAAACCTCCCAACTCAATTTAGAGACCAGTTCAGGAATTGGTTAGAGTCAATCTTCCGCCATTTATTTTTAAAAAACACCCCTTAATAAGCCTGGCGTGGGTACAACACTGAGACAGTGCGCCAGTTGGCGCTCCCTCTTTGGAGGATTTCCCCCATTGGCACGGGTATGACACTGAGTAGTCGCGCCAAGGCCAAAAAGGCTATTTTTAGGGTTTTTCACAAGGAATTGTCTTCAGGGGAATGAATGTCCTTGTTCAGGGGGATGCCATGAAAGTGGTTTCAGGTCATGTCACTGCTCACAGGTCACGGAATAAGCCCTCCAATGTGCGGGACGGGGATTGCAGGGACGGTGACAAATTACTGTGTAACAGCTGCACTTCTGTAGCTTGCGCTGCGCTCCTGGCAAAGGAGGCACTGCGCTTCTGTTCATTACGCTGCGCTCTTGGCATTTTTGCTCAAGAAGCCTCCAAACTCATCCAAATAATTTCTGACCTTCAATGAAGGTTCTCACTACTTCTTGGCAAGTAAGTAACATGCAAATACACCCTCCTTCCATTCCTCAAGTGCAATTTGCATGGTATTTAGGTTTTTATGCAAAATTTGAAGAGTTCTAGGCTACAAACCCTAATTTCACTCCCTCATTCCCAATTTGATTTCCTAGACTGCACACTCCCTTCCCACATCACAATCAACCCTATCCTTAGCCCTACAACACTATATCCCTTTCCCTAAGCCCCTTTTCCCCTATATCCTAAGTCCTAGGGACTTCAATTTCCTAGGCTCCCATTACCATCAAAACCTGTAATAAAATTATCATTCCCAATTCCCTAAATATTTTAACCCCCTACCACCTCCCTAAGTTCACTAACCCCTTCCCCTATCTCCCTAAATGATTTCATCACATTCCCCACTCCCTAAACTTATCCCCACTCCCATCTCCTCGTCCCTAGGGTTTTTAGACCGAAATACCATGAAGGAGGAAAACAAAGAATACATGGAGGAGAAAAACAAAGACTACATGGAGGAAGAAGTAAGAGAACAGAGAAGGCCACATAAAGGAGGAAGGATTCTTAGACTTGAACCTACAAACACCAGAGAACTGATGGCATCTCCTATGACTGTCACTTGTTTCAAGCATGTCGGATGCTTTGATTTTTGTGAAAAGATACAAAGAATCAAACACCACCCTGTTTTGAGCAGACTTTTCATAACAAACCTTCAGGATAATCAAGTGACCTTGGCTGGTGTGACTTTCACCTTATACACAACCATCATTGCAGCTGCCACTGGGATTCCAAATGTAGGTGAGAAGTGGTTCAAGGCTAAAGCCTTGGATGATCACTACTATGAGCCATACATCAAGCCAAGATACAAGAGTGAAGGAAAGATAGTTTTGCCTTTCAATTACCTCCTCGATAGGTATGCTCCCATGATGAAAATCATCATGAAGTATCTCTCTTGTGAAGGAAGATTTTCTAGACTTTACACTTACCACATCAGATTGCTCATGCACTTCACAAGGGTCAAGATGCTCAATATCCCATACTATCTATTCAGGAGCATAGAAAAAATTGTACAAAGGAGAGATTATGACCAACAGATGAACAACCCCTTTCACCACTCTCTCATCAAAATCATTGTCCTCCATCACCTCAAATAGTTGAACATCTCATGGCACACTTTCATTGCCAATGACATCTTCATTGCTTGACAAGCTCAACATGTTGAAGATAGACCTCCTCCATCTCATCCTACTACATCTATTTCTCCATCTCAGTCCAAAGCACCTACTTCTTCATCAACTCAGCCTACCATACCCATTTCATCACCATTTAAGAGTCAGATTGGGTCATCTAGCAGAGCTATGGTCAGTATGCCTAAAGGGGCTGAAATGAGCACATTGGATAGAACATATCAGAGAGGGCATATGCAGGTGTTTTCCCCATAGATTGTGGGAGGGACCTTGCCTTCTTCATCAGCAAAGCAGTTACAAAAGGGAAAGGAAAAGATGACAGAGGCAAATGTTCATGAGGAAGTCAGCCATGAGGAGGAAGACCTCCATGAGATAGGGACAAAATTTGACCTTGTTGACTTGGATCAACAAGATGATTATGACACTTCATTATTTGTCAAAGAGAAGGATGCCCAAATTAGAGAGCTACAAACTAATTTGGATAGGGCTATGCATGTCATTTCATTTCTTGAGCAGGAGATTAAGCAGCTGAAAGATCAACAAGTACTCATGGAGCTAGAGCGGCTCAAAACAAAGAGAGGTAAAGCCTTGATGCCACTTGATGACCCTGATCAACATGACACCCAAAGCAGCAGAACAAGACCAAAGACAAGGGGTCTTAAGAGGACTTTACAACAGCAAAGGATTGAGGATGAAAAACTCATTTTTGAGGAAAGGATTGCCAAGGAGATTGAAGATGACAGAGAGACATGGCTTGATAGGGTGAACATCCATCTGAGAAACTCCTCCATAAGGCAAACAAAGACAACAAAATGCTCAGAAACATGTCCAACAGGTATATCATAAGAAACAAGGTCTATAACATCAAACTCAAGCAATTGTAGGAGAAACATAAGCAAACCCTAGCCAAGAAAAAAGGAGACAAGCTTGACATTCTTGCTGAGGCATCCCTCCATGCTTGACACTCATCATCAACAATCATTTTGCAAATTATGGCAAAATTTTGAGCAATTTTGGAAAATTTTGAAGTTTTTTGCACTTTTGACAGTCATGGACAATTTGATTGTTAGGAGCGCAGTGCCCTAGGCGTTGCGCTTTTCCTGGGGACCTCCAATGGCCAAACAGATACCACCATTGGATTCAGAATAATGAAGACATTCACCCTAGCCACTTTTCCAAGTTTTTTTGGACAAATTGGTCAGTGAAAAGGTCAAAAAACACGCAAAAAATCATGTTTCTGCCCTCTTTTTGAGCCTGGCACTGCGCTCCTGACCAGTCTTGGGAGAATGAAGTTTTGGAGGGTCAAATCAACACCATTTTGTAAACTAGAACGGATAAGCTTTCCAATGAGCTATCCTAAGCTCAATTTGGACACCGGGAACCCCTCCAAATCTTGGCTCCAAGATGGTTATGCGCTCCTGATCAGTGGATGATTTTTTTGAATTTTCTCTGCAGTTTTGATTTCCACCTTAGAAAATCGTGTCTATTGATCTAATTCATGGATGTTTGCTTATGCAGGAGAAATATAAGCAAACCCTAGCCAAGCAAAAAGAAGGAGACAAGCTTGACATTCTTGCTGAGGCATCCCTCCATGCTTGACACTCATCATTAGCAATCATTTTGCAAATTTTGGCAAAATTTTGAGCAATTTTGGAAAATTTTGATGCGCTTTTCCTAGGGCTCCAACCCTATCTCTGTTACAGGCTCCAACCTGGTTTCTTGAGGACTCCAATCCTCTAGGGCTCCAACCCTATCTTCACTTCAGCAAAATATGTTTGGTTATTCTTCACGGCTCCCAAAGTCTTCTTCAACGAGCCTAGTCACACTTAGTCTCCACGTCACATCATCAATGACAACCTTTTCTTCTGAGAAGGTGTCACCACTGCTCTTCATTATACCCAAACAATGATCTCCAAAGTCACCTCATGATTGCTTCAACGCATCATGGTCTCCAATGATATCTCCAAGGCCTTCAAGGTGTCTTCAATAGGCAGCCCAAGTTCCGCACCTACTCTAAGCCTCTTCAAAGGATTCTTCAAGAATTCTCCAAGGGAGTCTTCAACAATGCTCAAAGATGTCTTCAACAATGCTTTCCCAATCACAGGATTAAACCCAAACGCTGTCATCTCGGCCTTTAGATCACTTCTGTGCCTCTTCTTCGTCCTTCTTATAGATGATCTTCATCGAATTACAGACCTCAACTTTGTAATTTTCACTGAATTCTTTAATGTCCTTCTCAGTCACAAGATGTGGACTCTCGTATCTATTGCTCTCAATTCGATGCCCGAATAAAGGTGATTCTACAGGTGGTCCGTTGTTCCTCAACTTCGAAACAAAAAAGCAACTTTGGTGGTCGGACCAATAGCTTGTACAGAAGCAGATCCGTCACCGACACTAATACCACCACCGAGATCAATACGAATTCAGAACACTGTACAAGAAATTCACTTCCGGCTATCTGCGTTCTCGATCTTCGTTTTTCTCCTTTTCTCATCTATATATTCTTCGTGGAATAATTTGCTAAGTATATGGCTGTAGTGGCATATTAATATAGTTTGCATGTTAATGAAATGATATGCCTTTTGGTGTAACCGACCTACGTAGTGGAAAATTTTATATATATATATATATTTTTTTATGGAGTGAATATCTGAAAAAGCCGAGGTGAAATTTTAATTTATTTCATGTCACGTTTTCTTGGCTTTTTAAAAGTGGGCCAACAAGGAGTAGCAGACTTGTGGAATATTGGCAAAGGTATCATAATTTTTGAATTATGAAATTTAGAAAAATGATACCCTACCATAATTAGGATTATTATGGTAATGTTTAGGATTTTTAGAATTTTCAGAATTGGAAATTATAATTATTAGAGTTTCTAGAATTTTTAGGAGTAGGTGAGGGTTCTATAGGATATTTTTAGGATTTCATCAAAACAGTTAGGGAAAAGGGTTTCTTGACATAGGATAAGGTAGCAAATTAGGTTTGCAATAATCTTTACTAGGGTTTCTTTTAGCAAAGGTTCGAGTAAGGCAATCTTTTTCAATAGGAGTGCTGCGGCAAGCTTTAACTAGAGCTAGGAGTCCAAGGATTCATTAAGATTAGGGTTTCACATCTTTGGGGTTTGCATGAGGTTAGGGAAATTCAAAGGTTAGGACATGAGGAGAGGTCAACATCATGAAAGAGTTACAAGAATATTTTCCATCACAAACAATGCCATATTGACATCAATGACAACCTTGACCAACATAATTTCATAATTTTTGTTACTTCTCTTGGTGGCTACTTGTATTTCATAATTTTGTTGATGATTTTTCTCGCAAGACATGGATATTCTTTTTGAAAAAGAAAGGGGAAGTATTTGACATGTTTAGAGATTTCGAGGCTCTGATTGAAAATCAATCTAGAAAGCTGAGCAAAGCTTTTAGATTTAATAATGGGCGAGAGTTCACCTCCAATGATTTTAGTGATCTTTGCAAAAACGCTAGAATAAAGAAAGAAACCACTGTGTCGTATAATCCACAACAAAATGGTGTGGCTGAGAGGAAGAACATAACCGTTATGGAAGTAGTCATAGCCATGCTACATGATCAAAAACTACCAATGTTTCTATGGGGAGAAGCTGCAAATATTGCTGTTTATGTGCAAAATAGAACTCATCAGACCTTAGACAATAAGACTCCTAAAGAAGTCTTCACTGGTGAAAGGCCTGAGGTGAGTCATTTGAGAATCTTTTGCTGTCCTATGTACTTCCATGTGCCGAAAGAGAAAAGGATCAAACTGGAAGCTTTAGGTAAGAAAGGTACGTTTGTTGGTTATTTTGATAATTCAAAATCTTATAGAATTTATGTACCTGGTCAAAGAACTATAGAGTTTAGTAGAGACGTAACATTTGATGAAGATGCAACTCTTGGAAAAACAAGAGACTCCTCTCCTTCTGCCGTTGCTGAAAGACAAACTGTTAATGAAAAAGATTCTGCATCATAGTCTAAACCGGAACCTGAGAATGAGCTTGTTGAGAATCCCATGGGTTCTATGGATCCTCTAGATCCTCCACCACATTATCTTCCTACCATAAAGAGACCACTATGGTTGCGAGATACCTTGCAAGATGCTAAACAACATGCTGCCCCAAGAGGAACTTTCAAAGAAAGTAAGAAGCCAAGTTGGTTTCAAGGGTATGTTGCTGCCATGAGGAACATCATTCAGGTAGAATTTTGCACCTTTGAAGAAGCTGCAAAAGAACAAGTCTAGAAAGATGCCATGACTGAAGAATACAAGTCCATCATTTAGAATGATGTTTGGGAAGTGGTTTCTAGACATCAAGGTAAATCTGTTGTCACTTCCAAATGGTTGTTTAAGATTAAACATGGTGTAGATGGTAGTATTGAAAAATATAACGCTAAATTTGTATCTAGAGGTTTCTCTCAGAAAGAGGGAAGAAATTATGATGTGATTTTTGCACCTGTAGCTCGATATACTACTATTCGATCTATTGTTGCCTTAGCTGCTAGCAAAGGATGGACTCTTTAACAAATGGACATGAAAGCTGCCTTCTTGCATGGCTTCCTCAAGGAAGAGGTATTTGTGGAACAACTACAAGGCTTTGAAGAGCATGATAGGGAAACTCATGTATGTAGATTGAAGAAAGCCTTATATAGTCTGAAGCAATATCCAAGAGCCTGGTACGCTCACATTGATAGCTACTTGATGAAGCTTGGTTTCACTAGAAGTAGTGTAGACCCAAACCTCTACTTCAAGACTATCCAAGATATACCTTTGATTTTGGTATTGTATGTTGATGATTTATTCTTGACAGGAGAACCTCTTATCCTCCAGTGAAATGGAAGATCTTGGTTTGATGCATTACTTTCTGGGTCTAGAGGTTTGACAAAGACCTAGCGAAATTTATCTTTCTCAAAGAAAGTATGTTGTTAAACTTCTTGAAAGATTTGCTATGGTGGAATGTAAGTCCATGCACACCCCTATGGAAATGAACTTTAAGAAATTATGTGGCAAAGTTGCAAGACCTAATTTGAACAATCCCACAGAGTATAGACAACTGATTGGTGCTTTGATGTTTTTGGTAAACATTAGGCCTGACATATGCTTTGTTGTAAACACTTTAAGTCAACATCTGATTGCTCCCTTTCATGCCCACTGGAATGCAGCAAAACATGTATTCAAATTCTTGCATGGAACAATCAATTTAGGATTAAAATACACTACTAAAAATGTAAGACTTCATGGATACATTGATGCTGATTGGGCTGGTAACTTTGCTGATAGAAAGAGCACTTCTGGATGGTGCTTTAGCTTGGGATCTGCCATGATCTCTTGGATGAGCAGAAAGCAGAAGTCTGTTGCACCGAGTACAACTGAAACTGAGTACATTGCTGCTAGCATGGCTAGCTGTGAGGCAGTTTGGCTGAGAAAGATTTTTGGGGAACTATTTGAGCAAGTTCCAGTCACAACAATTATATATTGTGACAATAAGGGTGGGATTCGTCTTGCAGAAAATCCTATGTTTCATGACAAGTCTAAGGATATTGAGATCAAGTATCACTATATCCGGGATATGGTATAGATAGGAACAGTGTGGCTCCATTGCATCTCCACTGATGATCATATAGCTGAAATTCTTACCATGCCTTTACCGAAAGGAAAGTTCTTGGTTTTTAGAGAGCAAATTAGACTTATGGATGTGACCCTTCTGGGAAGCGATCGCAACTAATCGAGAACATTTAGTTGCCTTTCCCCCTGTCAGAGCTCACAGGATTAGGGAATGATGCCGGAAAGCTCTTGAGGATGAGAGACCACTTGTGTAGTGTGTGCCACAAGAGCAGGCCTCAGTATGCATCTGACCCCCAGTCTAGTACGTGGGAAGAGCCACCTATTTGGCTAATAGGTTTAGTGAGACTTGTTTGTGTGACTTGTCTAGGATGCAGGTGTTCCACCACTTGATGTTTAAAGAAACTTGGTTGTGTTTGATTCTTGTCTGTGTGACTTGTTTGAGTGTAATCACTTAATTTTTGAGATGAAAATTGGTTGAGTGTAATCCTTGTCTATATGACATGTGATGATCTTTTCCTTTCCAAATTTGTGTCAAGTGGATGATTCTTCTTTCGATCGTGACTTCATTGTTACATATGTTACAGAGCAAAGTTGAACTGAGATGAATGAAAGGGATCAGAGGAAGTAGATATCTTTGATGCAGAAAGAAATTCTTCCCTAGTTGAGAGGGAGTGTTAAATTTGGTAGCTCAGGGATGAATTTCTTCTAGAAGAAATCATATCTTTCAGTTCTGTTTGAACCAACTATAATAAAATTTCATTTCTAACAATTCTAATATGAGTTTCCAAAAATAGTAAGTCACATCTTAATTTGGAATGACTTTCCAAAAAAATAAAGTCATGTCTAAGTGATCAAGGATGATCTCGACATATGGAATCCACTTTAAAATCAAATCAATCATGACTATACAAGTCAAGAATTAATATTTTATCCTTACTAGTATTATTATTATTATGATACTATTATTTATAAAATAGTCTAAAGTCATTTACCTTTAATGGATTAATAAAACCGAATTCTCAATAGTCTCATGGAACAAGTCAAGTAAATTCTGAATCTCTTACTTGGAAAATCAAACCTCTCTCTTGGAATAAAATAGTAACTCCACACTTAAGAGAATGTAACTCTCCCTCACTAATTCGATGTATGACAAAACTGTAACTCCTCCTCATTAAATACACTTGTAACTCTCTCATTCAATTCAATTTGTAACTCTCACCAAATATTCTCTCATGTTTAAATGTAACTTTCTCTCTCCCTAATTCAAATTGTAACTCCTCAACACAAGTGTACCTCTCTCTCTATTCTTGGGATGCGTTACACTTCTCCTCATATAACTCCTCCCTCATGGAATTCAATTCTCCTATTGTTGGCTCAAGGCATGAATTCATTTTGTAACTCCTCTCCTTTCTCATTTATTTAAGCAAGAGCAAGTTAGAGTTGAGTGTAGCATGTTCATTATGAATAATGAGAGCAAGTGTTGAGTGTGTGCAAGAGAAGTGAGAGAGCAAGTGAATAGCAAGAGAAAGTGATCTTCAAGCAAAGAGCAAGGGCACTTCAGCTGCAACTTGATTAGACGTTGGTGACTTCATCCATTCTCATTCTCTCTCTCTTTGTACTCTGTTGAACAATTGAAGAAATCTAATAGAAGAAGAATCATTTGTGTTTTCCCCTTTGAGGGGGTTTGCCCTAGTCATTAGACTTAAATCTCTGTGTCTCATATTTGTGCTTCACTGTCTTCATATGATCCTTATGTTTATGTTCTATCCACAATTGTTGATCTGAAAAGTTTTGAAGAAGAAATTTGCATTCTAAGTAATTGTAACCTAAGTCACTAGGTTCGTGTTCGTGTTCGAGTTCAGCGACGTTGAAATTCGAATAAAGTTCGGCAACGAAAATTTTGCTGATAAAGTTTGGCATAAAATTCGACATATAGAAATTTGAATATATATATATATATATATATATAAAACAATTTTAAGCATGTTGAAAGATAAATATGATGCACATAAATAAATAAGCATGTCAATTTTCAAAGTGCATAATGCCTATAAGAAAGATTGAAGTAAAACTGCATTAAGCATAGAACATACCATGTCTGTGTAAATTTAACAATTACCAAGTCAATGACCATTCTTTCCAATACAAAATCAATAGAGTATGTAAAACTATGTATCTGAAAGACATAATTACATATTTTTATTTGTCAATATAAACTAGCAGTTGTTGTGTAATATTGGTTAAGCCAATGCCAACAACCAACTAACTATTGACAAAAGTAATTATCACATTCACTATTGAACATCTCATTGATACTTGATAGCAAATCTCTAAGGGTTTAGAGATGATATCCAAATTTAACACTTGTACATTTCAAGGGATTTGAGTCCAAAATTATGATTGTGTCAAAATAGTGTGAAATTTAACTACATTCTATGCACATTTTGATAATTCAGATGGACTTTGAGTGAAGATTAAGGGCATTCTTTCTTTTTGAGAAAAAATCTTTAATTTTATTCATCCAAAAAAGAAAGAACATAATTACATTTTGTATATGTAGAAATGCATTCAAGGAAAAAATGCCTAATGACATCGAGTGCTAGCACAAAAAACCAGAAACACTATAGATAAACTACA